>CAWUFW010003447.1:0-2500 GCA_963921515.1 Calotriton arnoldi
TAATATATATATGAAAAGACGTATTGAAGAATGAGTGGGTGTGTAAGTGTCTGTATGGATGATTTAGTAGGTGCGTGACTGACTGTATAAGTGAGTGATTTAACGTATCTTACTGAATGCATGGGTTAGTGACTAAACTGGGTGAATGTCTGTATCCGTCTGTCTGTTGCTGTGTAAGTGGCTGCATGTGTTTGTGAATAGCTACATGAGTGTCTATTTGAGTTATTGAATGCTTGTGTGAGTATCTGTATGGGTGCCTGAGTGTTTGTGTGGGAGGGGTGTGTGCGACTCTGTGCATAGATGTGCGAGTGGGTGATTCACTGGGTGGATGGTTTCAAGAGTGCATCTGTGATAGACTGTATGGGTGGGTAAGTGTGTGTAAGAGTGTGTTAGTGAGTGAATGTATGTCCCAGTGGTACATGTGTGAGTAACTACATATGTGAAAGGCAGTATATATGTGTGTTGGAGTATATAAATAGCTATAAGCGAGAGTGACTGATTGTGATAGTGGCTGTATGGATGAGTGTGTGCTTGTATCAGTGATTGTATAAGAGCGTAAGAATGTGCTAGTATTTGTATGAGTAAGTGAGCTGGTGTGTGTATAACTGTATAGGTGAGTAAATGGTAGTGTGTTTAATTATTTGCATGACTGACTAGGTGTGTGAGTACCTCTATGGATGAGTGGCGGTGTTTGAGTGTCTATATAGGAGTATGAGTGCATATGATAGTCCTGTACTGAGTGACCGTAAGTATGAGTGACTGTACGGGTGAGTGAGTGGATGTGTGCGTAGACCTAAGAAACAGTGAGTGGGTATGTAGTTATTGGTGTTGGAGTGTCTATGGTTTTGCGAATGGCATTCTGTAATTTAGAGTGGGTGTATCAAAGGTTATATTAGGGTGTGAGAAGATGCATGAAATTATCACACGGATGATGTCATCAGTGATGTCATTTGAGATGTCATCAGTGATGTCATCAGTGATGTCACTGACCATGTCATGAGTGATGTAATATGTGACGTCATCAGCAGTGCATTGCGGGGCGCGAGTTATAGTTAGCTGGACTAACTATAACGGGGAATTTCACGGGTTTTGTACGAGTGCAATGTCCAACTAACTATAACTGTCCCTAAAACCTATGGTTTTTTCAGTGAATTTCAAAGGTTTTTTAAATGCTAATTTGTAACTATAACGTCCCTGAAACCTATGGTTTTTTTCAGTGAATTTCAAAGGTTTTTAAATGCTAATTTGTAACTATAACATGTCTGAAACCTACGTTTTTTCAGTGAATTTCAAAGGTTTTGTAAATGACAATTTTTAAATGTATTAATTGTTATATAAATTTTTTTAATACTGATTTACTACATTTTTAGAAACAATTTTATATAACATATTTTATTTTTTAAATTACATTGTAATTACATTATACATTACATTACAAAAATACTTTCTCAGAATGAATTACTTTAGTTTAAATACTTTGCACATAGGCAATAGACTTTTAAGTACAGTAGTTACAGTTGTTGCAATGGGCAACACATTTTCAAACACAATGCAACATTCAGCTCAATGTGAATTTCTAGTTAAATGCAATTAGTTACTTTATGGATTACTTTTCTAACCACAGGACTGGATCCTAGATTCAGTCCTGGCACATCTCCTGTAAACAGTTGAGTAAAAGCGTTTTGGTTACACTCGTGATTTTTAAGGAATATTATTGTATTTTAAAAGTTGACACTTAGAAACTTTTTCTCATAGAATGACCAATGTTATCCTATGGAAGGAAATTCACTTAGGAGGTAAAAACTGTTATCGTTACTTTTTGTTACTCAGTGTTGGATCCTGGTTCCAGCACTGGTGCATCTCCTGTAAACAGTTGAAAGAATGCGTTTAAGTCATACAGGCGATTTTTAAGGAATATTTGTAGTTTGTGAAAATCGACACTTTGAAACTTTTCTGCTGAAAACCAGACAATGGATTCCTATGGAAGAAAATATAAGTTACTGGTAAGTACGGTTAAAATTACTTTTCAGGGTCAGTGCTGGGCTAAAAGATGCAGCACTGGGTTCTCTCCTGATAACAGGTGAGTAAATTGGAATTCGTACTTTGGTTGATTTTAGAGGAATATTATAAAGTTCCAAAACTCCACACTTAGAAGAATTTCCAAGTGAAACCAGTCAATGTTAGCCTATGAAGGAAATTCAAGTTACCGGTAAGTACGGTTAAAATTAATTTTGAGGATCAGTACTGGGCTGAAAGATGCAGCACTGAGGTCTCTCCTGATAACAGGTGAGTAAATCAGAATTCGGATTTCGGCTGATTTTAGAGGAATATTTTAAAGTTCCAAAATCAACACTTAGAAACTTTTTCAGCAAAAAGCAGGCAATGATATCCTATGGAAGGAAATTCAAGTTACTGGTAAGTACGGTTAAAATTACTTTTGAGGATCAGTACTGGGCTGAAAGATGCAGCACTGAGGTCTCTCCTGATAACAGGTGAGTAA
>CAWUFW010003447.1:1340000-1820899 GCA_963921515.1 Calotriton arnoldi
GAAGAATTTCCAAGTGAAACCAGTCAATGTTAGCCTATGGAAGGAAATTCAAGTTACTGGTAAGTATGGTTAAAATTACTTTTCAGGACCAGTACTGGGCTGAAAGATACAGCACTGAGGTCTCTCCTGATAACAGGTGAGTAAATCGGAATTCGTATTTCGGCTGATTTTAGAGGAATATTTTCACAATGGTGAAGGGAGGGGCGGGGCCTGAGGTGACATCTGTGCAAACGCGCCCCGTGGCGCGTTTTAAGTTATGGGATTAAGTCCCCTTGAATCATGAGGGTCCCTAGGGGCCAACTAGCCCACCAGGAACCTCCAGTATGCGCCAGGGGCTGCGTTGCAGAGACGTGTAGAGAGGCCACACCCCTTTTACACCTCTCTGCAACGCAGCTCTGTGGCGCTTTCTGGATGTACCTGTTGGGCTAGTTGGCCCCCAGGGACCCTCAGGATTGAAGGGGATTTAATTCCCCATCTTAAAACGCGCCACGGGGCCTGTTTGCACACATGTCACCTGAAGCCCCGCCCCTCCCTTCACCACTGTGCAAACGCGCCCGTGGCGCGTTTTAAGTCGGGGGATTAACTCCCCTTGAATAAAAAACTATGTCCTTAGCAAAATCGCTATAATTGTTTGTAAACATTATAAATTAGTAGCTCATGACTATATTTGGTACAGTGTGTATATATATATGTGTGTGTGTATATTTGTATATATGTTACCTGTGGGTAAACAGAAAAAAAAAATATGGAAATGTGGACAAAAAAAAATGACCAGATGGGATGGTACCAAAAGGTTAATACAGTTTATAACAAAAAAACTCCTAGGCATTTCAATATTACTTACTTCCTACAAGGGGCTGCTTATCGAGAGGAACTTAATGAGCCTGTCCCCCCATCCCAATGTAAAAAAACTTGTAACTGTAATAAAGCACAAGCACCAGAAAGCATGTACTAATCCTAGCTAGAAATAACCAAAGGGAAGGGACTTGAGGAAAATGAAAAACATGAGCAAAGGATAGCCAGGTGACAAACTACATGGAATAATGGAAAACCCACTAACTCACAATGATTTCAAGCAGTATGCCTTGTATCCTTGACCTTATGCTGTCACTGCCACTCAAGACTAGGACTAGAAAGCAGAAGGTCAGACCCATCTTAGAAAGCACCTCATTGGATTGGGATCAGTCTTTGTCCAGACTTTACATTATAAAAAGGAGGCTGCCGAGTTGCAACAGGTCTCAAACCGTTACTACCAAAAGCCCTTTTCCACTGCCATGCCAGACCAAGGTACCAGATCCTCCAAAACCCGAACGCTCTAACCTAGATTTGCTGTCTGTCGCCACAATGCTGAACCTGGCATGAACCAACTGAGGCCTTTCTGATCAATGACGCAGAGCAAGAGTGTAAATCCTGACTCTTAGGGAGAGTGAATCGTGAGCAAGACCTGGGAAAGGCAGTGCAACAGAGTCACTGCTTTTAGAGAAACAGGCAGTTAAGCTTCTGTCCACAGTGGAGAGAATCTGTTCCTTTTTTTAAATGTGTGCAATAGAAAGCTTAGTGAAGTTGGGTGTTAGGCTAGAGCTACTTGAGAATGAGAGGAGCTGAACTCATGGTGCTGGACTCATGGTTCTGGGAGTAATCTCGTAGATCCCAGCAGAATAGTTGGTCAAAGAGATGCATGAGTTGTGGATCTGCCTACTGGGCCAGATCAATGCCTATTGAAACATACAAACAGCTTGCCCATGGACACATCTAAGAGCAACAATAATTCTAAAGGTGTCGCAGGCGGGACAACGCTAGTGTCCTTGCACGCTCCAGAATGGCAGGAATAGATTTTGTTGGCAGTGATTTGCAGAAATATTGTGCTTTTGGGGCAGACACTATTATGCTGTTTCCCGACCTGCATCACAACACACTACAAAGGAAGAAAGTGCTGTTGGCGGTGTAGAAGAAGATGGTTGCCAGGATTTTTTTTTATATACAATAATAGTGTACTGTTTTTATTTTGATTCTGGAGCAACCACTTGTGCATCCTGGATCAGTCACTATTGTATGTACATAGATTGTATAGCACCAGCGCACTTTGCATTCACTTATTTTCACTTGCACGTCGTTGCGCCATTTCGGATCACCTTCTTACTTATAAATTGATTTAAGTATAAAACTGTAATGATTTTTATTTATTTGCTAAGAAATTAAAATTAAATTGTCCAATTGAGAAATGGAACCAATCGCTTGATAGTCAAAATTACTCTCTCGAAGGAAGTAGAGGTTCACACTTCCTCCCTTTAGTGACCACTGTTTTGCTTTGTGGTATAAATGTAGCTGCTACTCGGTGATCATGAGGCGCTTTTCAGTTGTAGCAGCTTGTTGCCAATATACATGGGCACGCTGTACACTTAGGCCAGGAGGTTGCTCAATTTACCACAGAGCTGGAGGCCGCTCGATTATGCTTGCAAGCTCCTCGGTTAAAGTGAGTTGTTTTTCATTTAAAGTTCAGAATTCAAAAAAGGAACAATGTATAATCATTCCTACTGCGCTAAACCAATGCCTCTTTTCCATCCCCACTAACCCTGCACATAATAATCCAATAAACCTTAATGAAAACACACTGCCAATATGCTTACACTCCCTGGAGCTGCACAGTATGCTCACATGATCTATTGCATAATAAGTAGTCTTTCAATGCTTTTTTGTTGTCATTGTTTTATTTTGTAACAGTTTCCACCAAAACAGGAGGATACAACATCATAGTAAGTGAAGTTATATCAAGTGGGAAAATGTGTGCCAGGTAGGAGGATTCTTTCAATGCTTATTGATTTCATAACACATATGCCTTTGTCCTTAAATTAGCAGTTTATTAATGCTGCGCCTAAGGGAGTTGATTTGAGGCTGTCGAAGGCAAATATTTTTTTAATATCACTTCAAAGGAACTTCTGCAACTTGTTCTAGCTATGCCTGGAATTGAAGTTTTTGGTTATCTGTATTAGCCATTAGCCACTGTGGATTTATTTATTTATTCTGTTAAACTTTTATTTTCATTTTTGACTACTACAGACGTTCGCTGCATGAGAACATCAGGATAACAAATTTGGTATATAGAGTCAATAAAATTTACCCAGCATTGGTCCCATTGCTAATTGCTGGGGTGCCGCTGTTTAATCATGCGCAAGTAATTAATATAATTGCATTTACCAGGGATATCACAGTCACCAATCGCTGTTCAGGGGATGGCTTAGCTTCTTTGAGCAAGTTAGGTTCGAAAAGCACCCCAAATGTACCTAGGCCTTGAGTATGCCGGTAATAAAGTACTGTAGATTTCAGAGTTGTTTGAACAAGATCTCGCATTCAAAGCACACAGTTTTGCACTCCCACACCTGTCCATCACATAGTAATTTGTTGCTTACTTAGCAAAAGTGTCATTGGAGCCAGTTTCCTATATGACTTGGAAATGTCTTTGACGTATCACAGTAGGGTCATCCTGGAGAAGCAGGTAAGTCTACTGGAATCATCAATTTGAGTTCGTTCAAAGGTTTCTGCCAGTATAAATGATTCAATTGACAATCCCAGGCCTTGTGTAGAAAGTCTGCATTTGGGGGCACCACATTTCCAGCAGTCTGCGTGTGTTGTCAGTCCGAAATGATGCATGGATGCAGCGGTATAGTATGCTTTGTGGCCAAACTTCAGTTGCATTAGCCGGTACTTACCATTTGGTGAGATTTCCTTGACCTGCTGACAGCAATGTAGCCATTGCGTATCAGTGATGCACCACCCCATGTCTACCTCCCATCAGCCCTTTTATAGATAGTTCTTCAGAGCATCCCTTTTGGATCATGCTGTTGTATATACATGTAATTAACTTAGTCTGACACGGATTGATTATAAGTGAACTAAGCGAATCCCATTCAGAGGGCTCTGCTGTCATATCAGGATATATGTCTTTCAGCGAGTGTCTGAGTCGATTATATGTGGGAATCTCCATAGGACTTGGGGTGGTAGTGTTTGCATGTTCAGCCAGTGTGATGAATCGGCTGTTAATGAACAGAGAGCCAAGGGTGTCTCGGGTTTTATCTCAAAGTTGTTTAATTACACCTGTTTCATAGGTCATAGGCAGCAGTGGATTCTTTATTAGTGGGAGCTGTGGGGAATAGATCTGTTCTATCCCCGCCGTAGTAGCCAATTTAGATCATGGCCATCTAGTGCACCTGACTGTGTGTTTTCCTTTGGTAGGGCGGCATAGTTTGGTTAGAATGGCCTCGTGCAGAGAAGTAGGAGCTGCAAGTCCTGCCTCCAAGTCCCTATGAGGTGCCCTCTTGATGGGATGAAACCAGTAGTGCACAAACTGTGCCTGGGCAGCAAGATAGTGTAACTCAAAAGTTGGTGTGGAAAAACCACCCTGCTCTTTTGGGAGCTGCAGCTTTTCCAAGGTGATCCTAGGTTGGTGACCAGCCCATGCTAACCAAATCATCTGTTTTTTAAGGTGTTCCAAGTATGCTTTGGTCAGGGGGATTGGGATATTTTCGAACAGGTGTAAAAGGTTTGTAATAAGTACCATTTCCATAAGAGTTACTCGGCTAGCCAGTGTTAACAGAAGTTTGATCCATATCTCAGTCATGCTAGAAATGGAATTCATGCACCTTAGGATAACCTCAATATCCCAAAGGTATTGGACACCCAAACTCTGCATATGCTCCAAGTGCATTTCAAAGGAAATTGCAGCACAGGAGGGAGTGTTACCATGTTTAACGGCCTTAGTACCGACTTTCAACAGTTGACCCTATGGCAGGACCAGTCACCAAAGGTCACAACTTCCTCAATAATGGGAGTTAGGTTGCTCCCTTTATCTTTTACCAGTAGCATTATGTTCGAAGCATGTGTGCTGTAGATACACATGCTTTGCATACTCCTGCCATCTAGTGTTGGGTCCGGATGTTTGCAAGTTGTTTTTCTTTGAAGAAGTCCTTTCTAGTCACAATGTAAGGTGACTCCTCCTTTCGGCAATAGTGCGCATGGGCATTGACTCCATTGTTAGATTGTTTTTTTCCGCCATCGGGTTTGGACGTGTATTGCTGCGCTCTGATTCGAAACCGTCAATCGGGATCCCTTCGGTTCGCAATTCACTCTACCCTCGTCTGTATTGTTTTCGATCGCGTTACCATCTTCTGTGTGTCAAAGAACTTCGGAACTTTCTTTATCCATAAAAACTCTGACCGCGGCCTTCGGGCCTAGATCTTCTGTGGTTTCCACTCGAAGATCCTGCATCCAGTCTTCCACAGATGGACCGGACACCATTCCAATTCTGTCCTAGGTGCCATTCTAAATACCCGCGCACCGATCTCCGTAAGGTCTGTAACCTTTGTCTCTCCCTGGAGCATAAAGAGGAAGAGTGCGACGCGTGTAGGTCGTTCCGTTAAAAAAAGACATGCAGCTACAGTCTATCGAAGAAACTCTCGATATCTTCGGCGAAGAGGCCGAACAAGAAGAGAAGGAGGCGTCGGCGGCGGAAGAGGAAGAGGCCTTTTCCATTCAGGACTCTGATTCGGGGTTGGAGACCGAACTTGAGTCCCACGACGTTCCATCTGGACAGAGTGCCTTGAGTAACAAAGCCTGTTTGCCCACGAATCCAACTCCAATCAAGCCAAAGGCTTCTGGGTCACCACTGCCCTTAGGCCATGGTAGGCACCGAGACTCTGATTCCAGCGCCCCGCCTTCCGGCTCGTCACCGAAACAGAAAGTCAAGCCTTCCGGTTCGGGCTCGAACCGAGATAATACCCCCTCCATGCCGAAACATTTGCCATCGAAAGATAAAAAAGACAAATCTAGCTCACCACCAAAAATGTTGGCACCGAAAGACAAAGATGCTCCTTTGAAGCCACGGGAGCCGATTCTGGAGAAAATGCAGCTTAAGCTTGATCCCAAACAGAAGATAATCCACATTAACCCTAAAACTGGACACATTACCACTACCCCAGTGATACCACCTCCAAAAAGGAAGATAGACACTGAGTATAATATACCTCTGAAGAAGAAAAAGGACAAAGCGACTAGTCCTAGTAATATTCCCTCAAACCACTTCACTCTCTCCACCACTACCTGTCATACCACCATCAGACCCATTACACATTACACCTCCAGGGTCTCTAGACATAGATCCAGATATACTTGATAATGAAAACAATGATGATCAGCTACCTGACCCATGGGATGACTATATAACATTGATCCACCGGGAGAGACAGATCCTGATCTGTATCCAGCCAAACCTTCCCCTCTGATGATAATAACACATATCAAGAGTTAATTGCAAGAGCAGCCACTTATCATGGGGTCACTTTACATAAAGAAGACCTAGAAGAAGATTTCCTTTTTGAAACTGTAGGAAATACACACAGAGCATCTCAGTCTTTGCCCATGTTAAAGGGCATGATGAGGCATGCAGACGAGATCTTTAAAGATCCTGTTAGGTCACGTATTCTCACACCTAGAGTAGATAAAAAATACAAAGCTCCTCCATCTGACCCTGTATTTATTACGGGTCAGTTTCCTTTGGATTCCTTGGTAGTTTCAAACGCACGTAAAAGAGCAAATTCACAAAGCTCGTGAGAAGCACCTCCTGATAAAGAGTCAAAGGGCAAACTAATCTCGCCCTCCTTCAGCATACGATCGTCTGCCACGCTGTGGTTAGATATCTTTTAAATCTTTTACCCTGTGATACCTTGCTCTTTTAAACAGACCCCCCAGGATATAGCGGCATGGATTAGCAAATTTAGCAACACAAATATGGAAATTTAGCGGCATTTTTGCGGCACTTTATTTTACTCATAATCATTCAATCTCAGCCTTAAATCAATGGAAACTGTTTTAGCAGAGTATTCCGCTTTGAAATAGGCAACCTGGGATATGGAACAGAGGAAGCAGCCCACAGGTGAAGGCTGTTATCCCTTGGAAATGCAATCCTCCATTTGCTTTAGTATCGGTTCTGAGAAGCCCATCAAAGATGGCCTGGTAGCATTCCATAGGAAATGGCATTCCAGAACCTACCTTAGTGAAATTAAATATTTGCTTAAGATCACACAATTTCAGCATGGAAGCCACGATTTTATCCAGATTTTCTGGTTTCACTCTGTAGTGCGGTGAGAGGCCCCCGGGCAGTGAGAGTCAGTGCCCCCTTTGTGGTGGGGCCAGGGGCCCTGTTGTGCGGTGAGAGGACCCCGGGCAGTGACAGTCAGTGCCTCCTTTGGGGTAGGACCAGGGGCCCTGGTATGCGGTGAGAGGCCCCCTGACTGCCGAGTGAAGGGGCAGTTATGAGGGCCTGTGACCGGCTGGAGGCAGCCAATGCGGCCTCGTAGAATTTACAAAACGCTGGGAGCAGTGAACTGCGCGTGCCCCAATTCCATATGAAAAAGCATCCTCAGGGCGGGCCTCTGCTTAGAAATCACTGGCAGGGTCCCGGTGGCACAGAAGCGACGGGTTTAATGCGCTGGAGCAAAGTTCCTGCAAACTACGAAATCCGTTTGTAAGCGCATCGAAGCGAACAAAGGCACCGGAGATGCCCATTAGGTAGCTCTGTCCGAGCCTAAAACCTCAACACTGACAGATGCACGACTCAAACCGACAAGAAATAAAGAATGTAGCGACTACACAAAAGTATTTAAAAACAGTAAAACTGCACGAGCTAATTAAACACTTTCAAAGGGTTGAAGATGCAATAGGCTCAATGAGAAAAAATAGATAAATAAATAAATTGTTTACTCAAGAATGGATTCACATCCCCAGCGAATTCGACTAGGATTAAACTATTTTGGCTAATCTGGAATAAACGCCCCAAACCATTTGAGGGGAGAAGAAACTAACCGCTACGGTAAAGATAAAAAGAAAAAAAACAGAACTTTAAACTCAGAATGTCTCCCTGGGTGACATCAGACAGAACATGCGTTCTAGATAAAGTAGTTCCCAGCAGTTTTACTTTTACCCCAGAATCCGAGGCTAATATTCACAACAAACGAGATTAACCTGGACTCCAGACTGTCTATATGATGTATCTCGGGAACTGCCTGGCCTACATGAAGTGAAAGGATGCACCAGTACTAAAGGGGTGTTTGGTTTTGTCATTGTCATGTAACAACCTTTTCCCTTCATTCCTTCAATTTCGCGGGCACTTTTGTAAAAATCGCGGAATTTTTACAAAAGTGCCGATTTCCCGGGCACTTTTCTAAAAATCGCGGCATTTTTACAAAAGTGCCGATTTCGCGCCAAATCGCGAAATCCTGGAGGGTCTGTTTAAAACTTTTAACCTATAAATTGTGCCTCGCTCACCTTTTTAAAACATTTGAACAGTGTACATTGTATTTTAGATTGTGACTTCCCAACAGTTAATTTGTGCCGCTTTACTCACCCGCTTGTCAATCCCCGCTTCCCGGTCCACCGCGGCTTGCTGTTTGCGAGGAGGGAGTGGGAGGAAAGAAGGCGGAGTTGAGGGCCGAGCCCAGCACTCACTTCTGGGTCAGGCAGCCTCAAAAGCCGCATGACAGCGTGGACGCGCCGCTGGCGCACCAAAGGCAAGCCCATCTGCGCCCGTCCGGGACCAGGGGCCAGAACCCCTGGCCCCCTAAGCACAGGCAAAATAGCTTATTCAAGTGTCCAATTATTTAAGCTAAGATACCCCTGCAAAGATAAATGCAGTCACTCGATACCCCCTCATAATGAGGAACAATGTTGTAACCACTGTAAATTCAGCTTTCAAGTGCCCTTAGAGACTCCACCAAAACCTCTACCCCCCTATATACTCAAAATGCTGCTTTTAAATTGCCGATCACTCCCTAAACACTCCCTTGAGCTGAAAATGCTCTTGGAAGAGGAGGCCCCAGATGTACTCTTCCTGACCGAAACATGGCTCCACACAGATTCCGAACCAGATCTGGTGCAAACACTCCCTAGTAACTATAGCATCCAGCGGAAAGATCGCGATAACAGGAAAGGTGGGGGTATTGCTATAATACACAAAAGCTCCCTTAAATGTCGGGTTGAAGCTAATATCACGGACTGTGAGAGTCTGTTCTTTACCATCTCGCCGTCTGCCAACCTCTCTCTTCCCGGGATTCTCATTTACCGCCCGCCTGGTGCCCCTGGACAATTCCTTTAATCACTCCCTGAGGTAGCAGCCATGTTGGTAGTAACCTCCCCCAATCTCTTCCTCCTTGGTGATTTTAACCTGCACTTTGATGATCCTAACAAAGCCGAGGCCACAAGCCTTATGCAGGACCTACTAGCAATACAACTCTCTCAAAAAGTTACAGGCCCTACACACAAACACGGTCATACCCTAGACCCAATCTTCACCAACAATGACAATCCATTGGTGGGTGACCCCACTCCCCTGCCTTGGTCCGAACATTTTTTGATCCCTTTTTACATCAACTCCCCTCCCCAACCCCGGGCAATGAGGACCACTAATAAGAGAGTCCGGCACTGGAACAAACTCCCTATAGATGACTGGATCACCGTGCTGGAAAAACTTAAACCCAAAATCAACCAAAACTTAACGGCGGCTGCAGAAAATGTTACGAGTTGGATTGAGGCCGCCTTAGAGCAGATCGCCCCAGCCAAATCATGCCATAAAGTTAGAGAGAAACAGTCCCCATGGTACTCCCCCAAACTACGTGTACTCAAACAGACATGTAAAAACTGGAGAGGAAATGGAGGACAGATTATAATAGTCTGAGTAAACAAGCTTATAGGGAAGCGATAAGGCACTATCAAACTGAAATAAAAATTGCTCAGGCTTCCTATTACGAAAATATCATCAAGGCAGCGGCAAACGCGCCTTTAGAAATCTCACGCGTCGCTAAGGATCTTCTAGAGCTCCCGAGAGCCGATCCATCTCCAGAGACCACCCCGGAGCGGTGCAACGAACTAGCAGAGTTTTTCTCAGGCAAAATTAAAAATGTATATACCGCTTTTCCCAGTCCACCCCACCCAAGCGATCTTATACAGATGGACGGGTCTGCCAGCGGTCCTGACCATGTACTCAAGGAATTCCCCACTATGGACCTGGCAAAGCTATCCGCCCTCCTCTCCCAAATTAAATCCGGCTCCCCCCGTGACCCAGCCCCCCCTCACGTTCTACTCCGAGCCGGAAACACGATACTCCTCCCGATGCTGGAAATGATAAACGCATCAATCACCGCGGGCCTAGTTCCCAGACCATGGAAGCATGCTATGGTGAAGGCTCTTCTTAAAAAATCCATTTTAGACCCTGATGATCTAGGCAATTACCGACCTATATCAATGCTTCCAGTAATAGCCAAAATACTGGAAAACACGTGAATGCGTCCCTCTCGGCCTTCCTAGAAATGTATGACCTCCTGCATCCCACACAAACAGGATTCCGCCCCAAGCACGGTACCGAAACAGCTTTACTCGCTGTAGTTGAGGAAGCTAAGAAGATCCTTGATCAAGGAGGTGCAGTGGCCATCATCCTCCTGGATTTGAGCTCAGCCTTCGACACAGTTAATTTTAACATCCTAATAGAGAGAATTAGAAGGTTGGGTGTCTCAGGGGAGGAGGCAGACTGGATCAACTCTTATCTAGATGAGAGAACCTTCCAGGTCTTCTCAGGCGAGTCTACCTCCAGAAGCTTGGAAATTGGATGCGGAGTCCCACAGGGATCCTCCCTTAGTCCCACATTATTCAATGTGTATATGCGTCCTCTTGCTGATACCATCTCGCCGCATGAGATAAAAATCATTACCTACGCGGATGATACGCAGCTAGTAATCGCACTCAACGGGCCCCGAAGCTTCCCTGCCGACTTTGAAAGCTGCCTGGAGAAAGTGGCCGACTGGATGGAACACTCATGCCTCAAGTTAAATGGAGGAAAAATCGAAATTATGTTTCTGGGCAACTCTCGCAGCATTGGACCTCAAACAGATGTGGCCCAACTGCCTGGGCCCAGCCTCCACCCCCAAGACTAGCTTGGGCGTTTGGTTAGACACCTCCCTCAAGTTCGAAGAACAAGCAGTGAGAGTAACTGGGGCCTGCTATGGCACCATCAGATTACTACGAAAGATCCTTCCTATTCTTCCTATGAACGCAAAAAGGATCCTTATTCAGACCCTAGTCCTTTCACGTTTGGACTACGGAAACTCCCTTTACCTAGGAGCACCCAAAGCAACAATAAGGAAGCTTCAAGTTGCGCAGAACTGCGCCGCCAGATTGTTACTAGAAGTTCCAAAAAACCAGTCAGCCAAACCAGCACTGAAGACTGTACACTGGCTGCCTGTTCTGAAAAGAATTAACTTTAAAGCATTCTATATAGGCCATAAGTCTTTATGGGAAAGGGCCCAGCCATTATTAAATCTCTCATCACATTCCATCGCCCTGGGAGGTGTCCACCTTAACCTGGCAGTCATTCCCAAAATCAGGAGAGTAAGAAGCGGAGTGAGATCCTTTGCCTACAATGTGGCCAGACTCTGGAACTCAATGCCCTTACATCTCCGGTTGGAACCCCATCTTTTTCCCTTCCGTAAACTCCTCAAGACATGGCTTTTCCAAAACACTGGCCTATAACCCGCACCCTCCTGACACTGTAAACTCCTCCCCTTGTTTGGCCGCTAGCGCTGGGATGCCTTTGGGTAGCTACACGCTCTACAAATGCTAAATAATAATAATAAAGTTAATAGATGCTTCTGGAAAGAGAGTAGCTGGTCAATCAGCCAATCATTGGAGAATAGCCAACACTCAAGGGCTGTTAGCTAGGTAACATAGGGCACATTGGGATAAAATGGAAGAATTATTACAATATCTTCCAAAAGAACACAAGAAAAAAGGTAAAGAGATAGTGCAAGAAGGCAATCTTATTTCTAATTCATCCATTAGATGTGCTTTAGATGCTGCAGATACAGAAGTTGGAGGACTCAATACCAGCATTTTTTTAAGGAGGCATGCATGGCTCTGAATTTCTGGTATTAAATCAGAGGTTCAACAGACTATTCTTAATGCACCATTTGACAAAGGACACCTTTTTGGACTTCAGATAGACCAATCGTTAGAAAAGATGAAAAAGGACACAGAAGTAGCAAAATCAATGGGTGCCCTTCAGTCTCCATCAAATAGAGGTTTTGCAGCGTGAATCTTTTCTGGATTCACATGCTGTGCATTATTCTGCCATCTAGTGGTTGGGTCCGGAATTGCTGTATTTGTTCCCCCTTTTTTTTTTTTTTTCTTGGTTGGTGGGCGTCGACATACCACCATTTGGTGTCCTCCTGTGACGTCGACGGGCTTCCTCCGGAAGCTCCCACCTTTGGTCGCCATCTTCAGATTCTTTTTTTCCGCCGTTGGGTCTGGATCGTTACGGAAGGAGCTCCTAAGATTTGGAGAGAAGAATCCACGAAAGTTGAAGAAAATAGTTCTACAGGTCAGCGATACCTACATTCGACGTTCCGGTCGTCGATTCAAGCAGTCAGAGTACGCTGAGAGGTAAAAACACCAAAACTTCGATGAAAAACTGGAGAATGCGCATGCAGGGGGCTCCCTGCGCAAGGTAATGGACAAGACACCGTTCAAGTTCTGTAAAAATTGGCACCACAAGTACGCGCAGAAAGATCAGCATCCAGTTTGTAACCTTTGCCTGCCGCTCGATCATCAAAGTCAAGACTGCAACGTGTGCTTGGCCTTCACCCCGAAGACATTGAGGGTGAGAGAAAGGCAGAGAAGGGCCAACTACAACATGCAGGACCAGGGCCCTCCACCATCGCTTCGAGACCTGGGCCTCTCCAGTGAAGAAGAGGACAACGTTGCCGAAGGGCCTGAAGGCGATGAGGTTACAGACGTCCAGGTCGTAATGTTCGAGAAGAAGACTTCTAAGGAGGTAAGAGATACGTCGACCTCGAAAAAAGTAGACGAGGCACAAAAAACTGCCTCGAAGGGAGCCTCGGCGTCGAAGCACTAGACGACCGCAGAAGCATCCAGACATAGGCACTCCGTCGGATCCTTGGACAAGGACTCAAGAACGGCAAAGACCCTCGAAAAATCGAGGACGTCGAAAGACGGACACGATAAAGACGCTTTGACATCAACAAAGGAGAGGTCGAAACAGGCTTCGACGACGGCGTCGGCAAGCGCGAAAAGAAAGGCCGAAACTCTCAGCGTCGAAATGCACGCAGCCGAGGTAGAGAAAAAGAGGAAGCGCCTCGAAGCCGAAATGGCGAGCATACTACAGCGCAAGAAAGAATTCAACGAAAGCTTGAAGCAATTCAAGATACCGCTGAAAACTTCAACAGAAGTAGAGAAAGTCGTCGAGGAGTTGCTGCCCCCAACGACACCCGAAGCGCTCGAAGAAGAAGAGGAGGAAGAATTTTTCCTAGAGGAAGAGAGGGATGTAGATGAACACACGTATGTGGAGCCGGCGAACTCGTAGACTCAAGACCTCCAATGGCAAGATCTCGACGCCGAATCACCAGAAGAGGCAATTGATACATATCCCTCGAGGCCCTCACCACCAGATGACATTGGGATGTAGAATCAGGTGATTAAAAATGCAGCAGAAACTTATGGAGTGCATTTGGAAGAAGAGAAACCACAATCATGTTTTCTGTTGGAAACTTTAATGCCAACACAATCAAGAAACCAATTCCTTCCAATGCTTCCAAGTGTATTGGATCAAGGAAAGGAAGCATTTAAGGAGCCCACAACATGCAGAGCAGTCACACCAAGGGCGGAGAAGAAATTCAAACATTCTTCTAAAGATCCAATTTACATCAAAGGGTCAGTAACAGCTGACTATTATCACTTCCACTGCTAGAAAAAGAGCAAATGTGCCAACCACTGTTGGCCGACCACCGGACAAAGAGAGTAATAGGATGGACCTAGTGGAAAGAAAGGTCGAGAGAAGTGCGGCAAACCAGTGGCGCATAGCTAACTCTAATGCATTGCTAAACCGGCATGCATATCAGCATTGGGAAGAGGTAGGGGAACTACAGAAACACCTACCGGAACAGTTCCAAAAGAGAGCTACCCACTTAGTGGAAGGGGTAAAAACATTGCGAATACATGCTTAAAATCAGCTCTTGATGCAGCAGAAACATCGAGCAGGCAAATGATGATTGGCATCACAGAAAGAAGGCATGCTTGGCTGAGAATCTCCGGTTTAAAACCAGAAGTCCAAAACAACATAATGAACACGCCCATATTAGATTAAATCTTTTTCATCATTTACTGGCGGTACCTGCAGGTTTTATTATGAATTCAGAAGAGAGAGGGCCCTGTGGCTGCGACAATAGGTCTCCACAGGATACCCTACACTTAGTTCTACTTTGCCCTTATTATGCCTATCCCAGAAAGATGTTCCTGAAGGGCCTTTTAAGAAAATTCAGATTTAGGCAGGCGCGTGTAGCCTTGTTGTTTTTAAAACTGTCGTCAGATGTTTTTACACTCTTTTGTGTTTCCAATTTTTAAGAGCTGCTTTAAAGTTAAGAACCACGAGGGGGGTTTGAAGTTTAGAGGCATTTTTGTCATGCCGCTCCACTATGTGTTGTTCTACTGTTACAGCAGACTATCTCACGGCTTTATTTTTACAGTTGTTAATTTGTTTTAAATTTGGAAGTATTGGCATTTACAGCAAGTGAACAGGAGGGAGAATGATAGTACACACAACTGGTTTTAATCATGTATGTGGCAACCCTTTTAAAGATTGTTTTCGTGATGTTGGTATTTTTCATAAACAATGCATCTTTTATGGTTATATTTTTATATACCGAATAAAGATTATTAATAATAATAACTCACCATTCAATGGAGAACAACTGTTTGGGAGCGCTTTTGATGATAAACTAAATCAGTTGAAAAAAGACAACGAGACAGCAAGGTCTATGGGCGCTCTACAATTCAGAGGCATGCGTAGGGGCACCCCGTCAAGAAGACCAATGGGTAGAGGTAGTCACCAACCTACTACCTCACACCAAGCATACCACCAAACGTACCAGGGATCAAGCCAAGGTCAACAGCAGGGCCAACAACAGAACTGGCAGTACCAGCAGGGAAGACAGTGCTTTCGTGGGCGCCCCCGGGGAAGAGGCCAGCCACAAAGAGGCGGTCCACAGACCACAACCAAGTGACTGCATTCCAAAAGTGCTACACTTCACGAAAACATCACCAAGTGTACACAAAGCATTACAACCTTCACAAACACAACATCCCGTAAGCCAACAGTTCAGTCATCATACAACACCAGTGAGAGGCAGACTAAAATATTTCCTCCAGGAGTGGAAGGAAATAACTTCGGACAGATGGGTGTTAGACATAATTCTGTATGGTTACTGCATAGAGCTAAGCAAACAACCTCCCAACAGAAAACCAAAGAAAAAGATACATTCACAAAGGGTATTATCTCAATTACTGCAAGAAGTGCAACAACTTCACACAAACAGGCAATAGAACAGATGCCTCACAAGGAGAGGAACAACAGCATTTACTCCACGTACTTCCTAATTCCAAAGGTAGATGGAACACTACGCCCTATATTAGATTTAAGGTTCCTAAACAAGTTCATAAACACACAAAGATTCAAAATGACTTTGCTGCAGGAGGTGATACCTCAATTGCAACAAGGAGATTACATGGCAACCATAGACTTAAAAGACGCTTACTTGCACATCCCTGTGAACAAAAGACACAAGAACCTATTAAGATTCGTGGTCAACAAAACACACTATCAGTTCAGGTGCTGGCATTTGGACTCAAATCAGCCCCAAGAGTGTTCATAAAGTGCCTAGCAGCAGTAGCCGCTCACCTTAGAAGACAGGGAATTCATGTTTACCCATATCTAGACGACTGGTTGGTAAGAGCAAGCTCATACAGTCTCTGCAAACAGCATATACAACAGGTAATACAGACACTAGTTCAGCTGGGTTTCTCAATTCATTGGAAAAAATCATCACCACAGCCAGAACAAGTAAAGGTGTTCCTAGGCGCAGAATTAAACACAGTGTTAGGGAAGGCGTTCCCAAGCAGCAAGAGAACATTAGCCTTACTGAAGGAAACTCATCTTTACCAGAAGGGGCAACATCTGACAGTGAGGACTGTGGGGAAACTACTAGGAATGATGGCATCATGCATTCATTTAATTCCCAACATCCATCTACACATGAGACCATTTCAAGAATGGCTCCAACAACAATGGTCACAGTCAACAGGGAGTTGGGAGGATCTAGTGGTAGTCACGCAAAAAGTTCATCAGCAGATGGCATGGTGGAACAAAACAAACATATCACGGGGCAGATCTTTCACACAACCAACCCCAACAGTGACCATAACAGATGCTTCCCAAAGAGGGTGGGGAGCGCACATGAACAATCTCAAGGTACGAGGATTGTGGACACAGCAAGATGCAGTGAAGCACATCAACTTCTTGGAGTTGAAGACAGTGTTCTTAGCCTTGAAAGCATTTCAGAAACAAATCTACAACAACAAGGTGTTGATTCAAACAGACAACACAACGACCATGTTTTATATAAACAAAAAAGGGGGAAGTAAGTCTGTAGCTCTCTCAACTCTAGCCCAGGAACTTTGGAAATAGGCAATCCCAAAGAACATAGACATTGTAGCAATACACTTACCAGGGAAGGACAATATCGAAGCGGACAGACTGAGCAGACAAATGTCATCATCCCACGAGTGGGAGCTGAATCGATCGGAACTCCAAAAGATTTTCAGGAAGTGGGGGACTCCACAAATAGACTTATTTGCAACACCCCACAATGCAAAATGCCAAAGCTTCGCATCCAGGCAACAGTGCAATCAGTCCCTAGGGAATGCCCTATGGATGGACTGGTCAGGGATATTTGCTTACGCTTTTCCCCCTATCCCACTACTCCACAAGGTGATCCTCAAGGAACAATGCACAACTTACCAAGGAGACGAGACCTATTAACAATGCAAAACCGAAAGGTGCTACACCCAGAACCAGAGAGCTTAAGCTTAGCAGCTTGGCTGCTGAGGACTTAGAATTTGCACACCTCCAACTACCAGAAAGAACAATGGCTGTTCTCAGAGAAGCAAGAAGGCCAACGACAAGAAAATGTTATACAGCAAAATGGAAAAGATACACGCAATGGTGCCTTAAGAAAAATCTGGCAAAAAAGATTACAAAAGAAAGAACAGTTCTAAAGTACTTGACACATTTACTTCAGAGTAACCTAAGCTACACTTCACTAAGGGTGCACTTAGCAGCAATTGTAGCGTACACAAGAGGAGAAACAGGAAAAGTTTCTTCACTTCTCATGTGGTCAAAAGGTTCCTAGAAGGAGCAAAAAGAATAGCACCACGAAAAATGGTGCCAGCGCCCACATGGAATCTGAACATAGTTCTGACACAATTGATGAAAGCACCATTTGAACCACTACACAAAGCAACGCCACAAGTGCTCACTCTAAAAACAGCCTTCTTAGTAGCAATCACATCTCTACGCAGAGTTAGTGAACTACAGGAACCCTATTTCCAGATACATAGTGACAGAGTGGTCATGAGGACAGATCCACATTTTATGCCAAAGGTGGTATCAAAATTCCACATAAATCAGATGATACAAATACCAAGCTTCTTTCAAAACCCAAAGACAAAGGCAGAAAGAACTCCGCATACACTTGACGCTAGAAGAGCAGTCATGTACTATGTTGAAAGAACCAAGGGATACAAGAAGACAAAACAATTCTTTGTCTCTTTTGCTAATAGCTTTTTGGGAAGACCAGTAACCAAGAATACTATTGCAAGATGGATTGCACAAGCCATTCAGCTATGTCACAAACTAGCAGGTCAAACATTACAAGGGGCACCACGGGCTCACTCAACAAGAAAGAAGGCAGCTACAGTCGCTTTTCTGTCAAATACTCCAATTCAAGACATTTGCATGGCAGCAACTTGGTCTTCAGTGCACACATTTACAAAGCATTACTGTGTGGACATCCAAATGATTAAGGAAGCACAAGTGGGACAAAAGGTCTTACATTATCTATTCACAAACCAACGCTCATCTTCCACCCAGCCACCACAAGACTAACAAACTGCTACAAAGTCTATGCACAGCATGTGAATCCAGAAAAGATTCACGCTGCAAAACGAATAGTTTCTTACATGTTGGTGTAGTTTTGCAGCTTGAAGAATTTTCTGGATTCACTAGCGAACCCACCCTCCTCCGCCAGGAAGAATGAGACAATGTAAAAAAGAAAAGAAAAAAAGAAAAGAATCCGAAGATGGCGACCAAAGGTGGGAGCTTCCGGAGGAAGCCCGTCGACGTCACAGAAGGACACCAAATGGTGGTATGTCGACGCCCACCAACTAAGAAAAAAAAAAGGGAACAAATACAGCAATTCCGGACCCAACCACGAGATGGCGGAATAATGCACAGCATGTGAATCTAGAAAATTCTTCAAGCTGCAAAAGTACACCGACAGGTAAGAAACTATTTGTTCCTTTCGTCACTCCTTCTACAGAGCGGGCTCCAAAAATAATACCACAGATACCTCCACATCTTCATATAAAACACAGGCACAGTCTCCTTCCTCTAGAGGATTTTATAGAGGTGGATACACAGGTAACAACTTTAGAGGTACACCATCACGTACCCCACCTGCTAATAACAAACAGTGACTTGATATCAGCTCCCCCCGAACATTCATCACCTGTAGGGGGAAGACTACATCAGTTTCTATCCATTTGGCAGACAATAACAACAGACAAATGGGTGTTGGATATTATCCAACATGGTTACTGCCTGGAACTCACAAGCAACCCTCCCAACATCCCCCCTTGCGTTCACAAACTGTCTTTAGAACACAAAAATCTACTCAAACAAGAAGTACAAGCTCTTCTAACAAAGGAGCTATAGAACTCGTCCCATTGCAACAACAAGGAACTGGAGTATATTCACGATACTTCCTAATTCCCCAAAAAGACGGTTCGTTAAGACCAATATTGGATCTCATACCGCTAAACTTATACATATTGTCAGAACAAAACTTCCACATGGTCACTCTGCTACAAGTACTTCCACTTTTGCAACACGGCGGCTTTATGTCAAGGCTAGACTTAATGGATGCATACTTTCATATACCCATTCACCCAGCACATCGCAAATACCTCAGATTTGTGATAGGGAAAAATCATTATCAGTTCAAAGTGCTTCCGTTTGGAGTAACAACTGCACCCAGAGTGTTCACCAAGTGCCTAGCAGTAGTAGCGGCACATCTGAGACGACAACAAATACATGTCTTCCCATACTTAGACGATTGGCTCATAAAAGCCAACTCAAGTTTCAAATGTGTGCATCACACTCAGATTACCTTAAATCTTCTACATCAGTTGGAATTCACAGTCAATATACAGAAATCCCACCTCCAACCCAATCAGACACAACCATATCTAGTGACCATTCTAAACACTCACATGGCTCTAGCATATCCCAATCCAGCCAGGATTCAGAATTACAGACACTGTTACAACAGTTTCAAGTCAACCAGTATCTCTCAGCCAGGACATTCAAGCAGTTACTAGGGATGAAGGCATCATGCATTGCGATAGTGCCTCACGCAAGACTAAACATGCGCCCTCTACAAGAATGCTTAGCACGTCAGTGGAATCAAGCACAGGGTCAGCTGACCGATCTAGTGTTGGTAGAAAGCCGCACTCATCCCTCTCTGCAGTGGTGGAACACACAAAATTTGTCAAAAGGGCGGCCGTTCATTGACCCTATTCCACAAGTCGTGCTCACAACAGACGCATCTCTCATGGGGTGGGGGGCACATTTACAACAGTTGACAGTTCAGGGTCTTTGGAACTCCAAACAGCAGAACCATCACATCAACTACCTAGAGTTGCAAGCAGTTCAACTAGCGTTGAAAGCTTTTCTACCTCAACTGGTAAAGAAAGTTTTCTTAATCTGGACAGACAATATGACAACAATGCACTATATACAAAAACAGGGGGACACACACTCTCCATAACTATCACGCCTATCTCAGACCATTTGGTGTTGGGCTCTTCATCACCAAATCCATCTACTAGCAGAGCACCTTCCAGGCACAGACAACATTTTTGCCGATCTCCTCAGCAGAGAGAAACAACAAATACACCAATGGGAACTTCACCCACAGGTTCTCCTTCCGTACTTTAAAAAATGGGGATTTCCACAAATAGACCTCTTTGCACAGCACAGAACTCAAAATGCCCAGACTTTTCCTCCAGGTTCCCACAACCTCTATCCAAAGGCAATGCCCTATGGATGAATTGGTCAGGGATATTTGCGTACACTTTTCTGCCTCTCCCTCTCCTTCCATTTCTAGTTCGGAAACTCAGGCAGACATCTCTCACGCTGATTCTTGTAGCTCCCACATGAGCTCGTCAACCATGGTTCACCATACTGTTGAAACTGTCAGTGGTTCCACATCAGAAGCTTCACATAACATCAAATTTTCTGACACAGAACCATGGAGAAATCAGACATCCAAATCCCAAAGACCTCAACCTTGCGATTTGGCTCCTGAAGTCGTAGAGTTTGGGTATCTAAACCTACCACCAGAGTGTATGACAATTCTTAAAGAAGCAAGAAGACCTACCACTAGAGCATGTTATGCAGCAAAGTGGAAAAGATTTGTCATATACTGTAATAATAATTCAATTGATTTGCTAGATGCATCTATACAAAACATTTGTTATCTTTTGCATCTACAACGCGCAGGTTTAGCCTACACATCTATTCGACTACACCTTGCAGCAGTAGCTGCATATCTTCAGAACAGATCATTGATAGCAAACACCCTTTGGGGGAAAAAAGAAGAATCTTTAGACACTTTGAGCTACATCAAGGAAGATTGTCACAATCTATGCGAGGGCAGTTCCCAAGATAGAAACATTTACAAAGATTGAGAATACGAACTGTGCACTCATCACTTCTAAGAGATTCCACGGTAGTCCCTAGATAGAGGCATTATTTTTTAACCCCTTGTCTGGAAAATTCTCAAGTGTCCCAGACGTAAGGGGACATCACCTCTACACATCACCACAGCTCTATCAGTAGAAAGTGTGCACTTTCTTTGAGGGTTTGTCTATAAGCCTGTCTTCCTGCCTGCATAGAGAGGGAATGAGTCTGCCTGCCCCACAGGAGGGAGAGACTGTCCAGGAGGAGAAAACCAGCATGCTTCCCTTGTGAGGAGCTCCTGAGAAAGTGGACTATCTTAGAGAACAAAGCCTGGAACCACCTTTGCTGCCAGTGGTTTTCCTGGGCACTCTCTGTTCTTCCGGTTGAGACCTGAAACCAAAAGACTGCTCAAATTCCACAATCAACCCTGGCAGCAGCTGTTGGCTCCGATTGGTGCTGCTGCCAAATGATGTGGGAATCGTTGATGCTGCTGAGGGTGAGGCGATCAGCCTAGGAAGACCATAACTGTCAGGAGCACACACACTCTGACACATTGACCATGTGGGAGTCGCAACTACCTTACTGTAGAACTCACCTGCAGTTGGCCAGTCAAGGGCCGCATCTTCAGAAGATGGCATGAGTGCTACAACAAGATCCACTGATGATATTCACCCAGTAATCTTGTACTGGATGGAGGCTGCGCATGTCCTCCTCCCCAACCACAACAGAACCAACTTGTGAGTACCATGGGCTCCCTGCTGCATTCTGAAGACTTGAAACTATTTCTGCCTACATCAGCAACAGGAGGAACTGATTGCGTATCTAAACCTGTGGCAAATGTAATCAGCAGCTGTGCTTAATTCAGGCATCTGCCAAAGACTACTGTGGACTATAACATACAGGCTCTTCTGGGTTGGAGCAAACAGTGAAGGGGGCCCGGTCGGTAGTTCCCCCACAATGGCATTGAAGTCAGGGGAATCACCCAGCATTCGCAAATTGGTTAGTGTATAGTATTTATGTCTACTTTGTGATTAAAAGTACTTTTTTTTTTTTTTTTTTTACAGAGGCAAGCATTGGCAGGACATTTGTTATTGTGTATGTTAAATGATTGTTGAGTTCTAATCTCTTGCCCCCACATTACCTCCCTTATAATCCTGTAACTTCTCGAGTTCGTACCCTGCACATCTAGTGCAGAAAGTTGTACTTGCCCGGTTTACAGAGCCATAGTAGGAAGTACCAGTGGTAAATGACCTCACCCACCACAGTCTGGGCTCAGTAGCCCCTGTCAGCCATGTGTTGCCCCCTGAACAGAGTCTGCTATAATGTGACATAGGTATAACATAGGCATAGCATTATTAGTTTAAATATTTAGTGCAGATTATGTTTCTGTGATAATTTACACTGTTTGACCCATGGTGAGGTTGAATTGTCTGAGGGGAAATGGTGGTAGAAATATGATTGCATTTATTTAGCCTCAAGATATTGTTTTTTCAAGTCAGTGAAAAATAGCATTTCGGTCTTAACATCTACTATCTGTATCAGAAAGATAGTTCAGATCAATGTTGAACTCTCTGAGCACTGAGTGCCTAACAGACATGCAGCTAGTAATACTGGATTTTACTCTGGTGGAAATGCCCAGCCAGTAACGGACAGGAACGTAATTATGAGGTTGGTCCCACAGGAACACAGTTATGAGGTTGGTCCCTTAAAAAGAGTTTTTCTTTTCAGAGTTTTCTATATATCGCAAACTTGACCCAAAGGTATCGGGTATCAGAGTGCTTTACATGAGTGTTGCGTTACACAAGGACACATTCATTTTTTTTAGGCACAGGGAGATTAAGTGATTTGCCCAGAATCACAGGATGTTGAGCGTCATTGCTGAGGCTCGAACCCGGTTCCCCAGATTTGAGATCGACCGCCCTAGCCGTTAGGCCTCATCCTCTCCCCAGTTGTCTTTAAGTGGGATTTCAACAGCTGTCGGGTACAACAAATATTAATATTTTGTAATAATCTGAAATGATTGCTCAGTGTCTTCTTATTAATATCTTTGACAACACTTTAAGAAAAATAGGTAACTTGGTCTGTTCATGCATCCTCATATTGCTCTTAAATATCAGTCTTTGAATAAAACCCCTGTGATTAGTCTGGATGATGCAGTTGTGGAAATGTGTTCCTCGAGACCCTGAAACGGTATACATTGCTATGATTTTTTTGCTCACAGATGACCCTTTCACTTTATGCCCTAACTCACATGACCCCATCTGTTGTTCCCCGACTCCTTTGGACACAAATACAACCATTGGTCAATGTTCTCTGTCCCTGTATTCTTTCTTTGCGAGTCCCAGGAAGAGTAAGAGCCTGATTTAGGGTTTGGCAGGCTAGTTACCTTATGCAGTGTTTGCACTTTGTTTTTATTCGTAGTAATTGATCCTGATGCAGTAACATGTCCCAGGAAGTTCAGTGCACATAAAACTTAAATTTCTTGCATCTGGCATATGCTTGAAGTTATCTGGCTCATAACTACTTAAACAGGAAGCTGATAATCCTTCTAGCTACATAAAATGAAATCTCACGTTAGTAACTGTTAACATAACCATAAAAAATATCCCTAGAAAGTCTGCCTGCAAAATATTGATAGGCATCTGGTCAAAAGTCATCACCTTGTTCTCAAGACCTAAACAAGGACTAGAACTCCTAAAGAGTTACAGAATGCAGATGGAATCCATGCCCTTCTAAGTTAAAATCTAGATACATAATGCACGGGTAGGGGAGCCTATTACAATACATATTCTCAATGTCAAGTCTTCTTTGATAGGAACTCAAATTATCTCTGCAAAAAAACTAAAACATAACTTTTTGAAAATGTCAAACACTCAACAAATTCCCTGCCATCTTTTATTGTTGATAACTTTTCAGGGAAATGTGAGGAGTTTGCACAAATTCGAAGAGAGGCTCTAAAAGGCTGGACACCCCATGACTGTCCATAATAGTGAACAGCTCCCACAAAATCACAAATAGCCTGGTAATTGGACCTCTTGCGAGAACATGAGACAAACCTAACTGATTAATACTAAGCTTAGTAGAAGAACCGCATCCCATTTTGCTGGCCCAATTCTAGCCTCCATAGTTAAAGACTTTTCTGGCATTATTTTGAGCCGTCTTGTTCAACTGTTCCCTTGCTAGTAGAGAGGTCCATGACTTTTTCAAAGGTGTTAAAGTTTTTCTCCTTCTGAAAAAACAGTATTGATCTAGGAGACTTTAGTAATTTCCGACCCTGAAGGGGCCTACCCATTGATTTTGTGATTTCAATCTCATTGAGGACCTACAATACGGCTTAGACTAAACTGTAGTACCGAGTCTGCAGATGTATTGTGGATTATGCTACATATACTGGATTATGGTATGGGGACCAATGCCTGCCTATTCTTCTAGATTTTTTAATGGCATTTGACACTGTTAACTATTCTAGATTATTGGAAACGTTCAAGATGCAGATTGTCTATTGTTTATATCATACTTATCAAATAGCTTTCAACAGAAACATAGAGAATGACTACTCTAACATCTTTTGTTTTACAACAGTGGGTAGCAACTCCTGAGCATACAGACAGCTTGACCCTCACTGTCTTCTAGAACTGTCAAAATGTAAATTCCCCACCACTTAAATGCCATTTGCCCTAACTAGTACAGTTGTCACTAGGACATCTATTGCTGCTATTTAGCAATTATTTTGACAAACTTCCTGTTGTTGATGGGAACATGCGGCATTACCAGGAAGCACTAATGCACAGTGTCCGGTTCAGTACAGTCCTAATGATTGTACTGAATGGGTTGAAATATCATCCTCATGGGCAATTATTTTACACATGTAATAGTTGATGATGTTATATTCTTGCACATTTGTATTGGGCAGCTGTTTGCAATTATTTACCTATTCATTTGTCTCTCTCTTGTATATACACAGGTAGTACACTTTCCACTCCCTGATTTGATCAGTTCAAGCAGGTTGTATGTCGGAACCATGCAGGCATTTACCACCCATACCTTAACAACACAGTTCGAACCACGAATGCGTCTTTACAATGCATTCCTTTACCCCGCAAGACGATAGAATGACTTGCCTTAGGTAAAACGCTGCACTTCGAATAGTATAATTTACTATTCCAACTCCAGTCTGCGCAACAGTAGAGAAAGTGTTGCACTTAAAGTCGTTGTAATGACTTGTGTGGTAAAGGAATGCTTTGTAAAGACGCAGATGTGGTTCTGACTGCTCTGTTAAGGCATAGCGAGGTTTGGGCCACAATGTAAAGGCTGGTTCCCGTTTAAGCACTGTACACATCACACACATTTTTGGATTAACCAGAACTCGTTACATTACATGGGGTTGCTGTATTCACTCAACTGCAGATTTTTTATTTTGATCTAATTGAGGTCTGTGATAAATAAGCCACATGTGATTTTGTTGAGTGTTTGGACAGTACAGATACGTTATTGTTCGAAGCATGTGTGCTGGAGATATACATGCTTTGCATAAGTCTGCCATCTAGTGTTGGGCTTGGATGATTGCAAGTTGGTTTTGTTCCAAGGAGTTTTCTTCGCTTCCCAAGGCTGTGTGACCCCTCCTCTTGGCAATACTGCGCATGGTCATCGATGCCATCTTCAGATTGTTTTTTTCCACCGACGGGTTTGGATGTAGTATCTCGCGCTCTGGTTAGAGTCTCCTTAGGTCTGGGATATATATCTTGTCGGTATTGTTTCGATCGGTATAGTACATATCTCATACTAGATTTCTTAGCAAGTGTTCACCACGTCTCTTTCGCCTACGCGTCACGCCCGGCCGCACAACACTTCTCCATTTCGAACAAGATCGAGAATGACCTTCTAATGGAATGCACTCTGTTCCGTTTCTGTCCGAAGTGCCACTCCAAATACCCTCACACTGACCAACATCCCGTTTGCAACTTATGTCTCTTGCAGGCCTGTAACCAGTGCAAGCAAATGGATGATGTCCCCGACATCTTCTGTCGACTAGAGGAGGAGGAGGAGGAGGAACAAGCTTCAGCGGCACAAGAAGAATCCCTTCCCATACATGGCTCTGATTCAGAGTTTCAATCCGAAGAGGACTTGCCACTGTTCAGCCAGCACAAAAACAACGTACCGTGAGTACTTCTAACCCTGCTGCCAAATCCTGTCTCCACTGAGAAAATCGCTCACGGGACACCACTGCATACAAGCCATGGCGTGCACCGAAAACATGACTCGAAACCCTCGCCCTCCGGCTCGGCTCCGAAAGTTCAGCCTACAGCAGAGGCCTCTGCATCCCTTCCATCCGAGACCAAAACATCTCACTCTACAGTCTCTGCATCGAAAAAACAGACTTGTTCTTTCTGAACCAACCCTTCCTCCATCAAAGACGAAGCTTCCTCCACCGAAATGCTTAGTTTTCAGTCCGAAATCTCCCCCGAGCCAATCCTCGAGCAATTTCACCAAAAGCTCGATCCGAAACAAAAAAACACTTGAAATTCAACCTGGAACAAAGAAAATTATGGTACAGCCACCAAAACAACAAACTCCTAAGAAGCAGTTGAGTTTTGAGGAGGCTTTGGACATTCCTGTTCAACCCCTAAAGAAGAAAAGAAAGGATGCTGCAAATAGTCCATTGCGCATTCCCATTCCTTCTTCACCTGTACCACAATCAACACCTCCACCACCCACTCCACCACCTCCGTCCCCACAATTGTCTGAGGCTGGTAATGTGTCTCCTTGGTCAACAGTAGATGAGGATCAAGACATGCCAGATGACACAGAGCCGGGGATCCTTGGGAGGATTATAATATTGATCCTCATTTTGACACTGATCCTGATTTATATCCTAGCCGTCCATCACCACCTGATGTTGCATCTGCTTATCAGGACCTTATAGCCAAAGCAGCCACTTTCCATCAGGTACCTTTATGTAAGGACTCCATAGAGGAGGATTTCCTCTTTGAAACTTTATCTAATACACAGAGAGGGGCACAATACTTACCACTTTTAAAAGGTATGACACTTAATGCAGATGAAATATTCAAACAACCAGTTAAAGCAAGAATAAAAACTCCTTGCATTGATAAAAAATACAAACCACTGCCTTCAGACCCCATTTTTATTGAATGTCAATCATGCTAGGAAAAGAGCCAACTCCCAAACAACTGCAGAAGCACCACCACCAGAAAAAGAATCCAAACTTCTGTATGCTTCTGGTAAAAGAGTTGTGGCACAAGCAGCTAATCATTGGCATATAGCTAATAGCCAAGCATTACTAGAAAGGTACGACAGGGCCTACTGGGACGAAATGGAGGGCCTTCTCCAACATCTCCCAGAGGAGCACAGAAAAAGGAGGTCAAGAGCTTGTTAATGAAGGCAAACTTATCATCAGCAACTCTATTAAGAGTGCTTTAGATGCAGCCAACACTGCTGCTAGGAGTATAAATACGAGTGTCCTAATAAGAAGGCATCCATGGTTAAGGGTGTCAAGTTACAACAAACTATATTGAACCTCCCATTTGACAAGGAACATCTCTTTGGCCCCCAGGTGGACACAGTCCTTGAAAAAATGAAAAAGGACACAGAGGTAGCAAAATCAATGGGAGCGCTACAAACAAACACCTAGAGAGGTCTCTTTTATAGGCCCAATTTTAAACAAGGGGCAAGAACAGCTTCCCCAGACACCTCTGGTTCTCAATATAAAACTGAAGAGCAAACCACAACAACTAAGACCTTCTACAGAGGTTCTTACAGAGGTAACAATTTTAAAGGAGGAGGCAGAGGGAACAATACACGTTCCTCAAATACCAACCATGACTCCTTTACCTTTCCCTCACAACACCAGTTGGGGTCGTCTTCAACAATTTCTCTAAAACTGGAAGTCCATTGCAACAGACCAATGAGCCTTGGACGTTAACCAAACATGGTTATTGTCTGGAACTCATAACAACTCCTCCAAATATTCCACCTTGCAAACACAAACTATCCATGCAACACCAAATCCTTCTGCAACAAGAAATTACAGCTCTGTTGCAGAAAGGAGCAATAGAACCAGTTTCACCACAATTTCAGGGGACAGGAATGTATTCATATAACAATTCATCCTGCACACAGAAAATACCTCAGATTTCTATTTCAGGGAAATCATTATCAGTTCAAAGTTCTTCCCTTTAGAATCACTACAGCACCAAGAGTATTCACAAAGTGCTTTGCAGTTAAAACATTCATGTCTTCTCTTATCTAGACGACTGGCTAATCAAAGCAAATACATTCAAACTTTGCCAACAAAACACTCAATAAAAACCTAGATTTACTACATCAACTAGGGTTTACTGTCAAACTACAAAAATCTCATCTACAACCAGCTTCCACTCAAGCACTTCTAGGGGCCACGCTCAACACAAATCTAGCGTTAGCATCCCCAAACACAGACAGAATACGCAATATACTAACGTTAATTTAACAATTTCAAACAGGAGCTCACATTCCAGCCAAAACATTTCTCAGACTTTTAAGCATGATGGCATCTTATATTAGCATAGTCCCACATGCCGGACTCAACATGAGACCTCTGCTATCTCTCCCATCAATGGACACTTATCACTCTCTGCAATGGTGGAATTCACAAATTATATCCAAATGGCGGCTGTTTCAAGACCCAGTTTCACAAATACCTTTTATGATGCATCTCGAACAGGATGAAGGGGGCACATATCCACAACCTTAATATTCAGGGACTATGGGATTCCAGCCACAAGAATCTCCATATCAATCACCTAGAGCTGCAAGCTAGTGATCAAAGCCTTCCTAATTCACCTACAACACAAAGTTGTCCTTATTCGAACAGACAATATGAAAACAATGTATTATTTACAAAAACAGGGGGGGGGCACTCTCTCTCCAATTATCTCACTTAGCTCAGAAAATATGGAAGTTAGCAATACACAACAACGTTCATATATTAGCAGAACATGTCCCAGGGACAAGCAATCAGATTGCAGACTTTCTGAGCAGATCACAACAGCAAGTCCACAAATGGAAAAACCACCCCAATGTTCTTCAACCATACTTTCACAAATGGGGATTTCCAGTGATAGACCTGTTTGCAACAAAAGAAAACGCGAAATGCCCACACTACACAAGCAGATATCACCACCATCAGTCCAGAGGCAATGATCTATGGATGAACTGGTCAGGGATATATTCATATGCTTTTCCACCTCTCCCACTACTTCTATTAATGGTCGGGAAACTCAGGCAAACGTCGCTCACCATGATACTAATAGCTACCACATGGGCTCGACAACCGTGGTTCTCCACACTCATTGAACTATCTCTAGTCCCACACGAGAAGCTTCACCTCAACCTGGACCTTCTCACGCAGAACCATGGAACACTAAGACATCCCAATCCCAAACAAATGATTCTTGCAATTTTGCTCCTGAAGTCTTAGAGTTTGGATACTTAAATTTGCCTCAAGACTGTATGAACATTCTTAAAGAAGCTCATAAACCAACTGCAAGGCAATGTTATGCAGCAAAATGGAAACGTTTTGTTATATTCTGTCACACACAAAACATTAATCCTCTTCAAGCAAAGGTACAAACTCTTTTTCAGACAACTGCAACCCCCACAAGTTAACCATTGCCTACGGAGAGGGACTGCTTTACAGTCTATGCAAAGCATGTGTATCTACAGCACACATGCCTCGAACGGATTATATTACTTACCCGGTAAGCATCTGTTCTTGGCATGTAGTGCTGTAGATTCACATGCGCCATCCCTCCTCCCCAAATTCTTGTGTAGGTTGCAGTTTATATACTTTATCTCGTACCAACGCATGGCCATCTCAATGCTTACATACACAGCATTCTTTACATTCTCACCTACCTACGGCAACACAATCTGAAGATGGCGTCTATGACCATGTGCAGTATTCCCAAGTGGAGGAGTCACACAGCCTCGTGTCTCGAAGAAAACGTCTTGGAACAAAAACAACTTGTAATCATCCGAACCCAACACTAGATGGCGGACTTATGCGAAGCATGTCAATCTATAGCACTACATGCAAAGAACAGATGCTTACAAGGTAAGTAACATAATCCTTATTTAACATCTTTATAAAGTGTATCTGGACCAGGGAGGTGTCGGTCCTCTGTACACTAGAACAGCATGGGGTCTCATTTCAAACTCTTACAAAGAACCATCATGAAACCATTGTGTCTACAAGAAACATAACCATTTCTTAATAAAGTTTCATTCAGGAAGGGGGCGAGTTCAGTGACCTCAAGAGAGAATAGGGGAATTGAAGGAGAGAAATAAGCATGAAAGAAAAATAGTGAAACTCTGATAAGGTATGGAGGTGAGGCCAAATACATTTGAGCAGATTAATTTTTAGTCCCTTTTGGAAGTGGAGGAAGCCTTTTGAGTATCATATATCAACTGGCAGGGAATTCCAGATAGATGGGACTACTCTGGAGACAGATTGTTTGACTGTTTTGCATGATTTTTTTATTTTTTTTGCTTTTCACTATTCGCTTTGAAATTTGTTGTTGCTACCCTAACATTTGGAAAGAAGCTCTGAAATAAACTGGGGGAGTTATGGTGTATGGCCTTAAAAGTATTGCATGCCAGTTTGATTTTTATTCCGGCTGCTAGAGAGAGGTAGTGGAGTTATTTTAGGATAGACAATGTGTTCATGCTTTTTGGTTATAGAGATCAGGCAGCAAGGAGGAACTTGGTATGGGGTTGCTACACTCAGACGAGCTAGTACTAGGACCTGCACAGCAGTATGTAAATCAGTGGGATACATTAGTAATTTCATTTTTTTTTAGTAAACAAAGAAAGGCTGCTGCATTTAAACTAGTATAAGCAATTTGGGAGTTCACTGATAGATTGGAATTGACCCACAAACAAAGGCATTTAACTTCTTGTGTCTTGATAGGGGTGAAACAGTTAATGCACAGCTCATATAAACAATTTGAAACTGTTTTTTTAGCAGTCGCCTATTGATAATCACTTTTGTTTTCTCTGGTTTTAACTTGAATAAGTTTAATGACGTCTATTGACTGCTGAAGGATTAATGAACACTGTTTCCAATATGTGGCTAACCTGAGTAACCATATATGTCTGACACCAAAGCCTTTTTTATTAGCCAGCTTAATAGTTGATGTTGCAGCACACATAGCATGACTTTAGATACCCATCAGGTTTGCGTTCATTTACAAAGACTGTGCACACAGATAATTTATCAATATTTCTAATCTAAGCTGCTCTTGCAAGAGAACATTTATAGTGAGGATATAGGCGAGATTTGCAGTCTGCCAGAATGTTGGACTGACATTTCTGTAGACTGATCTATTTATCTAAAGGAATAATTCTGAGGCAGCAACATCTCTGAGAGTCTGGTAATATTTTATCTTTCTTCCATTCTCAGTTGACAGACATTTTGTCCACAATACAGGTTGCTTTGTTTTTTTTAGAATTAAGGGCATATGTCAAATGTATTTCTTCCTCTTGCAGCCTAGCAGAGATGGATCAGAAGTTCCAGCAAATCCTGGACTGGCAACAACTGGACCAGAATAAAGCCATCAGCCAAATATTAAAAGAGGTAAGGCACAAACCTTCAGTTTATAATGTCCCGTAACAGGTGTTTCTGATTGCTTGTTCTACCCAAGGCTCCCTAAGTCTTGAAATGCGACACTCATTCATGCCACATACAACTTTATACATCCAGTCTTCTTTTACACTATAATACAACTGGTCATCCTAGTTTGTGACATATGCATGGGTCAGTCAGTTCAACTATATACTGAGCCCCACTTTCTCATACTACCTTCTGGGAACTTCCCCATATCATATGGCTAAGGTTACTATTTCTGCCAAAATAACCTTAGAACTTCCAATAAAGCAAGTACTCAGAAGTCCACAATAATCACAAGTATTGCAATTTTAGCAGTAGAATGAAGTGTCTTTACTTTGTGATAAGGCTGGAGAACGGTGTGTTGCAGCCGTGGAGTGTTTAACTAAAAAGATGTTTAAATATCCTTTCCCCTGGGTAGAATGGTGAATGCCATGTCTCTTGTCAGTCTAAAAGGTTCTCAGGGATGTATTGCACCCAAAACCTCTTTGTGACAATGTTTGCCTAAGATACAGATCATCTTTATTTAAGTAAGGGTCAAGCATCCATCACAAGGCAGCATGAAAACCTGAAACTCTATTTTAGAGTGAAAAACCCTATATTGAAGAAGTGGGACGTGAGTAACTTCAGATTTCCCCCCTAGAAGTGTAAAGTCTAGCAATAGACTTTAACCCTTGAGCTGGGGGACTTGAGAGAATCATGCAAGGTGAGTTGTGGTTTGAATTAGCTCTTCTAGAGATGCAGTAAGCCTCAGGTGTCTGGTTTTCTGTTGAACTGATTATAACTGTTAAAACACGATCAGAGGTAATATTTGTTTTTTAGTAGAAACTGGAAAACACCACATTGTGTTGTACTTTTTCTGCTTTGGCACCCTCTGCTGTCAAATGCTAGAAGTGCAGTCTTTGTCTCTAAGCACATTTCTGTGGATAATTATCACGCTATGACCAACTCGAGAGATCATAAGCCACTTAATATGCTCTTGTGGACATCCGCAAGGCCCCTGGACCCAGAGGGCCTACTTACACTCCAGTTTTGGGAGCATGGCTCACTTCATATGGCTTTATCTCACTGTATGTTGTTGCGTGGTTGCGAGCATGTTTGCAGTTGTGCAAGTGGCACCTCAATGATGCCATCTTCCTTCAGTATCAGTGGGTTAGAGTTTTGCTTTCTGAAAGCTCAGGTATCAGGATATTATCAGATTGCTGTGTATCTGGATGCCTCTATAATCAATTTCTTTCTTTAAATCACCTTCCATAACACTCCTCCTCTTAGGTTTATATTGTGATGATCTGAAAAGCATGCCTATTGGATCCACATCGCTTCATACAGCAGGATCAGGGGCTATAGCATGAACATCTTCAGTGCCTATGCGCCACACAATAAGGATGATGTGCTGGTTTTGGTGAAACTGTATTGATTTTAGTGCATACGTTATCTCATAAAATGTAGAGTTGGTGTAACAGCTGCAGACAATACAGCTCCGAAACATGAACAAGTAATAACTTCTCTTTGATTTATAGTCTGTGCTGCAGCTGGTGCAAATTCAGGACGCATAGGTTCATGGCCTGTTCTGAGACGTGCATTGACATTGATCCAGTGCCTCCCCCCTTCCACCTCCTCACCTCCCTGGACAACCTAGTTCAACTTGTTTCCTACTTCTTTCATGTCAAACTGAAGTTTGGAACTTATGGTGCTGAAATAAGGCTTGACACTTGGCAACATTACCTGTACAAAACACTGTGACCACATTTAAAGGAAACATACTGAGCTGTGCTGGTTCTATCCCTCAAGAGAGAGACTGAACTATAGCAGGGCACACTGCACAGCATACAAAGGTAAGCTTCTATGTGCTAGTGTCACACACGGCCGACAGGAACACATTCCCTGCACTGCTCTTAAAAAAAGAAAGACCCTCACACATACCTTTATAAAAAATATATTTTTATTGTTTTATATTTGAACCTTGGAACAATGCAAAAGCAATTTTACAGCAATCGCCCAATGAGAAATTGAGCATCTGACAGTTCCCACAGCTGAGACAGTGAGATTTACAGGTAAAATCTGCAACTTTAAAAAAAGAATGTGTGAGAAAAAGACGGCAAGGAACCAAAAAGAGAACAAGAAAAAGACAAACGGTACTCTGGGCCCTCAATTCGCTAAAAGGCATTCAATGACATTACATCAGAAAAAACCGAGTTTATACAAAGCATATTCAGTGCAGAATATTCAAACAGACTGTGGGTCTGAATAACTCTATGGATTCCTGGGTATCCATGGTGCCTTCTGGAGATGCGAGGGGGTTCAAGTTGTGGGGGTGGGGGAGAGCAAAGGAGAAAAAAAAAACAATGGGTGAGCAATCCGGGTAGTGGGGCGCGCCAGGACCATTAAGAGGGCACTGACTGGGTACAATGTAGAAACAGTGTATTTGGGCCACATTGGCACAAGCTCAGTGAGGTCATTTTTCTCCTTTTTTTCAATCCTGATGTTCCGTAACTCTTACTATCTGTGAGCCATGGACAACCAGCAAGCCTACACAAATGGTGATTTGTTAGTTGTTTATTTAGTTGGGGGGCAGGAGGGGTAATGCTGCCTTTCGGGATCTTTGATGAGAACAAATCCCAATTCATGATGCGGACACTTTAAGCTCTCTTTGCACCAAGTCTAATGGTACTTGGGCTTTCGTGCTGGTCCATTTCACCAGTTCTTTCCTCCACTCAATTAATGCTAGCACATCTCTGCTCTTCCACTGCAATGCAATCCATCCCTTGGTTCGTACTATGGCCAGGTCTACAAATCTAGTTGCTTCTTTGGTTTTCTTAGAGATCTTCAGTATGCCGAGCAGCTTTAGAGCTGTGCGTCCCCATTAACCGCACCGGGCTTTGATGTCAGAGGATGGAAGGGACTTGGAGAGGGGAGGGAGGGTGCGCTCTGTTTAAAAATACCTTATAGGTTTTTTTAATTACGTGTTATTAAGGGAATAGCAAATACAAAGTACCCCACGAACATGAGGATAAATCAAACAAAAAAAACAAGCAGAGCAAGGCCATGATATCAGCAAAGAGAGACAAGAGACTTGAGCAACAGCACCACAGGTCTGTCGGCAGTTAACAGTTAGAAACCAATTGTAAACCAGTGGACCCACCGTATGCCATTACACAAATGCAGGAGTGTAGGAAGCAGGCTCTGTATATACTATACCAAAGTAAGGAATAGCGTGCACAGAGTCTAGGGTGTCCCCAGAGGTATAGCAGATGCTAAATTAGGTAAGTACCAACAGCTTTCTTTGTGGTAGTGTGGGCGAGCGGTTAGGCTTCTCCAGAGGGTGTGTTAAGCATTTATCGTATTCACTCAATCAAGACTGATGGCAGACACTCCGAGTCAGAATCCAGACCAATTGGGTAAGTACAAGAAAAGGTATACTTATTTTTTATTTCTAGAACCAAGCAGGACTTGGTACAGGTAGGTAAAATATACTTTCAATTGTAAACCTTAACACAGAAGTGCAATTAAGGATGGATTTGCAATTGTTACAGGTTGGTATGTTTTCAAAGAGCAATTTACAATACACAAAAATGACTTTTAGATTACTTCTAGATTACTTTGACTAATGGGGATGGTATGCCTAGATACCTCACCGAGGGATCTCACAATACCAGGTAAGTAAGGCTTTTCTTGGTTTAAGAGATGAAGCCTTTTTCCTCTATACAAAGCAACAGTTCAACACTTAGAACATTTTACGCCCAAAAACTCATAACATGGGTTCCTATGGGAGAAAAATGGTTATCGGTTTCACAGTAAGTAAACGTCACAAGAGTGGGCGTTATGGGGGTTAGGACCAAGGTTCCCCAAGGTCTAGGTAGGCACTCACGTTGCACCACCAGCGGCACTTGGGTGGCCGGGTGCAGGGGCCCAATGTTAGCCAATGGAGCTAAGGGGGCCTTTGTTTAGGGACTGCTTAAGATCAGGCCACTCAGGTGTAAGAGCAAAGCTCCTGGGGTTAAGGTCAGCACTGCAGGGGCCAACAATCAATAAAGACCTTCGATTTGGCAGTGTTGCTGCAGGCTCGGGCAGGGAGACTTCCTGAAGGTGACCACCACAATCTCCCTCGACACATACGGGGGCTGAACATGCAGCGCGATTTGTATTTTGCCTTGATATCCAAAGTGGGCCTCACACACCTTCCCTGTGTCTCCTTCTGGGAACAGTCAGTAGCCAAACCCCACCGTGGACCATCATCCCCTTGTTGGTCAGTAACCAAAAGAGTTACATTAACAGTTTGATCAAAGCAAGAGGATAAAGCAGGCTAAGCCCCAGTTATGATACACTGGAAATCCGTCATCAGGGAAAGACGTCTCTCTGTTTATTCAATCTCGGTGGCCACCACCCCTATTGCTGTTTGTAGCATCCTGCCAATCGAGGTGGTCTTTGGAGAATGTACTGGTGACTGTGCTTTCCCTTGGCAATTCCGGCGCCCATGGTCAAGCTTTAGGACTAAGTTTTAAAACCAGTTGATTATATGACGGGGTCATAAGGGGTAGGGTTAAAAACCAAGAAATTAAACACCTCAAAAATCAATTTACAGGTGTAAACGCAACCAAATACAAGTTCGCTCACCCCGGTAGAAGCTTTTGCACAGCTGACTTGGTGGGAAACAAAAGAGACCTGGCCCAGCCAGGCCTCCTCCGTCCGCGGATGGGTGCAGACGGGCCCGCTCTTGGCCCTCTCTTCGCTCGGGCGCTTCCCGCGCTGCAGGCCTCTGTGTGTGCTTATGAGTGCATCGTCCAGGCTTGTCCCGCCCACAATAGGCTGCATTCTGGGGGGCGAAATTCCACCCCAGAAGTCTGTATGCTGGCAAAAAAAATCAAAGCCCTCGTTGCTGCTCTCGCCTGCGGTGCGAACCTCTGTGTGCACTTATCAGCACGTCGTCCAGGCTGGTCCCGCCCACAACAGGCTGCACTCTGGGGGACGAAGTCCCACCCCAGAAGTCTGTATGCGGGCAAAAAATCAAGGCCCCTGCTGCTGCTCTCGCCCGCAGGGCAATCAACATTAGGCCCATAGACAGCGGCGAGCGCGAGAGGCCGATCCATTAGTGTGCCACAGCTGCCTTGTGTATCACAGATGGACGTGTCTGTGTGCCATTGTAAGCCCTTCCAAATGAGAATATCGACTCCACATGCCTAATTAGAATATACTGCTGGAGGTGTTTCTGCGAGACAGCCTGCGTGCAGCTCCGGATGTAAGGCTCTGATGAGGTGACGATCCTACAGGTAGCAAATGTCAATGTGGTGTGGGCGTAGGTAAGTGAACACTAGACTGGCTTTACGCTGATCATTTAACCCACGAACATTCCAAGTAACACATCTAAGGGTAGTCATTGCAAACTAAGGGGTTAGGGATGTTGTATATGAGATTTTTACCATGTACGCTAGGCCTAGTAAAGGGCTGTGGACATGTCACGGTATGCAAGTGTGTGCTTGCTCTGCAGAAATATAAAAACGAAAACCCTTATCCCACCACCAACTTCAACCCCCCCAAACTAGTTGAACCATCCAGAACCTCCCCCTTCTTTCCCAGCACAGAAATATACAGAATAGATATAGGAATACATCCCTCAGGGCGCCAGGAGGCTTTGCTAACAACCCAGCAAAAACAAACCGGGTGTCCGAGAGAGAAAACAAACACGAAGCAGATGGCTTCGCTGTCATTGTTCAGACATGGTGTCCAAGGGTCAGCTGAGACCCACCCTGGTACAGGTGGCAAACTGTTTAACAGAACTCCATCAGGCTGAATCAGGGCCCTGTAGTGTGTGAAGTGGTCCCAGTTCAGTCATTATCGTTAAGAGCATCAACCGTCACTGTTTCTGATGGATTGGATCAAACCTCCCTGGGGGACACAAGCTAGAGAAACTTTCGCGCCACCTTACCGTCTGTGAAAGGGTGGGTTTTACCATGAAAGGAGGTGCGCAGTTTAACAGGGTAGATCAGCAAATATTGCACCTAAGCTTTCTGAAGTAGGCATTTCACTGGGAGAAATTCACTATGGGCCGCTTGTACTGACAGCGTGAAATCTGGATAAAACAAAAGCACTCTTCCTTGTTACTGGATATCCGGGAGCTCCTTGGCCAAGTGCAAGATAGTGTCTCTGTCTAAGGAGATGTCTCTGTTAAGGAGATGTATCACTGTTGGTGCGGGCAGGGTCCGGCATCTGCTGGTGGGCACGCTCAATGCAAACATCGTGGACAAGGCCTCGCCAAATAAAGAGCAAAGCATGCTCTCAAAGTAAGCGTCCATTCTGTTCATGCTAGTTGATTCTGGAACCCCAAGGATGCTTTGATTGATCCACCGTAACCTGGCCTCCAAGTCCTCATTCTTGTGTTTTTATAACCTCCAAGACTTTTTCCATCCTCAAGAGGTGTTTTGTTGTTGGACACGTCTCTCGTTTCTCCTCACGGGTGCAACCCGCAGGCTGCAACGCCCTGTCTAGGACAGTCAAGGGCACTCTCCCTGGGGTGCAGCCACTAAGTATGTGAGGGCCACAAGCCCTCCAACTTAAGGATTCTGCAGGATTGTTGTCTCGGCCGGCAGAGCCTCGTTAGGCAGCGGCCGTCTTGCTGCGCTTTCTCTCTTGCGCCCCCAACTTATGGGTTTAAAAGTACATGCTTCAGAGTTCCTTGTGTCCAGCAGTTTTCAGTCAACAATAAAAATGTCAAGATAAGTCTGGTGACTGAAGTTCTTGCTGGAGAGAGAATGGAGTTTTGTCTAGTTGCAGTTTTGACTCATCATAAAGTAGCGCAGAGGGTAAATGTGCCTGCTACAAAGAACCTGCAGATCATAGAACCGAGTGTCTGTGAACTATGCATAGCACGCTAAAAAAAATGAAATGCAGGGCAGAGAGTGGCTAAGGAGAAGTGAGGGGCACTGTTGGAGGGTGGTAGTGTGGGAATCAGTGGAGATGGACGTCATCGGGTGTGGGTTGCCAAAAAGAATTGTCACAATGGGCGCTACCTGCGCTAAAGGTGGCCCTGATACCTCGTAGGTAGCTCTAAAGGGTATTCGGGATACCGACCTCCGCACTGTGACCCGTTTGTTGCAAAATACCGGACCAGTAAGGTGCCAAATTCGGACATGCCCATAACATATGGTGAAGGTTAGCATTAGTGGCGTTACACCTAGGGCAGTTATCCAATATGGTACGGAATATTCTACAGGTCCTTCTCGCCCCTCACACATATTTGGTAAATTTCAGTGCTTGGAGGTCTTTGTTCTAACTTTGAAATAAATATGAACTCTCAGTCATTGCCCAACAATTGAAGCTTCATTCCCATAGTGAACTGCACATGTAAACGACCTACAGCTCCTTGCAGGGGCAAGTAGAAAATCTTAATTTAGCGAATATTTGCACCATTAACCTTTTTATCTGCTGAAAATGAGGTGCAAACATATGGAAATTTGTGCACATCCTTGACATGAGGTGGGACTAAAATGCTGGAAAGAGAAATATGCCTGCTGGGAAATTAGACAGGCAGAGAGGTGAGAGAAGTAATTAAAGGTTACTTGAAACAGCACAAATTAATGAAAGGGTACAAAGAAGGGAGTTAGGATTTGGAAATGCGAGAGGAATAATTCAAAATAAGAATAAATGAGGAAAGGAAGGTATTGAAAGTAAATGTATGTATTCCCTGTGATTCTTGTACATAGTAAAAAGGGTATGCACTGATAACCACTGACATTTACAATTTTGAAAACATGGAAAAACCCCATCAGAATTAGCAACAAATAGAAACTGGAAACAGAGCCTGAGATAGCACTGTAGACTTTGAGGGGGCTCTCTAAAGCTTGCATACTGTAGGGAGCTGCCTCTCTATATAGTGCACCAAAACAATGTACACTGTGTCGAGATTCCAAGCAACCCTTATTGGTTTACACAGGCACAAGTAACAAACCCAAATGCTCTCTTTTGTGGTAGTGCGGGCGAGCAGTTTAGGCTTATCAGAGGGTAGTGCTAGGCATTTGTTGTACTTACAGAGGCAATAAATGAGACACACACTCAAGAATAAATCTGCGACCAATTTAGAAAAATAACACGTATTTTTATTTAAATTTCAACACCAAGAACTTCGGTATCAAGTAAGTACATTTCGAGATATTGATTTCACAGGTGAGTAAAATGTTAACTTAAATGCATCTTTACGCGGTAATGGTTTCGTATGCGAAAAAAGACGTACACTGCTTACCGTTATTTGCAAGAGGTTTCCAGGGGTCCCCTTCAGGACTTTAGGTGGTAGGGGGCTAAGGTCCACAGAACCACCAGTCGTTAGTCTTTACCATCACTGGAGCATCCAAATGCAGAGGTGGTGATCAGGTTGGTAGCTTTGCGCGCTACACCAAAGGAGGGGTGGGGGACCACCTAGAAACAGGCTGCAGAGGGGGACTTGGGGACAAGTCTGGGAGCTCCCAACGGGCAGCTCGGTTCATGAGGACCTTGGGAGCGAGGAAGCACAGTCAGTTCTCAGAAACTCTCGGGTGCAGAGTGTTTGGGTCGGCTGGGCTTGAGCGTCGGTCTCGCCGGTTTAGGGGACAAAAACAGGACAGGTGGGCCACTCTTGAAGTGGATCTCTGTGGTGCTGCCTTCCCTCGATGGCTGCTCGGTCTTGGCGTCTTTGGAGTTCGGACTGGACTCAAACAGGCTTTGGTTGCTGCAAGGTACCAGTACCGCGGGAATTGGTGCTGTGCGTCTCCGGTCGGTCCTGGCGTCTTCTCACTTGGTGGTGAGACGGATCTAACCTCCTGGAGAATGATGACCTGTTCTTGGGCGGCTGCTGCGTCGGTGAGACCGGGGAGTGGCAGAATGGTGGACCGGACTTTGCTGTTTGGTGCCTGCAAGCTGCAAAGGAGTAGCTCCTGCACTCCAAGGATGATTGCTGGCACTTTGCGAAGTGCTGGCAGTCCACCGGTTTTCATGGCAGATGCACAGCAGCAGGACGAGTTGGTTTGTCGTGATTGTTTGAACAGGTGCAGGCAGGGTTTGGCGCCAAAAAGTCTGCAGCTGGTCCTCCGTTCTCTCTTCTTCGCTCTTCTCTGTCCTCTTCTTCTTGTGTCGATTGAATCAGAGTTCGTGGTGTCAAGGGTGCCACATAAATACTCAAATTAGAGGCGTTAAGGGGAGTGAGGGGTAGTAGCCAATAGGCTACTGATCACTGGGGCCACTACACCCCCTAGATGACCACTTCCTGTGGGGAGAGGGCATCACTCTGTACCAGAGTTCCTAATTGCACCACTCAAAAGATAATTGAATCCTGTCTTTCGTGTTCACTTCATGCTGCCCACCGTAGAGGTGTGTCCAGCCTGGAAGTGTAACACGTCTTCTGACTATCTAATTTTCCGCCTGCCCTGGTGCCAAAACGGCCTCAGGGCAGGGGGTGGCATCCTTTAGGTCTGGGGGAAGCCAGGTATATCAAAGGCGATGTGCTCTTTGAAGCTCCATACTTGACATGCTAATTTGCTAGCTTTCCTGTTCCAGAGCAGGCATTGTTCCTCCCCTCCTGAGAGGGTGGGCTCTCACCTGCCAGGGGTCAGAAACCTGTCTCCGGTGGCAGGCTGGAAGAGTCCGGTCAGCCTGCACACTATTATACTAGTTAGGTTTTAGGGGGCACCTCTAATGGGCCCACTGGGTTCATGTCTTAATAAATCCATCACTAGAATCAGTGTGGGTTTATTAATATGAGGTGTTTGATACCAAACATCATATGTTTCAGTGAAGCCATTACGTAGCTGGGTAACTCGTTTTGACCAGTGCCCAGTACATACCTTAAGGTGGCTTCCCTGTTCACTTGCAATATCTAGTAATAGAACTAGACATCACAGGGGCATATCTGCTCATGCAGATATGTCCTCACATAAAATATAGTGCACTCTGCCTTAGGGCTCAAATGCCTACTGTAGGGGTGACTTACATTTATTAGATGCAGTGTGACTTTGGTGTGCCATGCCATGCCATGTTTTCCCTCGTGGTTTGCACCATGTCACGCAGCCTGCAACGGCAGTCTGTGTGGAATTTGTTTGATGGTCCCTTAGGGTGGCATAAGACATGCTGCAGCCCATAGGGACCCTCTTTAGTACCTATGCCATAGTTACCAGGGATACCATTTACTAGGGACTTTCAGGGGTGCTAAAATACTTTGCCAATTGTGTTACAATTAGACATCAGCTTGTTTTAAGGAAAGAGCACTGACACTGAGATCTGGTTAGCAGGGCTCAATGCACTGTCAGAGTTGTAAAACTGGCATCCAGTAGCTATAAAGAGGGCAAAAAGTGTGGGGGATTTTGTGGTATACTCAGAGGTTCTCCCTCCACCTTCTGTGTCTCCTGGTAGAACATATCTCTGAGTTTCCAGGTTTATACGTCCAGTCAATTGCTCTGAAATTCAACAATGTACTTAGTTCAGAAATAGTTTGTAGTGCCATGTCAGATGGGGGCTTTTAGCCACCATGACATGAAGCTATATATTTCAGGCATATGTAATGCCAATTTCAAACATTTAAGCACCATTTTATAGAGAGACAAATCTTCCTTATACAGTTATATAAAGTAGTTACCTTCACAATTATCAACAATGTATTTATCATATATTGATCAGTCCATTTCATTCAAAATTTGGATTACAATTATTCTGCATTTGATGTTTGCCAACTGTAAAACTGAATTATGAATAATTGTCTCTATACAAGGATATTAATATCCAAGACATTGATGTTATATGTGACTACCAAACCACTTTTATAATGTGCAAAACTGGCTAATAGGGCCATTCGCACTAAGAAGAACACTTGAAGCCGAATGGCATGTCACGAAAATTGTTGGGGAAATAAACACCACCTAGGCCTCTTTGGCCTTTCTCTCCAAATTTTTTGATATGGTGCACTACATATGAATTTAACCTTTGTCAGCTCAACTCGAACTGCAGCCACCTCTCGCAATGCCAATTCAGAATGTGCCTAAATCGGCCAAATGTCTGGAATGTCTGTGTTCTCTGCACCCAAATCTAAGCTCCTCCTTCGACTCAACCCTTACTCTTCCATTTTGGGTGCCACCAGAGCAAGGTGCAACAAATGCTGATTAAGATCACTCACAGAGCTTTGTCCAGTTACCAAAGGCAATAGAAAGAGAGTGTAAGTAGTATGGGTTGAGCCCCCAAGCGACAAGTTAATAGAACCTTTCAAAGTGGGAATGCAGATTTGCAGAGCAATTTTACCACTGTGTGAAGTTTAAGTTTCGTTCATGTGAAGCCTTAAAATCTTGCTCTGTTTTAAACATTTTTCAAAAAGCTTACACCACCAAACTGATCAATGCAGCATTCATTTGAGGAGAACTTTATTTATTTATTTTAGAGCTTTTATATAGTGTGTACCAGGGCCCATGGTGCTTTGGAGCACCAATGTTCAATGGGTCTAAAGCAAAAACCAGCATAAACATATTAAAAATCTTCGTAGAGACTTCTGACCTTAAATATTTCACAAAGCAGGAATTGAATCATATATTAAATAAATTAATAATTAAAAAAAGCCAGCATAATATTGGGTGACCAACTTTAAATAAGAAACTGTGTTTGCACACAACAGGATTAGCGAGGCTGCAGGTTCACTGGTGCCTAGAGGTAGAGCTCAGTCATAGGCTTACAAATTCACTGTGATCATCTAGTCCTAAATGAAGGCGGATATTGTAGTATGTGTATTTGTTGTGGAAATACATTGGTTGTATATACTTGTATATGAAATTCTTTAGGTTAAGTACAGCCAATGCATCTGATTATAATAATTAAGAAGGCTCCTACTTAACTTCGCACAGTACTTGGCAGGCAAGAATAGTCAAGCAGTCTGCTTTCGTAATTGCAATAGAGCATGCAAGATCATTGCATAGTGATACCCTAATTGTTAACACAACTGCAACCAGTAAGAAGGTAGGTAACTAGGTATATATAAAACCTTCACAAAGGGATTTGTGCATTAAATGTTGGCTTAGTACGTTTGTTAAACTCGTCTGTGTGTAGTGTAACTAGAAATAATAGGCAACCTTTGTGGCACTCTGATGTGCTGTAAACTGAGCTGGCCTTTGTGTCAATGGCTAGTAGTCTTTTGAAGTCAGTGCTGATGTTGAGGGCAGTTCCTTCCTTCACTTTTGGTCGCAGGATTGTTTACACTAAAGCTGCAGATCTGAAGTCTAGGGTACACTGGTCCGCACTAGCCACCTCTGATTTTTGCATTTGTCTTGCAGTCGGAGATACAGAAAACAGCATTTGAAGCTTTACAGCTGAAGAAAGACATGATGCACAGGCAGATCAGGAACCAGGTAGGTCATGACACTCATAGATGGTAGGCAGCATTCCGCCTTCTGTCTGTTCACAGAGCTCAGTGAATCAGTCAAGGCACTGGGAAATCATATTTTATGTTGGCAGTGCACCCAGTGCAATGTCGCTTTGCAAGTGCTTTGTGTACATATTTAAAAAAAGAAAAACTGTGGTTGCCAATACCTTAAGCTGTTCTTAAAATATTATGCACCACTTCTCATAAAGGTAGGTTGTATAACACCTAAATGCAGCTGAGGCTGAAAGGCAAAGGAAGGTTATTTCAACTTTGTTTCAAAATTGACAAAAAAACGTAACTAAGGTAAAGAGAGGTTTGTAATAAACTTTCTGTATAGAGCTTTGAGACAAGACCCTGGTACTGTCACATAATGTATTATGAAGTATATGAATTTCAGCCATCGGTCTTGCTAGTGATGGTTAAGGAATGTAGACCCCGAATGCATTGACTATGTTTGTAGAAGGTGTCCTGGACCACTGAAGTCTTGACAAAAAAGGAAATGGCCACCTCAACCTCTGATCACATTTAAAAAAAGCTATGGTGAGATGTGTTGTTGTCTTGTGTATAGTACGCTTTTGCTCTCAGTAACATCCTTTTTATGTAATGATTATAGAGGGTCTCAAAATGTTTTACAAAAATGATGAGTATTACTGAATGTGTTCGATTTCATCTGCCTGAGAAAGCTGAAATGCTTCAGCGACTTGTTTTGTTACTCAACCATAAATGACGAGGGACTAAACTTCTGAGTTCTCTAAGTAACCAATTCACATTGTTAACAAATTGTTTTAATCATTACTTGTACAAATTGTGTGAAAAATGCCATACTGGTACTTCATCCTCTGATTTGGCAACAAATGTTTTGTGCTGAAATTTAGATTTCTTGTCAGGGATACTTTTCATTGCATTTCCACCCATCATGGCTTGCGCTCATTTTTTCATGATCTTTTGTTTCTTTTAAGTTCTGTTTCCAACCTCCCATTTATCTATACATACAAACACAGTATTAAAAGGGCAATATTCCATATTCCTTCAAGTTGAGGTCAATGACCCATTTCCACTATGCACTTTAGTTCTGGGAATTATAGCTTGAAACAGCAGGAATTTAAGACAACATACTTCAGGAAGGCTTTTAGATGTTCAGAATTAATATCAGAGCTGACTTAAGGGCCAGCCAGGATGTTGCTTGTTCTTCAGTGGTTTATAATTTGAGTGCTTTATTATTTGCTGTAAATATAAAATTCCGTAATATGCTACCAGACCCCCCTCTGGGTCTCAATAAGTTGGATCACTGTAAGTGATTGTCCTGCAGAGATGTAAAATTTTACATTTCAAGTTTGTCTGAACTGCCTCCTACCCATGCAGTGCTATACATGGCAGTGGCTTGCAGGACTACATTCCCTTTGACACTTAACAGATCATTGGTGTTGGCACAACTTTTGATGTGTTACTTTTACAGTGACACTTTGAAAGACAAGGTAGCAAGTGGACTCGAATTTGGTATCTGTAGCAAGCTGGCTCTCTATATAGTGTCCCAAAATAAGGTACACTGTGCGGAGAGTCCAGGTATCCCTTACTAATGTACAGGGGCTTGCTCTAACAATCCCAAGGTGCTCTATGTGTGGTAGTGTGGTCTAGCAGCCTTAGGCTTATCAGAGGGGAGTGTTAGGCACACACAGAGTCAGTAAATGAGACACACACTCAATAAGGAAATCCAACACCAATTTAGAAAAATAACATAGATTTTTATACTTATTTAGATGCCAAGATCTAAGAGATTAGGTAAGTACTTTTTGAGTTAGCGATTTTCAGACACTCAGAAAATACAGCTGTCAGATTTGAGGAATGAGGCACCAAGTCGGTAATGTTATCCTATTGGAGAAACATACACTGCATATGGTCACTTGCAAACGCCTTACAGGAATGTTCTTCTGGACTTGATGTAAGTAGGGGCCAAGGTCCTTAGAACCACCAACAGTGATGGTTTATCTGCCCTGGGGTGTCCGGGTGCAGAAGTGCTGGTCGCAAGGGTAGCCTCGAACGCTACCGCTGGAGTCTGTGGAGAAACCTTTAAGCAGAAAAATGCTGCAAGTGGGTACTTGAGGACAAGTCCATCGGAACCCAAAGGGGTGGGTTCAGTTCTTGAGGGTCTCTGGGGCAAGGGGGCACCGTTGGTAGGCTTGGACTTAGGCTGTGGAGCTTGGGGCAGTGGTGTGTTGTCCGGCGGGACGCTTGTGTTGGCGGCTCTCACTTTTGGGGTCGACCTGGAGATGGTGACAAAACAGGGCAGCAGGGCCACTCTTGGTGCTGGCCTTGGTGATGCTGATGTCCCTCTTCGGTAGGTCGGTCTTGGCTGTGTTGGTGTCGGGGCTGGACACTAAACAAACTTTGGCTGCTGCAAGGAGTCCGGTACCCCAGGTATTGGTGCAGGGCGACTCCTTGGGGTCTTGGCATCTCCAAACTTGGTGGGGAGACGGATGTGACCTCCTCCTGGGTGGCTGCTGCGTTGGTGGACCTAGTGGTCAGCAGATTGGTGAACCGGACGTTGCGGTTGGTGGCCGCAGGGAAGTGGCTCCTCCACTTCAAGGGAGATGCTGATGGGTTGCCGAAGTGGTGGCAGTCCTCCAAAGCTTTTGGAGGATGCACAACGGCTGGATGAGTCGTGTCTTTGCAATTGTTGAGGCAGGAGCAGGCAGGCAGGCAGGGTTTGGCGCCAAATCCACAGCTAGTCCACGGTTCTTTGACTCTTCTTTGTCCTTCTTTTTGGATCAGTTGAATCTGAGTTCCTAGTGTTAGGGGGCCACCTAAATATGGACATATGGGGCGTTAAAGGGGGTGGGTATTAGCCAATGGGCTACTTACCCGTGAGGTCTCTACAATCCCTATATGACTACTTCCTGTGGGGAGTGGGCATAACCCTGTCCCAGAGTTCCTAATTCCACCAAAAGTAGGATAGTGGAACCCTTCTTCCGCGGAGCACATCAGGTAGCCCACCTTAAGGGTGTGACTAGCCTGGTGGTGCAACACACCTACTTGCATAGCTAATTTCCTGCCTGTCCTAGTGCCAAATGGGCCTCAAGGCAGTGGGTGGCATCTCTCAGGTCTAGGGGAAGCTGGGGTCAGATATCAAAGGCAGCAGGGGCTTTGAATCCCCTGGCCTTGATATGCTAAATCACTAGTCATTCTGCTGGAGGAGGTGTGAACATCTTCCTTCAGAGTAAACATTGTCTCTGGCCTCAGAGAGCGTGGGCTGTCTGCTGCTGGGGGTCAGAAACTAGTCTGTTGTAGCAGGCTGGTTGATACCAGTCACCCAGTACACTAGATAGTGGTAGGTTTCTTCAGGGGACACCTCTAAGGTGCCCTCTGAGTGCATGTCATAATAAAATCTAGTTCTGGCAACAGTGCAGATTGGTGTTTGATAGCAAACACCAGTATTTTCAGTGACGCCATCATGTGGCTGGGTGACTTGTGATGAACAATGCCCAGTACTTGTACTTAAGATGGCTTCCCTGTTCACTTGTACCATCTAGTAATTGAACTAGACAGCACAGGGGCATAGCTGCTCATGCAGATATGCCCTCACATTTAATATAAGGCCTTAGGGCTAAAAGGCCTGCTGTAGGGATAACTTACATATATTACATGCAGTGACTTTGGCATGGCACACAGCAAGTGTGCCATGTTGTGTGTGCACCACGACACGCAGTCTGCGATGGCAGCCTGCATGCAATTTGTACGTGGGTCCCTCAGGGTGCCATAAGACATGCTGTAGCCCTTCGGGATCATCTTTTGTACCCATGGTCTAGGTACCAGGGGTATCATTTACTCTTGACATATAGGGGTGCTAAAGTCCTTGCCAATTGGTTTACAATTAGACTTTAACTTACATTAGGAGAAAGAGCACTAGCACTGAGGTCTGGTTAGCAGGCCTCGGTGCACTGTCAGAATTGACTAAAACAGCATGTAGTTGTCAAAAAGACAACGGACCCAAATACCTCAACGACAGAATCAACTTCCACGTACCCAAAAGAAACCTCCGATCTTCCAACCTCGCACTGTTCGAAACCCCGCGCACCCACAGAGCCAGAGCAGGCGGAAGATCCTTCTCTCACATTGCAGCCAAGACCTGGAGCGAGCTACCGGCAGACATCAGACGCGCCCCTCCTGAACACCTTCAGGAAGACCCTCAAGACCTGGCTCTTCGGCTAAACAGATCTGCGGACCCCCCCCCCCGCACCCCCCTCCTCAGCGATTGATTGAAAAAGAGGGCAAAAAGTAGGGGGACAACTGCAACAAAATTCTAGATTCCTACAGTATCCAATTTGGTGTTGGTTGACTTAGCATCCCTTATGGATTGCTGAGATTCTCAGTTAATCAGCATGATTAAAATGCTGACACTAACTTCAGTTACTTACCGACGTTCTACGTTTAGTGGCAAGCACATGAAGCAGGTAGGAGATGGGTGTGTTTAGTTGCATGGCAGATGTGACATTAGAGATATAGCTATTAATACCCATCTGCTGTTGAGGGTACAGACCCCTTCACCCTTCTAAGGGTGAAAAAAGTGCGGGATCTAATGGGGACGACCTTATGAATCAGTCTGGAAATATAGAAATGGCAGCTTCTTGATGTAGTTAAGAGGCATGGCTAGGCGCATACACACCTGCACAGTGCTAGGCTACCCTAGCGTGGGATAGTTTAAAGTTATGTATATTTGAAAAGCGCACCAAGTCCAAATCAAGATCTAAATCTTATGCCAGCTTCCGAAGAAATCCTGGGTCATGTTGTGGGTTGTTTGAGAGCATATGAAGAGAACATTAGCGAAATGATGACAAATAGAGCGGGACAATTGCTAATTTCCTTTAAGAAAGTTTTCTCCACAACCTGAGCGAACTTTTGCTCAATGGATCAAATGAGTAATGGCTGAGGTTGGCTTTGATACTTCCAGTTTTGGTGTCCATTCCATGAGACTCGGTATGACACCTAAATTATTCACCTTGGGAGCAAGGTTAGATGACATTATGACAGCGGCTATCTGGTCATCTGAAACAAATATGAAATGTTTCTACTTCAAACCTGTAATGAAGTGAAAAGCTTTAAATTAGCATAATCCTTGCATCCACTTCTGAAAAAGAATGAAGTATTTGCCTATCTATCTCGAATAAGAATTCTCAATTGTAGTAAGGCCACAGAGGCTTGGATTATCCCATCTTCATACAAGGATATAATAATGAACTGATCATTAAAGTGGCATGTCGGGTGCTGCTGCACATATACAAATGGAAATGTAGAAAGTTGAATATTTTTATTTGTTTACCCCTCTAATTACTATTTTTGGCAGCTCGAGCATGGATTTATTAAAATACAACACCAAAGCAAAATTTTCAGCTTTATCTTTAGGGAATGAGCAGGACCAGGAATGAATAGAGCATGAAAATGATTACATTGCACGATATCTAGTTCTACATCTTTTTGTTTGTTTGACCTCGGTTTCAGAGGTTCTCTACAAATATAGAGGGCTACTTTAAGATAATTCCAGAAGATAATGGACTGTGCTTTTCATTTCATGAATGGTTGTTTCAGTTATCATGGGACTTGTAGTTGTTGAGCCTAGCTGCCGAATTTATATTGTATTTCAAAAGGATCAGTCTCAGAAAGTGACAATGTGCAGGGTGCAGATATGGACTTACAAAAACCACATGATTGAGATCTTGAAAATATTTGAGACAAAGATCACAAAATCTCTCTTCCTTTGGACTACCTTTGCATATTCCAGTAAACACCCGCGAAGGAAGCAAATTTAGCCTTAAAAGCAAGATAATTCTCCAAACACCATGCGGAAGATTCCATGTTAGGTAGGGTTTTTTTTTGCATATGCTACCTTCTATTACACTTTTATTCTTCTCATGTTGCGAATAAAATATCCCTTTTTCTGCTCACTGTATACAAAGATTTTTTAATTAAACTTTTAAAATTCGGCTTTGGAAATGGAGCATCCCCATTTTGAACAATCTCAAACACTTCCATTGCTTTTGTGAAAGAGGAATAAAATGCACTTCTCTCTCATAGTGTGAAAGATTTCGTGCTTTAATGCGGCTCAGATAGACCCCCTTTTTGCTTCCTAGCAAGCTATTCCCCCACCTCTACACTGCTGCCATAGCAAGCACAACCGTGGAGGATAACCCAAATTCGAGTCAATGAATGGACTTTCAGGCCAAAGAATTCAAATTAGAGATTTGATACCAAATACCTCCCTCAACAATATCGAAAAAGTCCAATGCATGTCCATCACTTCACAGGCATAGTTCAGTGTGTGCGGAATTTTTGCCTTGCAGACCGAGAAGACGTGCAAAGTGCCTTTTCCCACAGCACTTATACAGTCTGTGATTGACAGAGGCCTGGGACAGTGTCTTGCTTCTACAATGGTTTATATGATCATTTTTGGTGCAGTTACTTGAAAAAATCCTGCCAAATTAAGGATAAAATTGCACTTTTTCCATATTAACACTCCCCAAGACACAATTTAAATTTTGTCTAATTCTGACACCCTTCTTTCTAAACGTCAGGACTTTACTCTTGGAAATATTTTTTTTTAAATGGTGTTCCTCTGCAAAGGCGTCTTTGGAGACCTATTGGAGTTAAATCCAATAAGGATTACATCTTCAGTATATAAAAGACAATGAGCATCCATCAAACCAAGTTTGGGCAGGTCCCCCTTTACCAGACCTACTCTGTGGGGCAAATCTCAAGTTTAAAGTGGGAAGAGAAGTGGGGCCAGCAAACAGCTCTGCTTCAAACCATTCTGTGTCACCACTCTTCTTGACAAACCTTGGTTTCCTTTCATCAGGACTTGAGTCCACGTAAAAGATTGGAGGACTATTATTAGCCTCAAAAGATGAGCGGGAATTCCTAGTACAAACAATTTTCTCCACAGCGTCCCTCGGTCTACCCTGTTAAAAGTTGTGGAGGAATCAATAAATGCAGAGTACATAGGCATACCCCTTGACTGAGGGTACTTTTCTATAAGTATTTGTAAAGCTGTAATATTATCAAAGGTTCCGCAATTCTTACTGAAATCATCCTGCTCTAGAGGAATAAGGTTGTTTCCAGATGCCCATTCTTGGAGATGAAGTAAAATGCTTTTGGCTAATAATTTGCCTCTTGCATCCAGAAGGGCGATTTACCTATAACTGGTGGGCAAAGTTTTCGGCCTTTTTTTTACACATGGGAACATTAATGCTTCCCTTCCAGGTTGATGGAATATTGCCAGACGGGTAGCAATGCTGGAATAATGGGCACAAATTAGAGCTATTGGGAATTAATCAGGTCCCATGGCACTAGAAGTTTTTGCATCTTTAATTAACCCCTGGATATCCTTACTGGAGCGTGGACCATAAAGTACTAGAGAGTCTGCATCAACACTTAAAACAGGCAAAACACTACTATTTGAATTGCAAGCGTATTGCTCGGAAATATACTTGGTCCAGTTGTCAGTCGATATCGGACTTGCTTGTGCGGTGACTCTGGAGTCACAGTATTGTGCTATTAAAGTCTAGTATTTTCTTGGATTGTAAGAGGAAGCGGCTTCAATCAGATTGACCCACTTCCTTTCTGCCTCTTTCAATCTTGTTTTGTTGTGCTTAAGGCGGTAGATTTCACCCTGTCTCAGGATTGCAAAACATTTCAATTGCTTACTTATTAGGAGATTTAGGTTTTGTACAGCCCAGGATGTCCTGATAGATGGTTTCGAACTTTTTTCTTTAGCTATACTCCTGTAAGCATGGAAAGAGGTCAACTGCATTTCATACCAAGAAATGGGGTCATTTGAGGACGCAACAAGGGGACCTAAACTTGCAACTTTAAGACGTTGGCCCAAGGCCTTTTATTACTGCAAGACCAAAAGTACACCCATTTGATTTATTGTAGGCTACGTTATCCTTCTTGGAATTCCAGTAATCAAGACCTTAAACTCTAAGGCAACAGACAAGGAAAGGATACTATGATCGCTTAAAACTGTCACCAAGATCTTCAGGTGCGAGCAGGCACTGAAGATTTGATGTGACACCACCATAAAGTAAATTAAAGATTGACCACAAGGGGAATGAAAAAAGTGTAGGAGGCAGGAGAATCTTCGGGGAATCTACCATTAAAAAAAACCAAAATCATGCAATCCCAGATTTTCCATAAATAGTAAGCCTCATCTATCTATTCTGGACTTTTCTGGAAGAACTGCTTCAGGAATAGACCATGCTTCGTCCATTTCAGCATCACAGAAGGTCATACATGCTGAATTCGATACCTTGGTATTAAAATCCCCTACCATAATTACCCAGATCATTCCATGAGTTGACTGATGTTATGGACAAAAACAAACATGGAGTTAACTAAGTTATCCTGAGGCTTACCTGAGGGAATATACAAATTTACTAGCAAAAAAGATGACAACCCTCCTCCCTCATTAGACATGACCAGCTTTAAACGGAGGCATAGGTTAGATGGATGAACTAATATTTTTTGGTTCCAATTAATATTATTGTTCATCAGAATGGCAGTACCTCCACTAGCATGGCCTTTTGTGGACTTTTTTGCTGCACATGAAAAAACAAAACAATTCTCATAAGTAAAATCAGTACAGACACACGTTTCCTGCAGACATATGATCAAAGGATTAAAGTGCATTACAGAATTCAATTTCAAATCAGACTGACCTAGGCCTGCCGTATTCCAGAATACTAAGTTACCGCAGGGGCAGCCCCAACAGCACCGGATACTTTGCTTTGTTACTTGCACTGTTCAGTGTGCCTGCTACCCAATTCCAATTAGTTAACTCATCTCACTGCTCTAGCGCCAGAGCACTCAGTTCCTCCAACTCCACAACATTTATACCTCTCCTACCTAAACCTCTACCTACAGAGGAAGTGATGTCCTTTGGGTTGACAGACCCCCATCAATACTGGGTCCTGAAACTTACCCTGAGGATTCAACAAAGGACTATTGCATTTGGACTCTGCACCAGATTCTACATAGAAAACATCAATTCCCCTTTTCATGAAATTATCTGCGTTCTCCAGGATCAGCATTACAATAATCTTGGAGCTAAACGTTGCTCTCGAGCTAGGCAAAGGGGTGGAGGAGTTTATATAGACATTAGCAATATATCTACTTGATACCAGTCGCAAGGACTCAATTTCCAATAAAAAATGTATAATGAATTGTCTATTCAAAGGACCCAATTCATGATCAAACAAAATGTCAAAATACATCATATTCAAATTTAGAACTATTTCGGGACCCTTCGGGCCCTCTTTCGAATCATTAGATCTTGTCTCAGATTTATACTGACAATTCTGTGAAGAAGGAAAAAATGGGTGCGCGTCCCCGTTAAATGATCTACGGGTCTTAATTCATGCTGTAGAGGCATATTTCCAAGGGAAGTAAGAGTTAGTACCAGTTCCAGGCTCTGCCCCACCAAAGGGTTGCCCGAAGCGTCTACTTCGGCCCCTGTACCCCCATTATTCCCTAATCCTCTTTTACGAGCACCGTCTTGGTGGACCACACCCTTACAGTCATGTGAGTCATGAATATTTTCCACATTATGGGATGCCAGCTCCATTTTTTGACATTATACATCACCATTTTTTGACATTGACATCTCATTAGACAACAGAATGGGATTTTCTAGGCGATCGGGCACCATACCCCAAAACAGAGGGGCGTAATCTGGCATTGTAATTTTTATGGGGGAATTGGGAGGCACAAAACCAGCAGATACACTTGCAAATCTTAGCTTTTTTGGCTTATGTTTCACAATGCGTCGTTTCTTTTTCCTCTTCCCTTTGGGCATGCTTGTCCTAGGACTCCCTAATGAATACCAACATCTATAGACCCCCCCATTGGACATATTATCAACTTGCGTAACTTGTGTAGCGTGCAATTTCAACTCTTTCGCCTTATGAGCTGGCATTTGATGCAACCCCGGGGTAGTTAGACACTGAACCCCCAGAAGGATTGGAGACAACACATCAATAAAATAGAGGATAAAACTTTCTCAATACTTAATATCTTGGATGAGGTTTCTCCCCCCCACCTCCCCCTTCCAGATTAGACAGCAGCACATGCCATTGTGCCCTTGAAGACATAAGTGTTTCACGTTTCATTCAACAAGGCTAAAAAGCCCCTCAGGGAGGGTGTACTACTGTACAGAGTGGGCAAAGATGGACGGCTGAGAAGACATTGTAGTGACTGGCCCAAATCGCTTGACTACAACTGCTGGACTCACCCTCCCCTTAGCTCAAGTAAAACGTGGCACAGCGCAACACCTTGCCTGCAGAGCAGCTAAAACCTGTAGCAGGATGTAGTCTACATTTCAGTTTCAATTCTTCAGCTCTGCTACTCATGGCCTGCCAGCCCCTCCGCAGTACACCAGGAAAGGCGATCAACACAATTCCTGAAGGCTCCAAAGATTCAGGAATTAATGGTCCTTTCTGGCATCCAATGTGCCCAGCTTCCCTCTGCCCCTACCCCCACCAAGGGCAAACACAATTCCTCTCCACTGTGGGTGTGATCAAAAGCACAAGGGGCTAGGGGAGGGGTAATTGGCTTCAGAGAGGACAAGAGGCTGGGAGATGGAGAGGACAAACGTACATCAGGCCAGAGGGCCGGAAGAACCACAGTACCAAAGAGTCAAAGGCCCAGCCAGAGACCAAAGCGAGCAGCGGTCAGCAGTGCCTTATGGGAAGCTGGAGGAATGGGAGCTGTCGGTAAACAACAATGCCTACTTTGGTGCTTTGGCGCCCACTTCGGGCGGTCTTCCGGCATCCTCTCCTTGGCATCCTTGCCTCACACGTATCCTTGGCGTCCACACATCAGCGCGTGCGCCAGCACATCTAATCCCCAATGTAACCACAAAAGGATCCAGTGTCTGTGACGGTGGGTGCAAAAATGTCCATTTTCTCCCATCAGTGGCGGCAAATAACATCTGACCGATTGGTGTTATCACCTACGGTCATACTTTAGAATTGATAAAAATGCCGCCGGACACTTCACCAAAGGAAGTGCACTCACCTCATCTACACTTATTCCGGAAGGAAGCCCTCACATTGTTAAACAAAGGAGCAATAGAAAATGTTCCCACCTCCTAAAAAGGAATGTGTTTCTACTCTTGTTTTTTCCTAATAAAGAAGAAATCAGGGGAATGGCGACTCATTTTGGATCTCCAAAAATTAAACAAATATCTACGGAAGCAATCCTTTCACATAACCCTTCCAGACATCCTGCATCTCTTCGACCACAGAGATTACATGACAACGCTGGATCTACAGGATGCTTATTTTCATATCCCCATACATCCCAAACATCGCAATTTTTAAAGATTCACTGTAGCCAGCACTCACTATCAATTCAAAGTCCTCTCTTTCGGGTTCAGATCAGCTCCCAGCAGCTTTACAAAATGTCTTGCTCCTGTGGCAGCTTCTCTAAGAAAAATGGTTATCCGGTATTCCCATACCTCGGCGATGGGCTGATAAAGCACCAACAACCCGTCAAGCGCTGAGGCCCACGAAGGCTTGTCTAGCATTATTCAGAAGTTTAGGTCTGTAAGCAGAAATTGTCAATTCTTCCATCAAGAAGGATAATGTTCCTGGGAGCGGCTCTGGATACAAGCCAAGACAAAGCATTCTTATCTCAGGACAGGTAACAAAGGCTCAAACAACTAGATCACAAACGTTTTGAGAAGAAAGTCTGTTTCAGTACATCTGTTCAAATTGCTCCTGGGGATTATGTCCTCTGGCATATCTTTACTCCCTCTCTCCTGTCTGAAAATGAGACCCTTGCAAGAGGGACTAGACAAACAATGGATTCAGACGGAAGGATCATGCGACGATCTGATAAAGATCACTTGAGGCATGACAGAAGCTCTAACTTGGTGGCCAGTGGCAGACAACCTCTCTGAAGGTTTAACTTTCTTTCCTCAGATACCTGATTACTTGATTACCACACTGGGTCCTTAGAGGGCTGGCGTGGCCATTTGCCAGACCTTCAAATAAGTGGAAAGTAGTGTCTGGACCTAAAGAGCATGCTTTGAGTTTGCTAGAACTCAAAGCAATTTATTTAAGTCTTCATCTTTCCTACCAAAGATAGCAGGCTCGTCAGTGTTAGTTCGCACAGACAATACCACCAACATGCACTAGCTGAACAAACAAGGGGGGCACAAGATCGCTGGCCCTTTCCAAGGAAGCACAAGGGATCTGGAACAGGGTTATGACACACGGAATAACACAGCAGGCGGAACATGTTCTTGGTACGAGCAACCTCTTATTGGACACTTTAAGCAGAGCAAAGAACAATTGCCACGAATGGGAGCTCGATCAGTCGGCACTAGATCTCTTTGCAACAAAAGAGAACCGGAAATGCCAGTTTTATGCTGTTTGCATCCAAATCAAGGGTTGTTCAGGAATGCCTTTTGATCAGATGGTCAGGGATCTTTGTATACGCTTCGTCAAGCTACGTGGCGTTTTGTCAGCCTGAGTTCCTCTGTGTACCAACTGGACTGCAGCGTGGCTCTTGCAGATGGGTTATGCTTGAGGGGGTTCCAAGGTGACTGCACATGTAGTGATCCAGTTGTAGAGGTTTTTGACGGCCTTCAGTAAGTCACTGGTGTGCATAGGCCAGTGCTCGGAGAGGGTGGAAGCCGACTCCTCTTCTGAGATGCTTTTCCAGCTGCGGCAGACCGTTCTGTTGGTGATAGGTCTGTGATGGTGCGGGAGGGGTATGTTGAAACTGACGAGGGTGTGGCCGGTCATAGTTGCTGGCTTGTTGACTGTTATGTTGCTGGTTGAAGAGAAAATTAGATCCAAAAGGGTAGGTCTGTGTTGGTGGATTCGGTAACGTGCTGGAGGAGGCCAAGGTTTCTGTGATTTTCGAAAGAGTTGTAGCGTTTGGGTCAGTGCAGTTTCCAAGGAGGATGAAGGTGCTGGCTTTGATGATGAGGGGTGTGACAAAGTTGATGTGGGTCCTTTGTGGTCCTTATACGAGCATTCTTCCCTGGGAGAAGTTGGCTGTGATGCGTATCTTGAACATGATGTGTTCCGTGTAGCTGGTGTCCGTGTAGAAGGTGCAGCTGATGGTGTCTTTGAATATGATGACAACTCCACCTCCTGGCTTGTGCTGATGGTCTTGCCTAACAGTTTTGCCGGCGGGGATGGCTGTTGCGATGTCTGGTGCCAAGGTTGTTTCCATGAAAAAAAGTAGGTCTGAAGCATGGTCTTATGGCCAAGGTAAAAGAAACTTCTTGTGCAAATATCCTACCTGCTAAACGCTGACCATGAACATGTGAGACTCTGCAACAAGAAATTAAGCTTGGCTGACTATTGCGCCATTATTACATTTTTGTTAAATGTCAAATATAGGAAGAAACAAAGTAACACATGTAATCCCACAATCTGTTACATTTGAATACTGTAGGAATCGATAGGTGAATCTCTTTCTGTAGTTTGCATACTAAAGGGTGTATCCCTATTGTAAGCTGAAATGGAATGTATGAAAATTTACAGTCTGGTACAACAGCCCCTCATCTGTTAAGTGGCTGGGTCGAGGGGTGGCACCTAAATAATCAATTTAGGGGCGTTAAGGGGAGTACCGGGTAGTAGCCAATGGGCTACTTACCTTAGGGTGACTACACACTCTATATGACCACCTCCTGTGGGAAGTGGGAATAACCCTGACCCTAATATGAGTAGTCTCTCCAACACAAGATGGAGGATTTGGAAAAGTGGGGTCCACATTAGCTGCCCCACCTTAGGGGTGGTGCTGGCTAGGTGTGGGTCCACTTCCTAGTCTGACTCATTTTCTTGCCTGTCCTCCCGCTGAGAAGTATGGTCAGGACAGGGGGGTTGGCATCTTCCATTATCTGGAGAGGCCTGGGTCTCATTTCAAAGGCGGCATGGCCTTTGAAGCTTCCCTCCCTGAAAGGCAGTTCCTGCTTGGATGAGATGTGAACACCTCTACCCAGAGCAGGCTTTGTTCGTGGCCTCTGAAAGCGAAGGCTCTCACCCCAGGATGTCAGAAACATGTCTAGTGATGGCAGGCTGGCTGAGACCAGTCTGCAACCACGCTAGTAGTTGGTAGGTTTTCAGGGGGCACCTCTAAGGTGCCTTCTGTGTGCATTTGTTAATAAATCTGACACTGGCATCAGTGCTCCAAAGGCAGTGTAGGATGCAGGAGCAGAAATGGAAACGGAAATGGAAACTGGCCTTAGTGCCGGAGGAGAAAACCAGACTTAGGGAGCTCACTCTCAAATATAAAAAGGTGATTAAACAAACCATATCAACTTGTCCAATTAAGGAGACCAAGGGTACATCCACCCTCAAACTGCCCTGAGATTCACTCCAGTACCATGTCTACACTTCTCCGGCATTGTGTGGGTATCGGAGAAGTGCAGGCATGGTACTGGTGCGAATCTCTGTGCCAGTTTGAGGGTGAATGTACCCTTGGTCTCCTTAATTGGACAAATCAGCAACCGATTATACCTGATGTTTTTTCGATTATCATCCCATTTTGAAATAATCTTTTCTGTATAGATTACGGTTATTGAGACGCGACTAGATTTATGCGTAATCCCCATAGTTGGATGGGTGGATTGGTGGCATCATCATCATTCACCCTCTAAAACGCTTACCCCTGAAGAAGTCCAATGTTTTGGATGAAACGCGTTGGATGTTGTCTGCTGTATATACGCTCCACATCTGAACTTATTTGAATAAAGAGAAGATTTGTAATACATCCTTGGAAACTGAAGCATACTTCATGGCTACTTTATTGTACAACTATTGTGTGGTGCACCAGTTGGATTTTGTTTAGACTTGGATAGTCCTGTTAGAACCGCACCTTGGCAGTGGGTGCTTGAACTGTGTGCACATTGCCATATATATGGCTGTTGCTTTTGATGTAAATATATTGGGGATATCAGGATAGGTGCGATCTCTGGTAGGGTTTCCACTGTCATTCTTAGCTGTTTTAAACCATATCAACTTATTTCGCCCAAAGGATAAGGTCGCCCATTAATGCCCCGAAAGAACTCTTTAATACAGTACGCACCCTTATGTCACCGCCTATAGCTCAGGAGGTGGAGAACTCCCAAACTTTTTGTAATAAGGTAGCTGAGTTTTTCAAGAGAAAATCTTGAAGATCCATGCTTATTTTCCAGCTCCCTCCGAGGAATCTTGGTGGCTTTGGAAGTCAGTCTCTCCATGATGTGGACAGGCAGACTTATATCATCTCCCCCCAGTTCTTTAGTCAAATTCTCCCCGTTGCCTGCATCTAACATCAAGTACTTGTTAGCTGGTGCTACCTCTGGTTCTCCAGACGATCCCTGTCCACCTAGGAATCTGCAATTGGTTCTGGTTCTGATGGCTAGTCTGAGGTCCTGGAGACCGGGACCTAACCACAGGTATGGAAGGAGGCAGTTGTCATCCCTCTTAAGAAGAAACCTGATGGCGACCCCACAGACTTGAAAAATCTGCGTCCGATCTCTTTATTGCCTTCTCCGGCGAAGATCTTGGAGAAGCATATAAACCATAGTTGCCAAATACCTCCCTGAGCATGAACTCCTGGACCCTTCACAGAATGGGTTCAGGGAGAATCATAGCACCAACTCAGCGCTTGATTGCCATTACAGATTTTATCTGTAGGCAGGTTGATCAGGGAGGTGTGGCAGTCCAGGTTTTGCTAGACCTTTCAGCAGCTGTGGGCATCTTTGTTGGTGTAAAGGCTGTGGCAGGTCGGACTGAAGGATACGGCCCTCAAGCTGTTGGAGTCATGCCTGTGTAATGAAACGTGCACAGTTAGTTGTGATGACTTTAGATCAGCTCCATTTCAGCTTCCCTGTGGTGTTCCTCAAGGGTCATCCCTAAGCCCCACCCTATTTAACTTGTGTGTTGCCCCATTGGCGAAACTGGTCCGGTCGTTCAGTATCCAGGTATCGTCCTATGTGGACGATACCCAGATCATCGTTTCCATCTCTGATGTCTGGGAAGAGGTAGCTGATAGGTTTAGGATGTGTATTCAGGAGACTGGCAGATGGATGAGGGATAACTGGCTAAAAATTAATGGGGAGAAAACCGAGATTGTGGTGTTTGGAGCAGACAGTTCAATTTGGACTGACCGCTGGTGGCCTTCTACTCCTGGTACCCCACCTATCCCTGTGGCGGCGGCCAAAAACCTCGGTGTATTATTTGACAACACCTTGACCTTCAATGCCCAGGTTAACAGACCGGTGAGTTCATGTTTCTGGATGATCAGGATCTTGAAGATTCTGCTGCTGCTTCCGAAGGAGCTCGGGGCATCAGTGGACATTGCACTTATCACCTCACTCCTAGACTACTACAATGCCCTGTACCTAAACATCAATCGATTTTCGCTAAACAAACTTCAAGTCATCTAATATGCGGTGGCATTCTTGGTTTTGGGAATATCCAAACACGCCTCGTCAGGGAAGGCCTGAGATCTCTTCATTGGCTGCCAGTAAAGAAACAAGTGTCTTTTAAAGTACTATGTTTGATGCATAAAGCCCTTCCTTCACCCAAGAGGCTTGAGCTATCTTAGGACAACCATGAATTGGTATGTTCCGAGGAGATCTTTGAGATCTGCTGGACGTCATAAGGTAGCGTTTCTATGACGCAAGAAAGTCAGATGGGGAGAACGCGCCTTTGCAGTGGCGGCTTCCAGGCTGTGGAACTCCAGGCCTGAACATAGCAGCCAGAGTTCGCCCTGATGTTCCGCAAGCAAATTAAAACTTGGCTGTTTGCGGATTAGGTCGGCTAGGGGATATTCTTTAGGGGGCTTTGTCTGCCTCAGGCTTCCTCCTTTTAGTCTGTCCTTCCTCTTGTATGGCACTTTGATGACTCCTGGTCTAATACGCTCTAGAAATACCATAAGTACAAATAATTAAGATGAGATATTTGGTACCAAACATCTTGGAGTACAGTGAAACCATCATGGAGATCGGGACTTCGTAATGACGAGTGTCCAGACCATGTACTCTGGATGGCTTCCATGTTCACTTACAATGTCTAAGAATAGACTTAGGCATTGCAGGGTCATATCTGCTCAGGCAGATATGTCCACACATGGGATATAGTTCAGTCTGCCTTCTGGCTGTAAGGCCTGCTATAGGAGGAGTGGCTTACTTGTATCTCATTCAATGTCTGTAGGCATGGCCCACAGGGCTGTGTGCCATATCGACTCTTTGGTTTTGTCTGCACCAAGACATGCAGCCTGCAATGGCAGTTTGAATGATCTTGGTGAGGGGTCCCTTGGGTGGCACAATTCGTGCTGCTTACCTAGTGGACTCTCTTCGGTCCCAATGCCCTAGGTACCAGGGGTACCATTTACTAAGGACTTACAAGGGAGTTGAAGTTTTGCCAATTGTGGAACAATGGTAAATTTTTGGGAAAGAGCTCTGGCACTGGGGACCTGGTTAGCAGGAATCCAGTGCACCTTCAATGGAAATCACATCCGGTATCGGGCAAAAAGTGGTGGTGACCATGTAAAAAAAAGGGGCACTTTCCTACGCCTAACAACGTTGCAACCTCATTCATACCAACAAGACCACATGCACCATGCTGAAGAATATCTTTTATTTATAGTATCCCACTAGGCCTATCAGATGAAGAATGCAGCCTCCACCGAAAGGCTTAGTGCTTGCCATCGTCCCTTGATCTATTCCAGGCCCCAGGTGATATTGTTGTTTCTCCATCAGTGGGTGAAAGTGCACTGATGAGTTCATAAGAATCAAAGGAAACCAGGGTTTAGAGAAGCCCATAAAAGTTCCAGTAGAACTGGAAACCGTGTTTGCGATTTCCATAAAGGTGTTCCCAGAATAAGGTGCTACCTCTGTCTCCTGCCCTGAAAGGCCTCCTAGAATAAAGGAAGTTCATAGTTTTGTGCCTTATTCCTTCAGGCCTGGAGCAGATCTGTTGCTAGTGCAGCTGGCTCCATTCATTATGTGTAGAATAGCGGTAGCTGCGAGTTCAGAAGATGAATTGCAGAAGCCCATCAAAGTATTGGATGCCATGTTTGCAACTTATATAGGAGGGTTACAAGAATAATGTCCATCCGTTATCTCCAGACCTTTGAGTTCACCCCGGACATCATGAAAATTGGGGGTAATGCACCATGCTCCTTCAGGATTTGAGCTGATTTGTTGCTAGCAGTTAGGTTGACCTCCAACTGTAGACTTGCAGGAGTTGGGAATTGTCAGAACCCCTTTCGGACAGCCACGGGGCACGGAGGGGTTACTGAGTCCAACCGTGGTAGTTGAGGCCTTTTACTCCTGGTGTCCTGGGGCCCGACATACTATCAATCCTGCTCAACTGGGCCAAGTACCCCTTCTGCACTTGACTCTCCATAGTAGCTGTGGTCGAGCAATCATGGCTCATACAGGTCAGTGAACACAACTCATAACTCAATGTGCAATCAGTACGAACAATAAATAAATGTCCAGCCAAATACTTGCTTTTATAAGAAAAGCAGTATTTTATTTCTAACTCTACACATGCAAAGAAATAAGATATTCAAAAGCAACAACACAATCCCCCTTGAGATCAGGGCTCTAGTAGTTGCCAGGCAAATCCCTGTTCCACCCTCCGTCATGTAAAATGTTTGGGGTTAGTCCCCTTTCACTGGTGGCCACATCAAGGGAATGTATACTATTAGGCTGTACTGAAGAGTTGCCTTTGACTCTTGAGATTTTAGTCAAAAGTGCCTATGGTGCACAGAACTGTTAGCAGCGAGTCCCCCGGGGACCAACTGGCCCAGTTCACGTCTTACCCGCTTTTGCAGCATGGAAGAGTTCAGCGATGTAGCAGGTGCCCTCAAAACGTACCCACTTGTCCTGCTCAGCTCGGAGAAGTCAGGCTGCTTGCAGACCACGAGGCAGCACCCAGCGGCACAGGCTCTTTCTCTCCTGAGCATTGCTGCCGATGGTCTCCGGGGGCGGGATATTGGGGGGGGGGGGGGGGATCCTTTCATCAGCTCCCAACTGGAGCCAGTGAGGGTGCAACTTCATCTACGGCGCCTCAGGCAGTCCTCAGCGGTGATTCAGGGGCAGTTTCCTCTCAAGTGCAGGTCCAACCCACCAATCGTAGCCTCAGTCTATCCATCGGGCAGCAGCCCGAATCCTTTTGCAACATTGGCACAGGCAGCCCCTCCTGGCATACGGGGTTGCCACAGTACGTGGTAATATGGTTACAGGGTCTTCCAGCACAAGTGGCCCTGCCCAGATGGTCACAAGTCTTGGCATTCCTTGAAGTAGTAACTTTACCAAGGACCCTCTCTGGCATACAGTGTCACCGAGCACTGCGGTACACGCCTAGCAAGACCTGCATGCCGTTCAACACTCAGCTCAGTGTGCAGCGGCCCTCTCCTGGCACACTGGGGGTTGCTGAAAACAATCGTGCACACGGACTACAGCTCGATCGGTGCACAGCCAAAATCTCACACCTCGCACAGGGAGTCCTCACAGTAGGCCTCCCCACTGGAACTTGCTCCTTCCAATGCTCTCCTCTTCCTCACAGGGCACACTGGTCTTGGCAAGCAGGCAGGCACTGGTGCATCAAGCTCTAGGGCAGGTGATCTTGGTTTCCCTGGGTGTGGTCCCCTCACCCAGCAGGACACCTAGCAGGCCTTTTCCCCCATCCTGGTCACAGGCAGAAGTCTTGCAGAGCTTCCCCTTCTCACAAAGCCCGTCTGGCTACGTGGCAGATGATAACGTTTGGGGGTCTCAACCTACCCTTCTTATAGTCTATTTCCAGACACTAAATGTGATTTAGGGTCTGAGTCTTTGAAGTTTTATGTTGAGTTTCTGCTTCTTTGGAAGTGGACACTACTCCTTTTCTTCTTTCCTCCTGAAAGATGCCTGTCACAGTAGGCACAACTCCAAATCTCATTATCCCACAGTACAATTCATGGGAGTGACCAGAGGCCCCACCTGAATGTCAGCCACAGTGATATGTGCATCAAAAGATAAATCCCAGACCCCTAGCCCTACTCTTTATGATGGCCATATCAGCACCATCTGAGATGTGTTCAGGCCCCTTCCTTGTGATCTATCACTGAATCAAAGATCAGTCTTTTGAAGTGCAGTCTCTTCCCTTTACCTCCAGTGTCTGTCCCACCCAGCTCACAAGAATGCAGCAATAGGATAATAGGTCTGGGGGATTCCTTTCCTCCTCATGTCTTCACCAGGCAGGTAGCCTTCCACCACTACGAGGATAGCACTTTGGGCGCCCCTCCCAGTCCAACAAAGCCACAACCTGTCAGACAGACCTATGTCATGATGCACATGTATGATCCCTGGTTTCCTAGGACAAAAAAATGTGCATTAGGGATCTAGACAACAGTATGGTTGGGGACAATTGTAAAGGTGTGGGGAGTAGAATGGTATTTAACACAACCAACAAGGTAATAACTAAGCCTGGCGGAGTTCGCGGAGTAACTCCACGAAGTGCAAAAACAACTCCGCCGTGCTACGCGGAGCTCCACAAGCGGCGGAGTGTGTTAGATAAATGCCGTTCGTGGTGATTTTCAGCGCCGGGTTTTGTCCGCACTGTGCAATCATCGCGAACAGCAACATTCACAGCGCAAGCGGGCGCTGCTTCCTTTCTGCTGTTCGAGTAGATTTTTTACTCGAGTAGCAGCTTTCTCCACGCGAACGGACGGTTTCTCAACACGTGCGGTCTTGAGCATACGCGACCACTCGCAATGAAACATCTGACCGCCCGCGTAGAGAAATCTCGCTGGGAGGTTGATTTTCCACGCTCGCCAACTTGACGATCGCGAACAAGGAAAAATCTCGCCGGGAGGTGGATTTTCCTCGCTCGTCAACTTGACGTTGATGAGCGCGAGCGAGGAAAAAAACTCTGCATAGCAGAACTCCATGAAGTGCAAAAAAACCTCTGCCGCACTACACGGATCTCCGCAAGCGGCAGAATGCGTTAGATAAATGCCATTCGTGGTGATTTTCAGCGCCGAGTGTTTGTCTGCACTGTGCAATAATTGCGAACAGCAACATTCACAGCACAAGCGGGCGCTGCTTCCTTTCTGCTGCTCGAGTAGATTTTTTTACTCGAGCAGCAGCTTTCTCCACGCGAACGGACGGTTTCTCAACGCGAGCGGTCGCGAGCATACACGACCACTCGCAATGAGAGATCCGACCGCCCAAGTTGAGAAATCTCGCCGGGAGGTTGATTTTCCACGCTCGCCCTTGCCAACTTGACGTTGACGATCGCGAACAAGGAAAATCTCGCCGGGGGTGGATTTTCCTCGCTCGTCAACTTGACGTTGACGAGCGCGAGTGAGGAAAAAGCTCAGCGAGCTGCGCCTAACATGGAGTGTGGAAAACTCCACGAGCGGAGTGGAGTTCACCGCCCAGGCTTAGTAATACCTCTTAACCTGAATTAACATTTGCTCTTCTTGTTTGCTAAAAGAGAATCTTTTAACACAAATTCCATTAGATCATATTACAATAAAATCAGAACATACAATGTGTCACAATAGATCACACAAACTCAGACTCCTTGTTGCCTTTAAACAGCATAAATTCTGTGATTCGTATATCTGACATGCTGAAGCTGGTGCAGGAGATGGAACAGAGGCAATGTGGAGATCTGAACCATGCTGCCTCTGTTCTGTCTCCCGCACCGTCTACATAGGGCGAAACATGTGTTGGTTAATTCTGAAGAGATCCCTTTTGGTTAAATCCTTCTTCTGCAAACAAGAAAAGAAGGAAAATAAAGCATTCTATGGTGAAAGCTACTTTAATGCAATATATTCATTTCTAATTGCACCTTACTATACTGGAATATCAACTGTGTTTAACTTACTTGAAGTAACTTTATAAACCTTTGGAAGTACACACACATTTCTGTTGACATTTGAAATTAAAAGGAGGTGTTGTTGGCCCAACACTCACATGAGTGGTACACTTTCCTCCGCACCTGAATTCAAATATTCCAATAGGGGTAATAATCGGTGAGCCATGAGTGTGTCGGGCCTCTAAGCAAAACTCCTCTGAAACTCTCTTTAGGGTATTCTGACTCCTTGACTCCTCTACAGTACTCTTGGAATCTACTTTCAAGAATTGCCTTAAGGATGTTTCCTAAGCCTGCAGCTTTTTTCTCAATTTTTGTGATGCTTCATGTAAAACACCTGGTGCCCTTATGTGTAATTGGTAGTGATTGGGAGCACCATGGTTACAAGAAGGAAGTACCCATACATCTCGAGAAAAATCGTGGCAATTGCATCCAGTACTGATGATGAAATGAACAACATAGGTTTGTGCTCTTTAAATCTTCCTGTAAGTTTTGGCACAGATGACCCCAGTGCAGCAGTTGACCTTGGAGAGGGGCATGACAAGGACTTGGGCTAACTGAGGGTTTCAAAGTGTGTGGTCAAGACTGACAGCATTAGAATTACAGATATCCCTTTCAAACTGCTAATGCATGGCTGATGCCAGTGGGGATATGTTCCCTGTGACGAGATCTCATCGCAAGTCTGCCATGTTTCTAGCCTTGTACGATATGTTGAGTGGTTGCCCAAGTAAATTTTTCTGAAGTCTAAACATGGGTTGCAGGTGGCCCTGATCACAGCTCTGGAGCACGATCAATGAAGGGATGGAGAGGGTTTTTAAATGGTCAAAGCTGAGAGAAGCTAAAGTGAAGAGGAAATTCAGTCGTGGGGTCCGTGGTAAAGACGTACAGATCAGGGCATTCCGAAAATTAAATCAAACTGGTGGCAAACATCAGCCAATTTTATATGTTAAAGCTGCTCAGACATTTGTTGTCCTGGGTTTAGTTTTAACAATTTCCAGGCTTCAAAATTAACCTGGTTTAAATATAACTTGTAAAGTTATATTTCAGCACTGTATCATTCCTTTATTTTCTTGAGGCTTTGGTATTTTGGGTAGCATAGGAAAGGGAGCTATAGGGGGTGTAATTTTTCTTCTCCAGAGAGAAGCAATTGTGAAGGCTACATACAATTCAAGAACCAGATGACTGCTAGGTTTATCCAGTGGAAAGAAGATGGTTTGGGGCATCCGAACTTGGAATTATTTACGATGATACATCTTGGATAAGAGCATCCTTAAAGTTCTCATTCTTTGAAGAAGAATTCATATATTCCACTTGTTTGCTGTGCCTCGCCAAATTGGATTATTGAGTGCCCCTCTTGGTTCCTATTCGACACAATCTCTAAAATAGTATCATTTTGTTAGCTCCGTTGAGTGTTCACAAAATGTACACAAACTAAAAGTCTCTGAAGAATGACAGTCAACATTTTTGGAAGTGCTCCATCTTTTGAGGTTCAGAATGTAAATCTCATGCGAGCAGTTGACGATCACCCATTTGTTGTCAGTGAAGTACCTTCTATGGCCTTTGAGACCGCTACCTGCTCTGTCTTGTGTCATAGTTATTGTTCCAGAGGTTCAAGTAACGAGCCTATGTGACAGAAGAACCATAACATGGCCGCGTCGATCTCAATAAAACCCCATCTTCGGTCTATCTCACTTGAAGTGGTTCAGTTTGAGCCTGAATACACTTATCAGCACCTTTAATTGGCTCACAGTGTGACTTCATCTATACAGTTTCATCATCATCTCTAGGAGTATAGCCGGATTTCTCTACTTATATTCATGTATCTAATGTGCATATCTAATAATTTGTATCTAACTTCATGATTACAGAATTAAGCAGCCAGTCAAAAGGGGAAAAAGCATATAATTTCCACTCAGTCTGCCTTTCTCAACGGTCACGTTCACTCTGTCTCAGTCATCAACTCACTCCTCAGATGCACTTCTTTGTGTCATGGAGTGCAGTTTTATAACACATTTTGTCTGTTTGGGTCTCTGTGGTGGAGACATCCTAATACAAATTGGTATACTTTCAGTTGTCATTGGATTTGTAAGAGCACCATAAAAGACCAAATATCATCCCAAATTAATGCAGCTTAGACAACAACATGTATTCTACGTGTATGTAAGCTTAAAAGTGTCAATAGTAAGGTATTTTGCCAACTTCTCATTTCCATGTTGTGATACGAAACAGATGTTTCTCAGAGATGTGATGAGGCAACTCCCAGTAGATATTAAAAGGCTAAGACCACAATCTTGAAATGTTGTTTTTTTCTTCTCAGGGAGCCAATTATTGACTTTCTAGCAGTAGATTCATGCTTCTTCTTTCTAAGCACTGCTGCCTTTTGCACTTGTTACAGTCTTTACAGAAAGGAATTTGAAACACATAGTGGGTAGTTAGTGTAGTCTAAGAGGTATTGATGGCTGAAATTGCAACATATTGACAACTGAATTTATTTAGTTCTGGAGAGACGTGTCTATATCAAGATACACTCCAGAACATTTTACTAGAAGTAGTAAGAAGAGAAAATGGGTGGATTGAAAGCCGATGAACTTATGAGACCACAGGTTTCTGTCTTGGACATATAGTTTGACCTTTCCTTAAGAATGTTTGTAGTGCTTAATCATTGTGGTCCATGATGGTATTTCTCATGTAAGTTTGCATGTTATTGGCAGAGGTCTGACTCGCAATTGGTAGATCTTGAAAAACCTTAGAGGGACGATGTAGGAGTTAAGCAGAGCACTTTTATTTTTAAAATATAAAATATTGTGAATGTGCTTTTTAACCAAGGAACAGAAGTGTTTTGTACCCCCAAGAAATGTATAGCTAGTTTATATTATTGTTTGTTTTTGTTGAGTACCCAACAGAGTCTAGAGGCCACTTCAGACCATTCAGTAAAGAGAAGTGGTGTTTCTATAGCATGGGGATGATTATCCATCCAAGAGAATACTTTTGGGTGATGAGCAAACTGAGTCTATTGAGTACTTACCCTAAAGACAAAATCTTGTCAGTCAGAGTGAGTTTTCATTCAGTCTTTTCCTAATACAGTTGCTAAGACGCTCCACATCTTGAATTCACCTCTTTGCTAGACTTGGTGCTGGTGGAGGACAGTCAGAGTTTGAGACATGATCCTTTGGTCCAGGCAAAGACTGAGGGAGGTTGCATTGTTTTGGTCTTGTTGAGTCTTGATAGTTGACTTCGTGGAATGTCCCAGATTATTTCTATTGTAGTAGACTATATGGGAAAACACCTCTGCAATAATGTCAGTAATCAATTGCAGAAAGAGGAGTGGAGGCAGGATTTTGCAGGAGGAACAGTACTTGGAACATGCGTTGTAAGTGACATTGTTGGTCTGAGGGATCAGATGCGGGCCGGTATCTAAATACAGCTTTTTATGGTTCTAGTCAATGGTAAATCAGACTGTGATGTAGACAGACCTCTGGACCACCACCACAACAAAATCTCCATATTAGAGGAAGTTAGAAAGATCCAGGGCTGGTTCATTCACCTCTGTACATCTGTGAAGCAACCTAAGGTGTCTTCTTTCTCCGACTCAGTGGAAAGTCTGATGTATATCTAAGTGCCATAGGCATACATATGATAACACAAGTTGTACTTTCTGAGAAAAGTCTGCAGGGAATCATGAAGGCATTGCAGAGCATTGTGCTGCTACCCTGTAAAAGAAGTGGGCTGGTGCAGAAAAGTTAGGGAGATAGGTTAACCTCTGAAATTCTCTTTGCCTATTCGAAGACAATCCCTTGCATATCTATTCCTCTCTTTCCAAAGGTTAACATAAAGCTGCTTGAGTCATTTCAAGCAGATTACTTGATGTCTTCATTATACAATGCACTTCTCCACTTTGATAAAGAGCAAGGAGTGACTATCAATTTATACAAATATCTTTTTTAGAAGAGGCTTTTTTGAGTGCGGTAGTGTTTTTACTCTGCATTGATACCGTGTAAGAAAAAATGAGTAGGATGATTGGTGAGAATGCATCATGTGGCAATGCATCCAAATTTCTCAATCATAGTAGAACACAGATTCGTAAAATGAAAGTAAGCCAAGCTGGATGGAAAATGTGTGAATGAAGATGAAGTATAAATTAAAAACAACTTTTTAAGTTTCTTTTTTTGATCTGGTTGTGTGGACCTTGGGGTAGACATTTTACAACAGCAGTAAGACATCGTTGGGTAAAGGATTTTGATGCTTTTTTTGTTTGCCAAAGACCATGAGAGTGTTTGGTCTCATTCTTTGTGGAAAGTTTGTTTTGCAGTATTTGTAATCTCTCCTGAATTAGTTTTTGGATTCCAGAATTTTATAGAACCGAGTTAATGCTATACCCCTAGATCTAAAGCCTTACTGCAACAAAAATACTCATCAACACGTAACTTGTCACATATGGTTGCTTTCAAATATCAGTAAAACACAGAATACCAGTTTTTGGCAGTTTCCTAGTTATAGGCAGTACAGACATTAGCAAGTGTCTAAAGAAATTTGAGCGTTAGAAGAATTTACCACCACGGGGGCGGATGACTTCGAAGGGGCAGGTGGCGTCACATCTTATAAATTGTCAGTAAAAAAAACAACCCTGTCTCATCTTCTGTTTAGATTAAACTAATAGAAAATGAGTTACTGCAGCTGACACAGCTGGAGTTAAAGAGGCGAGACCTGGACACAGAGGCTTTGCAGGTATGTAGGGCTTGTCTGCCTGGATATCCACTGTCTCACTATACTTTCCAAACTGCTGTCTCTTCACTCTGGTGCACGAGGTACTTTCTTTACTGTCGCTTTTAACCCAGTGCCCATCTAAGTCCTCATTCTTCCCACGGGTTGGAGGCCTTAGGACCAATGATTTTAGACTGCATTGCATGATGTCAATCTCTAACACTGTTACATTCCCACTGTTGCCCTGCTTTAATAAACCAATCCACTCTTCACTGGTGAGTATGCACAATTATTTAACATCCCTCAATCTCTCGGTGCATTGAACTCCAGACCTATAGGCATGTGGCCCTTTAAGGTTTGGGTATTGTTAGTATTCGTGTTGTGTCTCGGTCCTACTTTATGTTATAGTCCTAGTTTGCAAATGCATTTTGATGTACCCATCAGAGATCTAGTTAGTTAGTTGCATGTACAGGTAGCATGTGTTCTGGAAACTGAATATAAGGAGATTGGATGGATATTGGGTGGTAAATAGTTTCCCTTTCTAGGAGATTCAAAGTTACAATTGGGGACCGAAATTTTTCAGACGACCAACGAGGCCTTGAGATGACATTATTTAACAGCATGAGGGTTGGGGAGCATGAAGAAGTAGTGCTGTCCTTGGAAGTTGGATTTTGGGGAGAACAGAAGTTGTGAAGTATAGGTGTGCTGCTGGCACTCTAGTTAAGCTACTACAGGAAATGTAAAGAACATTTTAAGGAGTCGCCTTCTTAGGTACCTCACTCTGTGTTTTTGTCCAGGATTGTTGGGTACCTTACGGAGTAATTCGTAACAGATTAAGACATTACATGGGCACCACCAATTTTAAAAGCCATTAGACATGTTAGTAAAATCCTTCATTGCTTCATTTATTCTGCATATCACTCTTTAAATCCTTTTATCTTTCATTTTTTTGTTTAGTTTCCTACAACTCTGCTACCACTGCTTAAATATCATAACATGTTTACTTGATTTCGTTTGTCATAGTTGCATGGTTTTCTATACCTCTTTTGTATTTCAGTGGATGCGTAACCTGTCCTGTGGAAGTCTAAGATATTAACACTTGAATGCCAATTTGAATATTACCTAACCATGCATAGTTCCATGTAAAAACGTTTTTAACAGTTTGAGAATGCTGCCAGGCAAGACATGACACTTAGAAGTTTAGACTAGGCTCCTCCTTCCTTAAAAGGTGTATTGTGTCTAAAAGGGTAATCTGTTTTATCTGGGTGTTTCAGATGATGGGGACAGGTATGTGAATGTACCTGCTCGCTGTATACATTGGGCCACTGAGAAAACAGACTAAAGATGACCATGTTGGATTACAAGAGGCCCGCCACTAAGAACTCTCCATATTGTGCTTCCTTCGACTATTATTTAATTCATCCTCAGGATCAAGCATGTTCCCGGGACTTTACTTTGCATGGTGATGAGATGAATGCTGTAAATATGTTGGTAATTCTGCATCTGTTAATCTCCCACAAAATCTGCTAGTTTCTGGACGAAGCAGATCTTTGTATACCGTTGCAGTCATTTTTATCACATGGATTGGATTAAATTGTTACTTCTGCATGGCATGCCAAGAATTAATTGAGGGAATGAAATGCATCTGGAAAGGGTCACAAAATCATTATGGTCCTAGCAATTTGTCATGCTGAGCACCAACGTAACAAATTTGATAGGGTGCTCTTAAAGGATTTCAGTGCTAGTCACTTCACTGTTAATGACATCATACATTTTTGACAGCAGGAAGGGAGTCATTACTCAACCTATGGGTGGGTAAAAAATGTTTTGGCTAGGAAATCTATAATCTATACGCGTTTCAGTCAAAAATTTGGTAAAAACTTTGGAAATTGTGTAAATTTGTAGCAGATCTTCGTGTGTATGTGTGCATCCTGTTATGGCCATGTACACCATGTAGAATGAGATGGTTCAGCTGTGGATTTGCGGTCATGGGGTCTTTAAATGCATAAATTATCTTTTCCATTGAATTTTTTCCCAGGAGCTTATCATCGAACAACGACGAGCCCTCAGCAACCTTCTGCAGCAGCTGCTTAAAGAGAAGAAGCAGAGAGAAGAAGAATTGAAAGAAATATTAGTACGTCTAATTTTACCATGGTTTGTGTTGGCGTGTGAAAAGCATGGTTGCATCCCGTTAAATAAAAAGAACATATCTTTAATAGGAAATAAACAGGCTTTTACACTGCCATCTGTATGTAATTTTGACAGTCTGCATAACAATCGGTTCTAGCAGGCAAAGTTCAGACTTGTTCTTCCTACACCTCTGCTGCCCTCTGATTTTTGGAGGGCTCGAGCTTACAAGCACTCCATTACGATATCCTGACTAGTAAAATGAATAGAAATTTATTTCATACTGAAGGTGAAGCGAAAGCGATTTCTATAGCGTTTTAAATTAGAGATATGTGCAATTAGCAAATCAGTGTTTTACAGTAGGGGGGATTTCAGGTATTTTAATACCAGCACAAAATCAACTGATTTCTGGATGATAGTTTTTAGGTCTGGCTACAGAGCGCTCTATTTGTAAAAATACTTCCTGTCGTCCTTGCTTCAAAAAAAGTACAATAAAAGTACAGAGAGAGGGTGGCTTTTGGGTCATGCCCCTTCATCCATTGGCTTTCCTGTAATTTTCAAGGTTTGGAATTTGATATATTTATTGAAACAACAGCATTTTGATTTCTGAATTATGGATTGTTTGTTTAGGAAGCTGTTTGTATTCCTTAGCCTGTTCACTAATTGCCTTTACATGTTCATTTGTGTTACTTTGGCCTCATAACAACATTTTGATTTATACCATTTTTTTGGTCTTACAGTAAAAGTTTGCATATACGTAGGCTTTCATAATGATGCAACAAAATACTGTCCCTTTGCCAAAAACATCTCCTGTTTAAAACTTTCCTGTCTGTGCCTGTCAAGTTCACCACTTACAACTCAACACATCATCTGTGACCCCTTTTCATAAACCTCTTGTTTGACGCTACATCTTGACTCTGCTAAAGCAGTGTTTTTGAGGAAGAATCCATGTAGCCCAAGATGTTGCTTTATTGGGACAGCTGAAGGAAACACACACAAACAAAATCAGCCAACTTTTGCCAAACATTTCCCCTAATGCTTAGCAATTCAGGTACTGCCATTTTTACAAACATGTGGAATGGACCTGGGTAAAAGCTGCAAATGCATCTGTGTCATCAGGAAAGGTTCACGCTTGATCTTCCCATAACATTGCTTTTCTGCTACTGTTTGTTTCAAGCTAAAACTGAAGAACACTCGTACTGTCCCAAACATCTAGTGCTTTTTTTTTCTTACTCATGCCCCGTTGGTCCACTGACTTGACCATGGTGGCCTGTATGTGTGGGATCCTGTGTTATGCTTTTTCTGTGCCTGGTCATGTTCCTAGAGCTGCTAAATCAACTGTTTGACTTTGGTGGTGGAGGTAAATAGAGTATTAAATCCAGTATGATTAATAATACTCAACTGTTAAAATATTGTGCTTGTGAATGGTAAGGTTTGCAGTTCATCAGTGATTGGATTTCCTTACGTTTAGTAAGTCTCTCCATTGCCTGCATAGTGTTTGAGACTTGTTTCAAATGGATGACATTTTCTACCTCATTACTATCTGGTAACACAATGGACAGACTATCTCCTTAGAGGGTTAAGGAACAGGGAACACCTTAATAAGGAGAGACTTTAGTGTTGATGTACTTGCTATTCCAAGTTGTAGTTGTATTGAATGTCATCACAGTGACGTAGGCATATCATTTTTATAGTGTTTCTTTTAAATTACCTTTAGGGGGTGGGCCCAACCAGGGACCTAGGTGGCTGTGAATCCTTGGCGCTCTGTGCCTTTTAGTAGCATGAGCAGCCTTGGGGCATTGAGTGGCTGCCCCATACCTAGCAGAGGTGACAGGAAAGTGGTGAACCCTAAGTTTAAGGCATAGTTAGTGACTAAAAAGAAGGGGAAGGAAGAGGGGAACAGCAGCAAAAACCACTAGGAAAGACAATACTGTGAAACCCCTCAAGGACTGCTGCAATCAGTAGGGGATCAGGCGCTCATGCCTTTTTTCCAGGTCATACCTACCTATCTTGCTGAAAGGATTGAATCCATGGGTGCAAACGTGTGCAGAGTTAAAGAGAAATTGGAGACCCTGACGACCAGAGTACTACAGTGGAGCAGCCATGATTACAATAGAGGACTAGGATAAGGCAGTAGCAAACCTTAAGCCAGAGATGGAGCTGGAGATCCGGGCTGCAAAGGCTTTCAGAGAATGCTGTTCCAGCCATGATGAAACTAGAGGAGAAGCTAGAAACACTTGATAATGAGCAGAGGAGCACCTATTCATGTATTCTGCGGGTTTCTGCGGCGATCGGGCCAGAAGCGGTGTAGTCCAGTTTGGAACCTCTTCTGATAGGCCTGTAGGGAATCTCAACTACAGAGATCTCTGGGATGATGGGTAGGTTCTATTGACTCCCTCACAGCCCTACAAGAGACAATAAAGGCATAGGTAGTGCAGTGATGGTGTGGTTGTTTAGATGGTGGATTTAGGGACCGCATCCTTAAAGATGCCATCAATCAAAAGAGATGTCAATGGCAGACAGAGCCTATGTTTTTCCACAACCTACACCGTCCACGTTAGCAAGAAAAGAAAGCAATGCTGACCATTAAGAGGGCCATGGAAATAAAAGGTCTCGCTGCTGGATGTGCTTTTTGGACTTTGAATGGTTGACAAAGGGACAGAAATACGTCTTCTAATGGATGGAATTGGCGCATATGTTTCTGGATAATCTTCACAATGACAGGATTTCATATGTGTTTAACTTTACAGTAATGTGTATGGTGAGGGGTTAGATAGGTGATGAACTCATCCAATGATCTGAGTCCAGGTCTTTCTTCTCTAGGGAAGGGGGCATGATAAGATAACATTAATTGCTATGCTCCAAATCTTTTTCAAATTCCTTTTTTCTTGGATGACTCATTCTCTCTCCCAGTTGGCAGTGGTGGATGCAGAGGTTGATTTGGAGAATGCACAGCAGGGACAGTATTGTTCCATTTAACTGCATTGTATCAATTAAATTCAAATTCCTTTATTCGGCTAAAATAGCCATAAAAGTGTGCAACAGCAAAGTATATACAATATAAAAACATATAAATTGATTTGAATTAACGGCATTGTGCATGTTTAGTTATGGAATGTGAGTGACCTCCAGCTCCGAGGGATGTAGATGGGGCTGTGATGTAGATATGCCAAATAAACAGTTAAATATAAATTGCATGTTTGAGCTCATCCTGGTATTTAAGGATGGATCCATTACTAGAGAATATGGAGACTGCACTGACTAAATCTCAGTCTCATATTTCTAATGGTGTTGTTACTGTCAGGTTACGACACTACTACTCGTGCAATAAAGAAAATTAATCATTTAGTTTAATTAAGTTGCGACATTACCTGCTCACTTGTCTTTCACTTCCAGTCCTTACATCATGATGTTCTCCCTCTTGGTACAGCCCCACTGTACCAGTTAAAGTAAAAGCATAAAAAAGAAACCTCTCTCCATGAACTCTAGCTAGTGACTCCATCACTTCCTATTTACTCTATAAGGCGAAGTCTGAAGCCGCACATCCATTTGTTTCTCTAGTGCTCGATGCATCATTTGCCAGACTTGATAAAGGTAAATGCTAATTGAGTTTTTCTATCAATTTTAATCAAGTTCTTTTGCTCATTCCCTGAGTGCCCCCAGGGCTGTGCTCAAGTCAGGTGTAGGATACTTGGCTTCGGGACATGAGCTGTGCGGTGAGTCCTGCTCTAGCAGTCCCAGCCGCAAGCCTGTCCCTCGTTGTTGTCGTTTATCTGTTTGTTGAATGTGAAGTTCCAAGAGCACACTCTTCAAGCTGAATGGCCTGGCCAGAGGATTTGGTCTTCCTGCAAAGCTGGGGTAGTAAACCTTTTCTTTAGTAACGGAGCTGCTGCCTCTATTCTTTTGAGGCCGTCAAACTCTCACAAGACTTAATGAGACGTGTTGTTTTGTTATCTAGAGACTGATATAAACAGTAAGGGTTTGTATCAGTCTTTGTAACTGGGAGCAGCTTGATCCAACTCTGCCTATGAACTTCTGTTTCTGATGACTTTTTCTCGCTTTTCTACAATTTTGGAGCCTAGAAAAAGCTTCAAAAATGTCAGTGTTGCCAAATGCCCAAATTCTCCTGTTTCAGAAAATTCTCAGGGTGGGGCCTTTCCACAGTATTCCTCCATTTTGTTAGTTCTTTTCAGGAAATGATTTAGCAAGATGTTGCTGCAGCTTTGAAAGATAAAGGTGTGCCACTTTCTAAGACGCTTAGATCTGCGATGAAAAAATTCCCCCAGTGATCAATCAAAGCATTTCATTGTACCAGTGATACATCTATTGGTGTCAGTAATATTAGGAGTATGTTATTTCCACTTATATTAATTTTCTGTACACAATACAACATCTGTGTTCCTCTGAAGCAGTATGAACAGGCCAATTAGAGCTCCCAAAACAATTTATTTGAGTTAATTATCAAATCTGAAAGAGACACATTAGTGACAGATTCCTTACCTTAGAATATCCCCAGGCGTCAGGCTGGATCCGGAAAGTTTTCTGCGTAGCAGTACCCTTGCGCGTCGGTAGGCGGCGTCGTGCGGCTCCGCGTCTGTCGTCGGCGTCGTGATCGCCGGGATGACGTCGCGGGCAGTACTTAGACGCCGCCCCTGCGCGCTGACGTCAGTTCTTCTTTTTCCGCGCCAGTAAGCGCAGATCCGGGAAGAGCAGTGCCCTAGTCACTTTTTGACTATCTTTTTGGTGAATTTTTTCACTGTTTCTTCAACGAGTCTTCACGACTCCTAAGGTGTCGTAGGGATGCTCGGCTTTAAGCCCTGCGAGGAATGTGATCGCATGATGTCGATCACGGACCCGCATCTCGAGTGTCTCTTCTGTCTCGGCCGAGACCACGACACGAAGTCGTGCCCTGACTGCCGGAAACTTAATCCGAAGGCTTTGCGAGAGCGGTCTCGAAAGCTCCTCGAGGTCCGGCAGTCGGCTCCGCGCCGCACCAAGCCCCGGTCCCGGGAGAGGTCGAGGGGCCGGACGCGGAGTCCCCGCCGTTCGTCCGGTAAGTCGAAGCACAAGAAGTCTAAGCGGCATCATCGCTCTAAGACTTCGCCTCGCCGGTCTCGCGACTCGGCTGAGGTCCCTGTCGGCACCGTCCCCGCCCCCGTGGCCCCGGACGTGCCTGTCGAGTTACCCCCGCATTACCCGTCCTTCCCGGGTTCGGTGGCGACTCAGGCCCAAATACAGGAGTTCCTGTCGGCCATGGCCCGCCTCTTCGGGCCTCAAGGTCCCTCCGGTGCGCCTTCGGGCCCCGCGGGCCCTGATGGGGTTGCTCCGGCGTCGCCTGTCCCACCGGCCTTCATCCCGGCCTCGGCTCCGGCCCCGGCCTCGATCCCGGCTCCGGTGGTGCCCCAACCCCCATCGACGCCGGTTGACCTAACCACGCCTCCGCCGAGGCCGATGTCCCCGGTGCCGTTCCTGACGCCGTCCGGGGCTCCGGACGGCGTCGTTCCCCGGCTCTCTCCGGCTCCGGACATGGAGCCGGACCGGCGTCGCCCGACGCCGGTTCCGGCGCCGATGAGACCTTGGGTCCCTAATGTCCCTCCTCCTCCTCCATATTATGAACCTGAGGAGGACCAGGAGAGCTGACAGGGGTCTGAGGACCCTCTCACACAACAGTGCGAGTTTGACCCGGACTGGGTTGAGGAACTTGGGGATGCCAGTGGTCTGGACACCTCCCCTGACTCTGGCATGCTGTCTCCTCCCGTGGCTACGGAGGAGGTGGCTAATTTTGCAACGGTGTTGCGTAGAGCTGCTGGAGCCTTGAATCTCCAGTTGCCTACAGTGGCCGTCAGGACTAACCTCCTGACTGAAGTGCTTCAGCCGGCGGCCTCCTCTTCGGAGACTGTGCTGCCGTTCAATGATGCACTCACTGACGTTCTTTGGGTGCCTGGTCCAAGCCCACCACAGGGGCTCCTGTGGATAGGAACGTGGCCCGACGCCATCACCCTGCTCCGGGCGACCCCCTGTTTCTCTCCCAACACCCTACCCCTGAGAGCTTGGTTGTCCAAGCCTCTGCCTCCCAAACCGCCTTCCCTACCGCCCCTCCGGATAGGGAATCCAAGCGCCTGGATCACTTTGGGAAGAAGGCTTTCTCTTCCTCCAGTGCTGGCTTGCGGTCCGTTAACACCGCTTGCCTCTTGGGCCGATACACCCACTCCCTGTGGGATTCGGTGGCGACTGTTTTGCCGCAGTGTTCTGAGGAGGTCCAGACACTGCTTACCTGCGCCATTGCGGAAGGGCGTGATGCGGCTAAATACACCATCCGCTGTGGCCTTGATACCGCCGACTCGCTGGGCAGATCGCTTGCAACGACGGTGGCGCTGCGTCGCCACGCCTGGCTGAGGACCACTGGTTTTTCAGGGATGTCCAGAATACACTCATGGACATGCCCTTTGATGGAGTCGGTCTTTTGGTTCGAAGGCAGACCATGCGCTGGAGCGTTTCAAGGACTCGCGGGCTACTGCCAAGTCCCTGGGCCTTGCTGTTGTGCGCCCTCCGCTCACGTCTGCTTTTCGCCCCTTTCGTGGCCACGGAAGGGGCGCCCAGTCACGTCAACAGCCCGGCCAACGGCCCGCGCAGCAAGCGCCTGCGTGGCCGAGGACGTGGATACCGCCGTGGCGGTTCGGGCAACCAGCGTCCGGGTCAGGCCACCACCTCCAACCCGTCCCGCGGCCTCCAAGCCCTCCTAGTCCCTCCTTTCAGGTGCACAGCACGCCAGTCGGGGCAGGGTCCGCCATCACCTTCACCACTGGCGTCCCATCACCTCGGACAGGTGGGTCTTGGACATTGTCCGAAGGGGCTACTCCCTCCCTTCGGGACCACCCCCCCAGCCATGCCACCTCAATTCCACCGCAAATCAGGGGATCACTTGGTGCTTCTACAGAAGGAAGTCACGGCCCTCTTGGCCAAGAGGGCCATCGAGCATGTTCCGACCCCAGAAGTAGGGCGTGGTTGCTACTCCCACTACTTTCTGGTGCCCAAAAGGACAAGGAGGACATGCGTCCTATCTTGGACCTCCGGAACGTCAATCGCTTCCTCCGGAAGGAGAAGTTCAAGATGCTCACCCTAGCTCAGGTCTTGACTGCCCTCGACCCTGGAGACTGGCTGGTAGCGTTGGACTTGCAGGACGCTTATTTCCACATCCCCGTCCTGCCGGCCCACCGGCGTTACCTACGGTTCACGGTAGGCCTCGAGCACTTTCAGTTCACCGTGCTCCCTTTGGCCTTACCAGTGCCCCTCGGGTGTTCACGAAAGTGATGGCGGTGGTCGCAGCTCATCTGCGCCGGGCAGGGGTTTCAGTCTTCCCCTACCTCGACGACTGGCTGCTGAAGGCGGGCTCGTCCCAGGCAGTCGTCTCCCACCTCCAGACTACGGCCGAACTCCTGCACTCGCTGGGATTCTCCATCAATGTGCCGAAGTCGCATCTGGTTCCTTCTCCACAGCTCCTTTTCATCGGAGCAGTTCTGGACACGACGCAGTTTCGGGCCTATCCTCCCGAACGGCGAGTCCGGGATATTCAGGCTATGATTCCGATCTTTCAGCCTTTATCCTGGGTTTCGGTACGGATGACCCTGAGGCTGCTGGGCCTCATGGCCTCCTGCATCCTGCTGGTCGATCATGCCAGATGGCATATGCGGGCTCTGCAGTGGGACCTGAAGTTCCAGTGGGCGCAGCACCAGGGCAACCTGTCCGATCACGTCCAGATCTCGGTGGGGACTGCAAAACAGTTGCAGTGGTGGCTCTCGAACCGGCAATGGGTCATGGGCAGATCCCTCTCCCTTCCCCAGCCAGAGCACACAGTTGTGACGGACGCGTCCCTTCTGGGATGGGGCAGTCACATGGGAGAGGCGGAGATCAGAGGCCTCTGGTCTCCGGGCGGAGTCCCGGCTCCATATCAACCTTCTGGAGCTCCGGGCGATCAGACTTGCACTCAAGGCATTCCTTCCCTCTGTCAAAGGGAAGGTAGTGCAGGTGTTCACAGACAACACCACCGCCATGTGGTACTGCAACAAACAGGGCGGGGTGGGGTCGTGGACCCTCTGTCAGGAGGCTCTGCGCCTCTGGACTTGGCTGGAACATCAGGACATGTTCCTGATGGTTCAACACCTGGCAGGTTCCCTGAACGCCAGGGCGGACGAACTCAGCCGCAGGTGCATGATGGATCACGAATGGCGTCTTCACTCGGAAGTGGCGCAAGGACTCTTTCAACAATGGGGAGAACCTTGGTTAGATCTATTCGCCACCGAAGAGAACGCGCAATGTCATCAGTTCTGCGTGTTGGAATTTCCAAGGCGGCACTCGCTCGGCGACGCTTTCCGTCGCGAGTGGAGTTGCGGTCTGTTGTACGCCTTTCCGCCTATACCACTTCTACCCAGAGTGTTGAAGAAGATTCGGCACGACCGGGCCCAAGTCATCCTTGTGGCTCCGGACTGGGCTCGAAGAGTTTGGTATCCCGAGCTACTCAGTATGAGCGTAGATCCCCGATCCGTCTGCCTCTTCGGGAGGATCTTGTGTCGCAGCAGCAGGGGACGGTCCTCCACCCGAACCTGTCCAGTCTACACCTGCTTGCGTGGAGATTGAGCGGCGGCAGTTGATTCCTTTCGACTTGCCTCCCGAAGTTTGTGATGTGATTCTGGCAGCCAGGCGTCCCTCCACTAAGGTGGTATACGCCTGCAGGTGGAACAAATTTGTGGCATGGTGCACAGCAAAGGCTGTGAATCCCCTTTCTGCCCCTCTTTCTGAGGTCCTTCTGTTCCTTCTTTCTCTGGCCCAACAAGGTTCTGCCCTGGGTACCATCAAGGGTTATCTTTGTGCTATCTCGGCCTTCCTCAGGCTCCCTGATCAGCCCTCCTTTTTCAAGTCCCCTGTTGTTAACAGGTTCTTAAAAGGCATTACACACCTCTTTCCTCCTGTTCCGTTTGTGATGCCTCAGTGGGACTTGAACTTGGTTCTTACCTTTTTAATGTGCGCTCCCTTTGAGCCTCTACATAACTGTCCTCTTCGTCTTCTAACTCTGAAGACAGCCTTTCTGGTGGCCATCACCTCCGCTCGGCGGGTGAGTGAGCTCCAGGCTCTATCATGCAAACCTCCCTTTCTGTCTGTCCATCCAGACAAGGTTGTTCTTAGGACGCGTCCGTCCTTCTTGCCAAAGGTGGTTACTGCCTTCCACATTGGGCAGACCATCACTTTGCCTACCTTCTTTCCGCCTCCGCATCCTTCCAGAGAGGAAGAGTGGCTCCACCGTCTGGACCCAAAACGTGCGCTCTCCTTCTATATCGACCGCACAAAACACTTCCGGGTGGATGACCAGCTCTTTGTTGGCTACGTGGGCGCCAAAAAAGGTCGGGCGGTGCACAAACGAACCATCTCCCGCTGGGTTACCTTGTGCATCAAGGCCTGCTATTCTTTGGCTAAGAAGGAGCCTCCTGTTGGGCTGCGTGCCCATTCCACCAGGGCAACGGCTGCTACCACTGCTTTGGGCCGCGGTGTTCCGCTGCCGGTTATCTGTCAGGCAGCTACGTGGGCCTCGCTGCACACGTTTACAAAGCATTACTGCCTTGACAGTCAGGTCCGGAGGGACGGCTTCTTTGGCCGTTCTGTCCTCCAGGACTTCCTTGTCTGATCTTTGTTCGCAGACCCACCACCGGGGTTGGTATTGCTGGGGTATCTAAGGTAAGGAATCTGTCACTAACGTGTCTCTTTCAGATGCACAAGTTACTAACTTGTGTAACGATATATCTGTAAGAGACAGTAGTTAGTGACAGATTCCCTACCGCCCACCCATCCTCCCCGTTCTGCGAACTGATTTCTAGGGTTAAGGACATCCCTTTCAGGGCCCTAGTATTTTTCAGACACCTATGTCAGCTTCTTGCATGGCTCTGCGTTCCTGGCGCGGAAAGTCGTGTACAGAACTGACGTCAGCGCGCAGGGGCGGCGTCTAAGTACTGCCCGCGACGTCATCCCGGCGATCACGACGCCGATGACGGACGCGGAGCCGCACGACGCCGCCTACCGACGCGCAAGGGTACTGCTATGCAGAAAACTTTCCGGATCCAGCCTGACGCCTGGGGATATTCTAAGGTAAGGAATCTGTCACTAACTACTGTCTCTTACAGATATATCGTTACACAAGTTAGTAACTTGTGCATTAACACACAAGCACATTGAATCATTTCAATTGCTAAAAATGTGTCCTCCTAAAATGTTCCAATTGTGGGTACATGACATATTTCCTCTGATGTCTTATCTTTTAACCCCGAGATAGTTTTGAATCCAGGCCAAATTATACTTTCTCCTGGTCAGAGTTCAAAAGAAACCAAGAATCTGGAGATAACCATTTTGGCATGTCAGTGGGCAGTCATTCATGCTTTTAGGGAGCAGAGGACTTGCAGGGTGGTGGGATGGGAGGTTTGAGTTTCCTGAGAGAGTGGAGCTGGAGTGGGGTGGTTTAAGCTAATTAGGAGTTACGTGGGGCCCAGAACGTTTTTTGGTCTATGGAACCCGAAAGATTTTGCTTCGGGGACCAGAGTAAGAGTAAAGCCTAGATCTGAGAGTTATTACCAATCTATGGACAGGGAGCAGAAGACCATGAGAGATTTGGAGCAATTCATGTTTTTTTTATTTGTTTTCTTTAGTCGTTGCATTTGAAAGATATTGCCTTCTTCCATTTCGAGAGATTTTTCCATGACCATTTTTGGGGTAGTGATGTTGCTGGATCTGCTGTTTGATGCTGTTTGATATTAGATGGTGGGAAACTCTCCCTGTCGACAGTCTAACTGATGTCTTTTTTTGTTTTGATATCATTAAATGATGGTGATGTGACATATCTAACTTGAACTTATGTTTGTCATTAAATAAAAACTATGTTTGTTGTTTTCATTATCCAAACATGTTCGGCATAGTTTTAAAATGGGATCACTATTTTGTGTTTCCTTTATAGTCGGAGATGGATGCAAAAAGTGAGGCAAAGCAAGAAAACTATTGGTTGATACAGTATCAGCGCTTGTTAAACCAGAAGCCCTTATCTCTTAGATTGCAGGTAAGTCAGATGAAGTGTAATTACACGTTATATCCACAGACCAGTCCTATAGACTTGACCTGTAAATCAGTGTGGTATTTCGATGTGCAGAAATTTTGAAGGAGTCATAATACCATTTTGGGTGGAAACTCATGCGTCTGCTCAAAACAGTGAGAAGCCATTCATACTTATTGATCATTTGTCATGTGTGTTGCAGGAGGAGGGAATGGAAAGGGAGCTGGTGAATCTGCTGATAGAACTTTCTGCTGAGAAGTACCTTCCGATATTTGCACATCATCGGATTTCCTTACAGATGCTGCAAGGCATGACACCCAGCGACCTTCAGAAAGTAAGAATCCAGTGGAATTGCAGGCTCCGTTTGTTTATTCCTTGGATTTTCAATGCTTGCTGGAAATGCATCGAAGAATCAAAGCAAAAATTGAAACCTTAAAAGATTAGGAGTCACTGTCCTAAGATTTCAGGCAGAGTTTAAGGATCTTATTGTACTATCTCCTCCATAAGTACCACAATAATGTGTTTTCCATCTTGAGGATCTGTGGACACTCTTGGTTTTCTCCATAAAATTTGTAAGTTTTTTTTATTTCCTATTTTTTCACCTTAAGATTTCCTCTTTCGACCACTGCTTAATTTTTATTGGTGTTAATATTTTCATTTTTTCTTGAACAGTCATATCTTTGGATTTTTTTTTAACTTATTTTCTGCCTAACTTTTTTTAGCCTCCTCCACTTTTTCATTGTTTTACATTTTTTATCTTTTTTTTCTGTTGCATCATGGGTATTCATGGAAAAATACAACGTTTTTGCAATTGTGATGTTATTCATGTATGAGATCTATAGGTTATTTTAATTCAGTACAACTAAGAGAAATGAAAGAAAAGCATGCCATTCTGAAACGCAAATCGGTGCTTCTCTCAGCGGCCACTGTTGATGAGAATTTGGAAACTGGGACTGCAATTAATACCCCTTTTCACCACAGCCTTGCTGTTTCGTTAAAATAAATCAATCCACTCTTAAATTGATGAGTCACCAAAAAAGATATTGAGTTCTCTTTGGCTGCTCGGCCTTCTTCTGAGTAACCTTAGGCATAACCCTTATGCCTTATTGAGATGATCCCTTAGCAAACAGAAACTGGAAGGATTTCCTTAGCCTCAAGATCTACAACCCGACATGCGAAGGAAACCATGTGATGCATTGGTTCTCAAACCACACAGTTTACACTCTGAAGAGTCCTGGGGTCGAGACTGAAAATAATATGGAAAATAGTTGTTTAGCACCAACGTATGTAACCTCCCCTATGTCAAGTGCTCATGTCATGCATTCCTTTTCACCTATCTGTGATTCATTTTTATGATGCTTACTCTGAAGACAAGCTTCTGAAGACCCCATGCAAGTGCGTGGTTGGACAACATTGCTTCTGTACACCTGACCATGTTTAGGCATCCCATGGCTTGTTCAGAACAGCTGAGCAATTCAACGCCTCCAGGAAAATGAGCCAGAGTTATAAGTTCATATTTCTGTAACTTACACTGTCAGTCTTTCAAAATACAGCAGCACCTTGCCCACAGAGGAAATAAATGGACTACATCAATGGAGATTCTGGAGGGAACTAATTGTTCCTAATTTGTTAGGGTGTCAGTTATATGGAACAGGTCAACTAACTCTTTTTCTACCCCTGCACCATTGGACAGAGACTGTAGAAAGCTGGATGAGTCAGAGAAGGCTGCCATCCCTGACAAGCATCCAGGGCCAGGATCATAGTGGTAGATGAGGTCAGCTCTGCCTCATCTCCCCACTCCACTTGCAGGGTGTAGGCCCAGTCTGGGTGGGGTGTGTGGTCCCACTGTGCCTTTTGGGTTGGCAGTAGGAAGGTGGGCCCTTTTGTGGGGCACCCAGTGGAGTGAATTCCTCCCTCACAAGGATCCCTACTAACATCCACCATGTATCTTGTAATGCGAGCATTTCCAAGTGCTCCTGTATTGTTTAGGAGTACCACCTCTCAACCTGCTCTCCTTCGTCCTGTCTGAGGGTCTGAGTCGAGAACATGTGCTTTGCTTTATTGCTTCCTGAATCTGTAGAAATCTCAATCTTGGCTGGCCTGCATTTGACTGTTAGGCATTGCGACCTGGCTATCTACCCCACAGTGTGTCTCACAGTGGCTCGCCGGGTGGTCTTTTTTGAATACTTAAGTGTCTGTTCCCATCTTTTGCCATGACTAGAACAGGACTTGCGCATATCCAGCTTGTTAGGACTGATTCTGTTGGAACTAGGATACAGAGAGAATGTGGTAGACAACCTTCTCAGAACAACATTTAAACAAATGTGCTTTCTTGAAATCCCGTCAGAGGTGAGCTTGTGGAACCTCCTGTTTAACATAGGACCTCATGGAGGGATGTTTTGGTTGCAGTCAGTCAAGGACAATGCTTGAATGCAAAATTGGTTCCGGTAACGTAGAGACAACCTTGCTGAGAGTAGGTTTCAATAAAATGTCAGAGAGGGTGAAAATTACCAAAAAGGGTCTGTCTCTCAGAAAGGAGGGATGTTGTCTAAGTGCTTAAGAATGTTCCAAAATATATAAGGGTTTACCCCAATTACCCTCCTCTACCTGGGTAAAGTTACTACAAAATCTTAGAAGAAGAAAAAATGGCAAGGAGGAAAAGATAATGTGTATATCTAATACATCATAGGGGGCTTCATATTCCCCTCGAGACAGCCCATCATCCTGTCATTAGTTCATGTATCTATTTCACAGCCACATATTACATACCCCAGACACAGGAATTTTATGAAAACATGATTGTCATTATTTTTAGTTTCTCCTTTAAAGTACACAAATATACAAACAACACAAAATGTACATCACAATACACGAAAAACATTAGTTCCTTCTCCCCGATTAAATACAAAATAATGTGGTGTTTGCATATAAAATAAAAGCAATCCACTACGAGGTCGTCATCTTAGCACATGAGGTTACCACCCCTCTCAAGACCTTAGTTTAAATGTGCTTATTGATCAAACAGATTTCTAATTCTTCTTGGACTCCTCTTGTCAAACAACTGTTGACGCGGGCGCGTTTCGGCCTTCATTTACATCTAGGCCTCCTCAGGACAAGGGTAAGGGAACAAACCTACATAGATACAAAACAACAAATTGTGCTAACTACACAAAGTACAACAACTGTCCCCATCTCCGTGATAGACATGCCGGGCGCAAGTACCACCGGAAATCACGTGTCCCCAAAAGAAAAATCAAGCCAAACTGAAAAAAGAAAAGAAGAGGGGGTGAGCCAACACCGTTCATTCAAAAGGCACTAACTAAGTGACTGCAGGGTCATGCCAACACTAAAAACGGATCATCCACCAAACTCAGTGCAATAAAGGCCACTAAATCAACCCGGTAGAGCAAGGGTGGATAGAAAACTCTAGTAATGTGCATAAAGATGCATTACTCACTTGCACGGACAACTGTCTGCCTCTGGATAATTTAAAATGAAGATGAATCACTTTCGCTATACACAAGAAATATAATGAATAAAATATACAACCTCATTACGGAGTAAAGGAAGAAATATGTCACAATTCACACACAAAATCGTTGGTAGATCAATGGCCACAGGGAGACAAATGCTGAACATGCTTACCTCCCCGGATTGTAAGTAATCTAAAATCTGATTATGGCGTACCTTCTCCTCTGAGGCTTTTCACTGTAAGCAAAAGGGCGGAATTCAGCCTAAATCCAACTAGTTATACCTCAAGTTCACTGAGTCCCACTGAAAACAAGACGTACTCTGCCCAAGCTCTTACCTTGATCTATATGTACACAGGTCTCAACACAGGTCTCCCTCCCGTAAGTCGGAAAACGCTCCCGACATCCCGGCGCACTAGGATTTAAACGTGCGACCCGGCGTCCCACGTGACCGGGACAGGATACTAGAACAGGAAAACGGACTACTCATAGGAAACACTATTCTTCGCCTACTCCATAAGAACAAAGAAAACAGACTCCGGTAGCTTCCAATGAAGAAAAGACTAAAAAAGGAGACTAAGAAAAAACGAACTATTCTGTCTTACTAAACCCAAACGGAATTTAAAAATAGGGAAATATACTGGGGGCATCCAGGCGATACAGACGCCGAGCACACCCTCACGGAGATGGGCTCACATTCTACTAACTATAACCAAAATAAACAATATTTAAATCAATAAAAACGTGAACAATACCATCTTAGTGATGTCTAACCAATAGGTCTCAAGCTGAGAACAATATAGTGTGTGTATAAAAACAAATAAGCAAAAGTGTACAATTTCCATTTTGTTCCTTCTTCTCTCAGTGGTGCAAAACAGAACAATCGATTACATGATAAACAAAGATAGACGTCAGAACCCATATCTCATCTAATTGATACGGTTATCAACACAGATTTAAATCAGAGCCCATATCTCATCGCGATCATTCAGACCAATTGTTGCAGTCTGATATCTCTCAATCATGCGGGCCTCAAGCCTGTTAAGGTTGGCCTGTAGGCTCATTTTGTTACCGGATTTGACCACCAGTAAAACAGACCACTCAATCTCATTTTCATTATGGTTACATTCAACATAATGATGTACTAGCGGTGCCCCCTGTGTTCTACAGCGTATACGGATTGATGTTGTAGCACCCTCATTTTGACAGCTTGTGTAGTCTGACCAATATATACCTTTCCACAAGAGCATGTCAAGGAATACACAACATTTTTCGTGTTGCAATTGGAAAAGTTATTCAAGGTGTGTTTCTTGTTGTTTAACATCACAAATTTACAGTCGGTCGTGTATGGACATGCAGCACAATTATTGCACTTAAAGTGCCCAGTCACAGGTGGGAGACCTAACATGTTCCTTAGATCTTTCTTCAGTTGTTGTATCCATGACGCTTTCACTAGGTGTTGGCGAAGATTTTTTCCTTTACAGAATGCAAATAAAGGTTTTGGAATATTTAAGTGATTTATTAGTCTCCAATTCCGCAAAATAATTTGTTTGACCTTGTTGGCCTTTGGGTTAAATGTGAGAACACATGTCATTTGGTTCGACTCTTGTTTATTCCTAGGTGTCAGTAGACTCTCACGTGGTGTAAACCATGCTCGTTTAAGGGCTGTTCTGACCAATTTTCTAGGGTAACCTCTGTCACATAACTTGTCCTGCAGACTCTCTGCACTTTTAAAATAGTCCACTTTATTCGTACAGTTACGTCGAATTCTTAAAAATTGCCCATATGGCAAGTTTTCTTTTAGATTTCTGGGGTGTCTGCTAGAGAACTGCAATAGAGTATTGCGATCAGTGGGCTTGGTATAAAGACTTACTTCAAGGTTGCCATCGTTGTTCAGAGTCCATACATCTAAAAAGTTTATTTTCATATTGCTAGATGAAATGGAGAACTTAAGGTCCTGTGAACGTGAGTTCAACCAACTGTGAAATTGCAAAAGTGTTTCATGATTCCCGGTCCATATCATAAAGATATCATCGATGAAGCGGACCCACCGTGTGATGTGCAATTTAAAAGGAGTGGTATTATGGTAGATATGTTGTGCTTCAAAAAAATCCATCACCAGATTAGCAATTTTGGGGGCAAAGCAGCACCCCATTGCCACGCCTTTTATTTGCAAAAACAGATCTTTTTTAAAAGCAAAAAAGTTATTTTTAAGACATATCTTAGCTAAAGCTGCAATGAAGTATGTAGGCACCGCATGAGGTCTAGGTCTCTTGTCTAACACCAAACTCAGAGCCACCAACGCCTCTTCTTGGGGAATGTTAGTATATAGACTTTCAATATCAAAGGTGACCAACAACTGTTGGTCACCATCGAATATTGAATTCTCAATCTTGGAAATAAAATCCATGGTATCTCTGATGTAAGCCCTAGTCTGAACTACAAAGGGCTTAAGAAAAACATCAATATAGTTTGCTAAAGGTTCCAACCAGGATCCGCATGCCGAAATAATCGGCCTATCTGGTGGTTGTTGTGTATTTTTATGCACCTTCGGCAATACATAAATATGAGGAACTTTCTGTGAATTGATGTTAAGATAATCATATTCCTTTTTACAAATATATCCCTCTTCTAAGGCCTGCATTGTAAGGTGTAGAATCTGAGCTTTAAGACGTGCCGTAGGATTATGATTAATAGGTCGGTAATGTTCCTGGTTGTTGAGCTGATTCATTACCACCTTATCGTATTCCTCACTGTCCCATAATACAATGCCCCCGCCCTTGTCTGCTGGTTTTATAACCATGAGGGGGTTATGCGACAATTCTTTCAGCGCAATATATTCTTCTTTCGTAAAATTGGATTTGAAAGAGATTCTTTTTCCATTCAAATCCTCAATTTCTCTTAATATTTGGTCTTCAAATAGAAGAATTTCATTTGGTATTGAAGCTCTTTCTGGGCAAAAATGTGATTTATTCTTCAAACCACTTGTGTTTTTATCAGTCACCTCACTATGATCTGCAAAGAAAGTTTTCAATCTAATTTTACGTAGAAACTGTAAGACCTCCGTCTTAGTATTTACAGGGTCTTGTATAGTGAGCGGGACAAATGACAGACCTTTACTTAAAATCTGTTGTTCTACATTTGTAAGTGGATGTTTCGAAAGGTTATAGATGGGCATCAGGTCATTGGAGCTGTTTCTACTCATATTAGAATCCTGTATTATGGCCTGTAAATTCTTCGTCTTGTTCGAAATATTCCCTGATCCTGATTCTGCGTTGGAACTCTCCATTCCCCTCTGAAGCCTCTCCCCCTGTTTGCTCTGTCTAAAAAAGGCAGGGCTCTCGCGTGATTGGTAAAAATGTGGGTAGGGTTGATGATATGATTCAGATCCCTGGTCTGAGTCTGAAGAGGTGTCCGAAAAAGTGATACATTTTCTACGGGATCTCCCCCGGTATTGAAGATTCAAGGTGCTTGGGTTATTATTTTTAAAAAAATCATCCTTCAAGTATGGGTATACCAACTCCGTTTTGAAGTTTTTTTATGTCTTTAGTGACTTTAGAGGTTTTTAAATTCACTGTATGTGTTTTAAAGTCTGATATAGTTTTTTCTATGGAGTCCAAAAGGGACTTCGCATCAGTAATCGTCGTGTCACTACCAATCTCCTCCTCCAATTTCTTAATTTCTTTCAGCTCTTCTTCACTAATCCTAATGGCAGTCTGGTCCTTGTTGGAACCTTTAGCAAAATATATTGATGTTTTTCTAAAGCCCTTTGTAGTTCAGACTAGGGCTTACATCAGAGATACCATGGATTTTATTTCCAAGATTGAGAATTCAATATTCGATGGTGGCCAACAGTTGTTGGTCACCTTTGATATTGAAAGTTTATATACTAACATTCCCCAAGAAGAGGCGTTGGTGGTTCTGAGTTTGGTGTTAGATAAGAGACCTAGACCTCATGCGGTGCCTACAGACTTCATTGCAGCTTTAGCTAAGATATGTCTTAAAAATAACTTTTTTGCTTTTAAAAAAGATCTGTTTTTGCAAATAAAAGGCGTGGCAATGGGGTGTTGCTTTGCCCCCGAAGTTGCTAATCTGGTGATGGATTTTTTTGAAGCACAACATATCTACCATAATACCACTCCTTTTAAATTGCACATCACACGGTGGGTCCGCTTCATCGATGATATCTTTGATATGGACCGGGAATCATGAAACACTTTTGCAATTTCACAGTTGGTTGAACTCACGTTCACAGGACCTTAAGTTCTCCATTTCATCTAGCAATACGAAAATAAACTTTTTAGATGTATGGATTCTGAACAACGATAGCAACCTTGAAGTAAGTCTTTATACCAAGCCCACTGATCGCAATACTCTATTGCAATTCTCTAGTGGACACCCCAGAAATCTAAAAGAAAACTTGCCATATGGGCACTTTTTAAGAATTCGACGTAACTGTACGAATAAAGTGGACTATTTTAAAAGTGCAGAGAGTCTGCAGGACAAGTTATGTGACAGAGGTTACCCTAGAAAATTGGTCAGAACAGCCCTTAAACGAGCATGGTTTTCACCACGTGAGAGTCTACTGACACCTAGGAATAAACGAGAGTCGAACCAAATGACATGTGTTCTCACATTTAACCCAAAGGCCAACAAGGTCAAACAAATTATTTTGCGGAATTGGAGACTAATAAATCACTTGAATATTCCAAAACCTTTATTTGCATTCCGTAAAGGAAAAAATCTTCGCCAACACCTAGTGAAAGCGTCACGAATACAACAACCGAAGAAAGATCTAAGGAACATGTTAGGTCTCCCACCTGTGATTGGGCTCTTTAAGTGCAATAATTGTGCTGCATGTCCATACACGACCGACTGTAAGTTTGTGATGTTAAACAACAAGAAACACACCCTGAATAACTTTTCCAATTGCAACACGATAAATGTCGTGTATTCCTTGACATGCCCTTGTGGAAAGGTATATATTGGTCAGACTACACAAGCTGTCAAAATGAGGGTGCTACAACATCAATCCCGTATACGCTGTAGAACACAGGGGGCACCGCTAGTACATCATTATAGTAACCATTGTGACAATGAGATTGAGTGGTCTGTTTTACTGGTGGTCAAATCCGGTAACAGAATGAGCCTACAGGCCAACCTTAACAGGCTTGAGGCCCGCATGATTGAGAGATATCAGACTGCAACAATTGGTCTGAATGATCGCGATGAGATATGGGCTCTGATTTAAATCTGTGTTGATAACAGTATCAATTAGATGAGATATGGGTTCTGACGTCTATCTGTGTTTATCATGTAATCGATTGATCTGTTTTGCACCACTGAGAGAAGAAGGAACAAAATGGAAATTGTACACTTTTGTATATTTGTTTTTATACACACACTATATTGTTATCAGCGTGAGACCTATTGGTTAGACATCACTAAGATGGTATTGTTCATGTTTTTATTGATTTAAATATTATTTATTTTGATTATTGTTATAGTTAGTAGAATGTGAGCCCATCTCCGTGAGGGTGTGCTCGGCGTCTGTATCGCCTGGATGCCCCCAGTATATTTCCCTATTTTCAAATTCCGTTTGGGTTTAGTAAGACAGAATAGTTTGTTTTTTCTTAGTCCCCTTTTTTAGTCTTTTCTTCATTGGAAGCTACCAGAGTCTGTTTTCTTGGTTCTTATGGAGTAGGCGAAGAATAGTGTTTCCTATGAGTAGTCCGTTTTTCCTGTTCTAGTATCCTGTCCCGATCACGCGGGACGCCGGGTCGCACGTTTAAATCCTAGTGCGCCGGCATGTCGGGAGCATTTTCCGACTTACGGGAGGGAGACCTGTGTTGAGACCTGTGTACATATAGATCAAGTTAAGAGCTTCGGCAGAGTACGTCTTGTTTTCAGTGGGATTCAGTGACTTGAGGTATAACTAGTTGGATTTAGGCTGAATTCCGCCCTTTTGTTTACAGTGAAAAGCCTCAGAGGAGAAAGTACACCATAATCAGATTTTAGATTACTTACAATCCGGGGAGGTAAGCATGTTCAGCATTTGTCTCCCTATGGCCATTGATCTACCAAAGATTTTGTGTGTGAATTGTGACATATTTCTTCCTTTACTCCGTAATGAGGTTGTATATTTTATTCATTATATTTCTTGTGTATAGCGAAAGTGCTTCATCTTCATTTTGAATTATCCAGAGGCAGACAGTTGTCCGTGCAAGTGAGTAATGCATCTTTATGCATATTACTAGAGTTTTCTATCCACCCTTGCTCTACCGGGTTGATTTAGTGGCCTTTATTGCACTGAGTTTGGTGGATGATCTGTTTGTAGTGTTGGCATGACCCTGCAGTCACTTAGTTAGTGCCTTTTGAATGAACGGTGTTGGCTCACCCCCTCTTCTTTTCTTTTTTCAGTTTGGCTTGATTTTTCTTTTGGGGACACATGTGATTTCCGGTGGTACTTGCGCCCGGCATGTCTATCACGGAGATGGGGACAGTTGTTGTACTTTGTGTAGTTAGCACAATTTGTTGTTTTGTATCTATGTAGGTTTGTTCCCTTACCCTTGTCCTGAGGAGGCCTAGATGTAAATGAAGGCCGAAACGCGCCCGCGTCGACAGTTGTTTGACAAGAGGAGTCCAAGAAGAATTAGCAATCTGTTTAAACTAAGGTCTTGAGAGGGGTGATAATCTCATGTGCTAAGATGACGACCTCGTAGTGGATTGCTTTTATTTTATATGCAAACACCACATTATTTTGTATTTAATTGGGGAGAAGGAACTAATGTTTTTCGTGTATTGTGATGTACATTTTGTGTTTGTATATTTGTGTACTTTAAAGGAGAAACTAAAAATAATGACAATCATGTTTTCAAAAAATTCCTGTGTCTGGGGTATGTAATATGTGGCTGTGAAATAGATAGATGAACTAATGACAGGATGATGGGCTGTCTCGAGGGGAATATGAAGCCCCCTATGATGTATTAGATATACACATTATCTTATCCTCCCTGCCATTTTTTCTTCTTCTACGTCTAAGTGCTTAAGAAAACGGAAATCCAACACTTCTACTGCATAGGGCTGAGGCTGCAGTGGGCAGGCCGAGATGCAATTTTGTGTTCTTTGTGGAGATTCCTGAGCATTTTGAAGGGATGCATATAGAGTTTTTTGTTGAAGAGTGGATAACTACTGTTTTGAAACCGAAAGGCCTGTCTTCTTTTTTTCTTGGTGGAGTAGGTTGGCTCGCATCAGGACCCTCTAAGGGTGCTCATTGCTAAACTGGATATACAGAGCCAATGATGCTATTTGCACATTGCTAAATGAACGTACTTGGTCCCATATGAAAGTACTGTTGTTCACACGCTTTACAAAGGTTGTGCAGAGGAGTTTTGAATCTGCTCAGACATAATGCTATTTTCAATGACTACATGTTCTTACGGAGTGTCTTTCCTGGCACATTATGAACCCAGAAGAAAAATCGTACTGGATGGAGGCCCGGATTGACTAAGCCTGAAGGGCTGTTAACAACGGTTGTTCAAGATTTTTGCCGGTTCTGCAACGGCAGTCTTGAGATGATGAAGTAAAAGTGAGGCTCCACATCCAAGATAGAATAGCATGGTATAACTCCGTAGCTGTGAGGTCTCCTGGAGGACACAGTACCAGAAATATTTTTGCAAAGCTGTATTCAGTTTGTAGTTGTGCTAATGTTTTAAGCCGCAGTGATTTATAAAATACTTCATCACTTGTCACATAGACTCCTAAATATGTAAATCCCTCTGGCCTCACCTCGAAGGTTGAGGACTAATCCGCCATTTAGTCACAGGCCACCAATGGGTACCGAGGTGGTCTGTGCCAGTTTATGCCCAATCCAGAATGTCTACCAAAATATTGAAGCATATGCAGGACTTTATAGATTGAGAGCACATGATCCTTGACAAAAAACACAGTATGTCATCTCCATATAATAAAACTTCTTTCAGTATGATAGAATCCCATCTAAGGGTCCCAAGCAGGGGGACTTTCGTCACCTAGCATGCCGGATGTTCTAATACCAAGTCAAATAGCGTAAGACATTAGATTATTATTGGGGAGGGTGACTAACATCAAGTACTAATCGCAACCCTTTTCAGAGTGAGCCCTCAAAGTCACTAAATTAACTTAAAGCTCAAATCCCTGATCGGGGGTTGAGCCTTTCTGCTCAGTTCTGTTGGCAGGAGCAGACAGGCTTAACTTAAGGCATTGTGTAAACACGTGTCAGGTCATGGGATCTCTTAAGCTCAAGAGACTGTGGAGTGGACATGCATTTGCCCCAAGCTATTCCATGCCATGATGAGGATTAAACATTGGGTGCCCTTTGAAAGCAATGCAGCACAGATTGATAAGGAGGGTAGATATGTCATCTTGCATGGCAAGCTGGATGGCTTCCCAGTGGTTTTAGGTAGTATATATGTTACAAACATGACATAATTGCAATTCCTGGACTCTCTTGAAAACCATTTTGTCTTGGGATACTCTGGCCCCTAGGTTCCTGAGAGGAGATTATAACTGCGTGGCAGATGTAGGATTGAACCTCTAACATACCCCGTTGGCGCACTCCCCAACTGTTAAAATGGCATAAGAGTTTACCAACTGGTTGGGAAACTGGGGGTTGTCTGACATATGGGGCGACAGAGCCAGGGGTGTAGGCAGTACTCCTTATAGTCTTCAGTGTCTAATCTGTATGTAGGGTTCCCAGTTTTATGGTATTTTTATTTTTTTAACATTTCCGTCTGTATTTATCCATATTTATTTTTTGGCAATCTTATTGGTATTTATCCATATTTATTTTGTTTTTTGAGAATAAAAGGGGCTGTAAAATGGTATATTTCCACGTTTATATAACTCTTGGACGTGCACTCATACATGAATGCCTTCACATTTTAGCAAATTAAGCAGCACGTACATCAGAAGACTACAGGTACATATTAGCGTTATGCTACAAATATTTGTTAACATATGCCTGTATTTTAGGAAATCTCATCTATTTTTTGTAACTCTCCATGCTGTCTATCTGCTCAGCTTTTGCCTGGAATCCACGAAATACAGCATGGAGGGTATCTCACCAAAAGCATAATTTTCAGTATTTTTCCGCTTTTAAAGATAAATACAGACAGGAAACACATTGTTTTCTGTCTGTATTTATCTGTAAAAATGGAAAACCGGAAGCCTTATCTGTAGGCTAGACTAGATAAAATGTTGGGCTCAATGGGCATGCAGGGACTAGTTATGCATGTGGAATATCTGGGGTGAATCCTTTCAGATCACAAACCCCTCTTAGTGTGTTCTAAATGGGGGCACAAGTTGACACCGATACCAACGTGAAAGTTGTTCCGTACTGTTACTGCTAGAACCGATGTTTAGAGACTCACTGTCTGAGGCTAACAAGTAATTTTTCCATCATAACCAAAATATTGCAGAACTGCTCAGCAACAAATGGGAAGCATTCAAGGTGGTTATTGCCTGGTCAGGTGAAGGGAACTTACTGCACTGGAGAATAGATAATGTACTAAAGATAGGATTGTCACTTAACTCTGAGATGAAATACTGCCTTTTGAAAGAAAAAGAAAAGCATGCTACAGTCGCAGAGCGCTTACGGTCATTGTCAAGGAGTATGCCATAGTAAACTCTGAAGAGGGAGGAAGGGCAGGCAGGTTGCTAGCTAGCCTGGTACAGTCGGAGGGAAAATGTAATCTGGTAACTCAGGTCAGGAACAGGTGTTGCTTGAATATGAATTTACCTTGGAAAAACAAAGACAAGAGGTGTTTGGCAAAAAAGGAACAATTGGTTTAGTTAAACACTGCGGCCAGGAGTACAGCATACAAAACGTGTCTGAGAACTGACTCAAAGTACAATCATTTTGAGCGTCTTTATATACATTTCGTGGCGCATCATAAAAAAATTCATAGATCCTGTTTAGGGAGAGGAATGTGGGCCTAGTCATGGAACCATAAATTACTCACACTTGATGACGAATGCAGGTGGGTCTCGACCTTGCGTGGACACAATGAGGGCCAGTGGGTAACATGTTCAGATGCCTGGCATGGGGAGCACGTAATCACTGCATGTGCTTTGTCCTAATTGGCTGTGTGTTCCTAACTTCATGTGGCATCTAACTTTATGGTGTTTTGGGACACGCACCCCTCCGGCCATGTGTGTTTTATTGGGGCCAATCTCCCCGGTATATTGTGGTGTCACTGCCTATCTGTGGGACTAATATGGGTGTTTCCTGTTCATGCGTTTGTTCTGCTGGTTACGTGCCACCCCACCTGTGATCTGTCAATCAGTTGCCAAGGGCCTAGGTCGCAGGGTCTGCCTGACGATGTATTTCTGACTCGGGTTGATCGAGAGGTCATCTCGGGTAATTTCGCCAACATGATTCGATTTCATTTTTATGCAAAATGTATCATTGCATCAGTAGTAACACAGGGATGGGAGCTTGGCCTACATGCAGATGGAGTGTTTATCCAGCATTGCAAGGATAGTGTATATTCTGGACAAGGCAACCCTGGTACGACTCATGGCAGAAGAATGGGAGACATTGGGGAGGGTCCTTTAAAAGATGGTGAGATTAAGACTGCAATCAAAGGCACATCTAGAGGGAAAGTGCCTGGTACAGATAGCTTGCCAAGGGAGTTTTATTAGGAGTTTGCATCCCTGCTGTCTCTGAGAATGGCGGCACTGTGCGCGGAGGCACCACTGGAGAGGCATTGATCATATCACTTTCTAAGCCGCACTGGGATTGTGGAAGACGTGAGTTTCTACTGGCCTTTATCCATGATAAATTTAGATTACAAAATACTCAGCAAGATATTGGCCGGTTGATCACACCCATACCTGCAGAATATTGCACATGAGGGCCAGAATGGGTTTATCCTCTAGTGCCCAGACCTTCCACGCTTCAAATGGCAGCGGGAAGGCGGGCGCGCAGCGGGCGTGCCGCTGACGCGCCAAAGGCAAGCCCATCTGCGCCCGACTGGGACCAGGGGCCAGGAACCCTGCCCAAATAGCGAAATTACACTATTCAAGAGATCTGCTACTATCACTGGCAGGAACACAGGTACCTTGTAGGGATAGGGGAGGACTTATAGATTGCTATGTTGATAAGCAACAGTTATGTAAATGTTGTGAATACTCGACTAACCCTGGGGGGGGGAGGGGGTAGTAATGCTAAGGTACCAAAGAATACAATAGAAGAGACCTTCCTAATCCTGGGCCTCATCAATAGTCGCTCGCTCCCCAAGCATCCCCAAGCATCAAGTGCAAATTTGTATGCTGTTAGAGGAAGGTAGTTTCGATGTATTATTTGTCACGGAGAATTGGCTCAATGACAACTCGGCCCCAGATATTGTGATGACTTTGCCACCAGGGTTCCATATGCACACACTCAATCGAATTGGAAAGGTGGGAGGAGGACTCGCAATCGTGATCAGGGAGGAGTTTAAATGTGTTTTTAAAAAAAAAAATATTCCTGACTGTGAGTGCGGTCAATTTACCATCACCTTCTCACCAACCCACACTTTCTCAGGGCTGTTAATTTACAGGCCCCCTGGAGTGGAAACGAAGTTTTTAGAAGGACTTATAGAAACTACTTCCAGCCTCTTGATGAAACAAGCATTTGCAATGCAATAGGTCTCGCAGTTACACGAGTTTAAGCTATTGGCATTGTAAATAACAATGCCTTTTATTTATGTTTTTAAAAAGAAAACAAAAATAAAAGGCATTGTTATTTGCAATGTCAATAGCTTAAACTGATCAATGCGAGACCTATTGCATTGCAAATAGGTCTCGCATTGACGCGAGTTTGAGCTGTCTCCGGTCTGTGTGTTTTGGAGGAGAGAGCACAGACAGAGATTCTGAGTGGAGAGAGGGCAGAGAGACAGAGCTTCCCGGGGAGAAAGAACACAGAGACAGATCTCCTGGGAGGAGAGGGACATTCAGAGGGGACACGGCTCCTGAAAGGACAGAGAGGGGGCCGCGCAGTGCGCACTCCCAGACGAGACAGAGCCTCCCAGTGGAGAGGGAGCAGAGAGAGTGCCCCTGAGAGGAGAGAGATTAGAGACAGAGCCCCTATGGAGAGAAGGTTCCGGAAGAGATGACAGATCCCTCAGAGGAGAGGGAGCACAGACAGAGGGCACAGAACTCCTGAGAGGACAGAGAGGGGCCGAGGAGCTCAGATAGGAGACAGCCCCTGATAGGAAGCAGACAACTGAAAGAGGAGACAGCCCAGAGAGCACACGAGGAGGCAGCGCACCAAGAGAGGACAGAGAGGGGCCGCGCAGTGCTCACTCCCAGAGACAGAGCCTCCAAAGAGCCGGGCCCCTGAGAGGACAGACAGAAGAGACAGAGCCCCTGAGAGGAAACAGAGAGCTGAAAGAGGAGACAGCCTCGAGAGCACACGATGAGGCAGCACACCAAGAGAGGACAGAGGCCCTGAGAAGAGACAGGGCCCCTTTCGAGAACAACCGACCACCTCGACTTCGACCTCAGCCCCCAGGAAGCTCCCAGAGCAAAGATAGCGCCCCGCCCTGACCGTCCCCCGTCCCTCCCCTGACCCTGTCCGGGGGCAGCATGGACGAGCTGGGGGTCTACCGCTGCCAGAAGTGTAAGATGGCCTTCCGCTCCCTCCCCTGCTGGAGAAGCACAAGGACAAGTTCTGCATCGGGGCTCTGCCAGCCCCCCGCTACCAGGGGCTGCAGCATCCAGGCCGGGGCTCCCAGGCCTGGAGGGAGCCCGCGGAGGAGGACCGGAGCCCCGACTTCACGGTGAGAACAAACCTCTGGAGGAAGCGGGAAGGTAGCTCAGCGGGTCACTGCGGCATTGGCTGAGAAAACCTGTGCGCAGTTTGTTAGTCACAAGTTTGAATTCTAATCACCCAGAACAAACAAGAAGTCCTCCAAAAAATGAATTCAAGCCTGCGCTGCTACAGATCCCGCACAAACCGATGCTCCTCATCCAGGGTCATAACTAAATCACCTCGCCCCAACAACTACGTCAACGTCTCAGGTCAGTCACGGTCAGAGCGGGAGGAGAGACACAGTGGTAGAGGAACAAATATGAATGGGGTTAAGGACAGGGCTTTAAGTGGAATGAAAAACCAGACTCGCGGGCTCCGTCGGCAGCGCACCCAGAGACAAGTTCCTCACACGCAGCCAGTGTCTCCTCTCACACGCAGACACTTACCGTTACACTACCAGTGTGTCCGGTGACGGTGTGTGCTCTTACATAGTGTTTTGCGGTCCCACAGAGGCGCTGTGTGTCTGATCACGGGTCGTGTGCTGAAACGCCGTAGGGAGGGAAAGCAAAAGCACACCATGCGCGCGTTGAGGGAGACGAGCCATACGCGTGCTGACGTAAGCATGCCGCGCCTGGACAGGAGATGTGCACGCGTATGGTGCGAGCAGGTGCTGTAATAACGCCGCGAGCCGTACGCGTGCACATCGGCTGTCTGGGCTGAAGCTTAAACAGACGCCGTGAGCGTGCACATCGCCTGTCCGGGCAAGTGCACATCTCCTGTCCCCCTTCCAAACCCAAGTCGACAACAATAGATCTCGCATAGCGAGCAGCGCTTTGCGCTGCATCGCTAGGCGAGACCTAAAAAGCCCAGGTTACTATCTTAGGGGATCTGAACCTGCACTTCGGGGATCATAGTAGCCAGAATGTTGTGAGGTTGGAGCATGAACTAGAGTCTGGCACTCTCCCAGCTTATAACATCGGCCACCCACTCCAAAGGGCACATACTTGATCCGGTTATAACTAATGACCCTAAAATATCAATACGCCTTCAGACCCCGGTACCTTGGTCAGATCATTATTTAATTACGATCACTTTGGGGAAGAACGAGACCGAGAGGACTTTTTCTCGACCCACTAAGCCGGTCTCAGTACCTCAAGTGAGAAACTGGGCCAAACTGAGATCCGAAGTCTGGGTTGAAGCTTTGCAATCTTCATGCTTCAATAACTGGGGAAACATTGAAGAAGTCAATGCCAACTGGGAAGGTTGGGTCCTCCGGGCTCCAAAGGAAGCCGCTCCTTTGACGATTGCTAAGCCTACTAACCGGACCAAAAAGGCTCAGTGGTTTAATGATCAGCTAATATTGTTGAAGAATGGCTGTGAAAGATTGGAGAGGGATTGGAGAAAGACCTTTGATCCCTTACTTAAAGAGAGATATAGACAAGCAATCAGAAGCTACCATATGAAAATAAAAGAGGCTCAAGCAGTGTTCTTCGAGAACAAGATTATACAGGCGTACAATTCCTCTAAACAGTTGTTTAGAGTGGTAAGATCCTTAACCACGATAAATCAAGACACCCCTCACCACCAAGCCTCAAAAGAGAAATGTAACGCGCTAGCCGCTTATTTTCATAAAAAGGTAGCAGATATCTACAGCTCCCTACAGGGGAAATCAACTCTGTACGACCCTGCCATCTCAGAATCAGGTCACCAGGAGGCTGCAACCCCTGTCCTATCCTTCTTCCCAGATCTGGACACCGACACGGTTCAAATGATTGTCAAGGAGATTAGATCAGGCTCCCCTTTAGATCCAGCGCCTCCACATATCCTCGCGAAGGCTATGGAGGTCCTATTGCCTTCAATCGTGGATATGCTAAATCTCTCCCTGCAGACAGGTAGAGTCCCTGCAGCATGGAAGCAAGCAGTAGTTAAAACGCTGCTAAAGAAACCAAATTTGGATGCAACCTTACCTGAGAATTTCCGTCCAATATCATTGCTTCCTTTTAATAGTAAAATCTTGGAGAAGCATGTCAACAAAACTGTGTTCCAGTTCCTGGAAGATCACCTCCGGCTACATCCCACACAGATGGGTTTCCGCCCACAGCATAGCACGGAATCGGCTTTACTAGCGGTAACTGAAGAATTAAAGATGACCCTTGATCAAGGGGGATCTGCTGCGATACTGCTGCTAGATTTAAGCGCAGCATTTGACACGGTGGATCATGGATTGCTGGCACATAGACTAAGTGAAACAGGTATTCAGGGCAAAGCATTGGAATGGTTAGAATCCTTCCCGGAGGATAGGTCCTTCCAAGTCAAGGAGGCCGACTTCTTGTCTGACAGCAAACGCCTGACATGCGGCGTACCACAGGGCTCGTCCCTAAGCCCCACATTGTTCAATGTTTATATGCAGCCATTAGCTGATATAGTACAGGAACATGGGATCTCAGTTACTTCCTATGCAGATGACACCCAGTTGGTGGTGTCACTGGACTCCAGGACCAATGGGGAGTCAGGACAGCTGGCCCCTTGCCTAGAACAAGTAGTCAAATGGATGACGGGGAGCTGTCTGAAATTGAACGGGTATAAGACCGAAATGATGGTCCTTGGTAATGCAGGAATTCCTAGGCCCCTAGTAAGCTGGCCCGACTTCCTAGGGATGGCCCCGGCCCCCAAGACGGCCATTAAGAATCTTGGTTTCTGGTTGGATCAGGAGCTGAACATGGAGACCCAAGCAAGCAAGGAAGGTGGCAGGCACGTGCTTTGGGCTATTAAGAATGCTTCGTAAGATCCTCGTGCTTATCCCTGTACAGTTAAGGAAAATGGTCATACATTCCTTGGTCACCTCACGACTGGACTACGGGAACTCGCTCTTTCTGGGATCACCTAAATATGTAATTAGGAAGTTACAAGTAGTCCAGAATGCAGCGGTCAGGCTCCTGTGTCAAATCCCCATGAAAGAATCAGTCTCAGAACACCGTAGAAACTTACATTGGCTTCAGATTGAAGCGAGAATTAGATTTAAAACACCTTGCCTAACACACAGAGCAATAAATAATAAAGGGCCCAGCAAGATTAAGAAACTGGTGTGCCTACATCTCCCCAACAGATGTCTGAGATCAGGCTCGGAGCGCTTACTAAAAACTACCAGAATAAAAAGGGCCAGATGGGGGGGAAGAGCCTTCTCCCACCTGGCGCCGAATGGCAGAACCTTTTGTAAGTATTTTCAGAAGTGAGAGGAGGGGCAGAGGTTGCATGATAGAGAACATCACGTTTCGTTGTATGCAGACGATATACTTGTGTACAATCAACCGTTAGATCCTGGACTCACTTGGTGTATGCAACTAATGGACACTGTGGGTGAGGTGTAGGGATTACGCATCAACCGGGTAAGACTTCCGCATTCCCAATAATTCCGGGGGTGTAGGGAAGTACTGCCAGTGATGCAATAAATAGGTATCAAGTAGGAAATACAGATGTTTAAATATCTGGGGGTTGATGTGTACCGCAAGGATGCAGGTATAGTATATGGTAATCTAGGCTGGACACTACGCAAATTACTGGGAGGTGTGGGATTCTGGTGCACTCTGAAGCTGCCTTTAATCACCAGAATAGGTTTGTCTAAAATGGTGATGCTACCATGAATCCTATACTTCTTTACAAACCTCCTGATATGGAACTTCCTACCATGGTTCAAAGAGCTAAGGGGTATAGGCACAGAATTTAGGGATTGCGAGTTCCTAATTGCGTTTTTGAATCGCAATAAGGAAATTGCAATTCCTAATGTACAAAAATATACAAGTTAGTACTTGTGATTCTTAGTGAGGCTCGCCGTAGACCTACCTCATGAATATTACTGAGGTAGGTCGCAATTAAGAATTGCATCCATCCTAGGGATGGTGGCCTGCAGAAGTCAGCAGACCACCATGTCTGTGATTGCTTTTTAATAAAGTAATATTTTCTTTTTTGAAATGCAGCCCATTTTCCTTAAAGGAAAACGGGATGCATTTAAAAAAAAGAAAATGAATCATTTAAGGTAAGGGACCACTGCCTGCGCTTAAAAATGATTTGTTCCATCATTCACAAAGGGGAAGGGGTCCCTTGGGGACCCCTTTCCATTTGCGAATGGTTACCACCACCCTTGAGGTGTTGGTAAAAAATGAATGTTTTGCGACCATAATGAAAAATTTCCTAGCTATCGTAACGGAAAGTTTCAATTCTATTAAGGACTCGGAGGCGAGGATTATGCCTTCTTTCTTCACTTTATTTTAATAGCAGCTCACTTCAAAGATAAACTAAACTACGTTTCCCATGAACACTTGGGAAAATTTAGTGTAGAAAAAACAGCAACATCCAATTAGGACAGTCCAACAATGTCCAATCAGGAGGCCCATAGCCCCAACATAGTCCTCGCTCACTGGCCCTTCGCCCTCTTTCGTCGCGCGAAGTCAGCCGTTGGATCACCTTCATGAATCCTGTTTATTTGCGTCAGACCCTACAAAGACAGAGTACATTATTACCATCTGAGCACAAACTACTAAAGCCTGCGAACCAAAAGTAGTGAAAGAAGTTAATGTGCAATAGAACAAACATGTCCAACCAAAACACTTTATAGGCAAGCAAGATTACTTACTCATATACGGGGAGGGTTGTCCTTCTCTGGAATTCTTGGGTGGGCTAATCCTCGCCTCGAGTCCTTAATAGAATTGAAACTTTCCGTTACGATAGCTAGGACATTTTTCATTCTATGTCAGGACTGGAGGCGAGGATTATGCTAGTTCAAAGCTTGCTCACTACGAGGTGAGCCATGTCCAGCAATGGCTTGTAGTAAAACCTTTTAAAGGTAGAGTCCGAAGACCAATCTGCGGCGTTGAGGATATCCTCCAAACGGGCACCCAAGCCAAATGCTTTAGAGGCCATTGCCCCCGTGCCGAATGGGCTCCAAAGTCCCTGTTTCCTGCATCACCCATCTGACCCATCTAGCAATGGTAGGTGACGAGACTGCCTTAAAAGACTTACGGAGTGCAATGAGGAGCTGGCGTTCCCCTGGGGGACGAAACTCCTCAGTCATTTCCTCATATGCCTTGAGGCATCTACAACACACAGTTTTGGGGAGTGTGATAATTCCGGGTAGGAAATAATCCTAGTGTGACACTTCGTTCTTCCGTGGAGAGTGAACGTCACTCCATTAGGGGTAAACTTCCTATTTGTGATGTCCAAAGCTCTGACATCGGAGACACGCCGGCAGGAAATGAGGCAAAGGAGCATAGCCAGCTTAGCCGACAACTCTTTCCTAGAGAGAAAACGGTTCGGCGCCAGGAAAGAAACAAGTTGAGGACCTGGTTCACGTCCCAAAAGGCGGAGTAGCGAGGTTCTGGAGGTAAAGAGAGCCTAATACCACGCAGCAATCTGCAAATCAGCGAGTGTTCGCCCACAGTCGCTTCATTAATCGGTATATGCCACGAAGAGATGGCTGACCGAAAGGTGTTTATTGACCTGTAGGCCATACCACTGGAAGCTAGCTGAGCCAGGAAATTCAAGACATGCACTACATCTGCGACCCGGGGTTCAAGACCCCGCCGCATACACCAACGGGACCATCTGCCCCAAGCGGATCTGTATCTCTTGACAGTACTGTCTGCCCAAGCCTTGGACATGAAGGTTTCAGCCTCTTGCGAAAGGCCTGGGACCTCCCACCGTCCCCTGAAATCCGCCACACCATGAGCCACAACGAGTTCTCTTGCACCAGAGGATGCGGAGCCTTGTCGGGACTCAAGAGGAGAGTCGGAAACTGAGGGGAGTAGGATTGGAGAATCCCAGGAAAGTTCCAGAAGAACTGGAAACCAAACTTGCGACCTCCAAAGGGGGGGTAATCATGACCAGATCCGCCCGCTGACGCCGGACCTGAGCTGTCGCTCTCGTGATCATTGCGAAGGGGGGAAAAAGCGTACCCCTTCTCTAAGCTCCAGTCCTGGAGGAAGGCATCCGTGGCAACTGTCAGAGGATCCGGCCTCCAGCTGAAGAAGCGGGGAAGTTGATGGTCCAGCCTCGAGGCAAACAAGTCCACCGAGAAGGGACCCCAGCGGTCGTTCAATACTGCAAAGAGTCCTGGGTCGAGCTTCCAGAGACTGGAATCTATGAAGTTGCGGGACTCAAAGTCCACCTCCTGGTTCTCCCGTCCGGGCAAGTATTCCGCCGTGACTGAAACTTGGCAGTTCTGCCAGAAACTCGCGGCGAGGTCCAAAAGTGCTCTGGACCAGGAGCCTCCCAAGTGATTTATATAGCGGACCGCTGAGATGTTGTCCATCTTCAGAAGGACGCATTAATGGACAGAATCTCTCCTCCAACAACGGACGGCGAAAGGGACCGCCAGAAGTTCCAAACAATTGATATGCAGCTTCTGTTCTTCTGGAGACCACAATCCTCCCGTAGAGAGGTCACCGCATCTGGCACCCCAGCCTGACCTGCTGGCGCCGGACTCTATGACCAGATCCGGTGCCGATCCGAAAATCGCGCTGCCGTTCCAGGCCTCCATGTGGTCTAACCACCACTGGATCTCCTCTCAAGCTTCGCTGGACAGAAAAACCTGGTGGGAGTAGGGATACCTTTTGCGAAGGTGGTATGCCTTCAGGCGCTGTAGAGCCCGATAGTGGAGCGGTCCCGGGAAGATGGCCTGAATCGATGCAGAGAGAAGACCCACCACTCGAGCCAACTGGCGGAGAGACACTTGCTGCCTGGTGAGGGAGCGTCTTAGCTCGTGCCGGATTTTCGCCTCTTTCCTGGAAGGGAGGCTTAGGGTGGAAGAGGTGGAGTCTATTACGAACCCCAAAAAGGTCACAGACTGAGAGGGCTTTAAAAGTGACTTTGTCTTGTTGACTACAAAGCCTAAGCTCTGAAGTAGATCCACCGCCATTTAGAGGTGAGACGACAGTTGTAGTGGGCAAGAGCCCATTAGAAGCAGGTCGTCCAGATACACAATCATCCGTAAGCCTCAAGCCCTCAGGAACTCCACCACCGGCTTCAGGACCTTGGTGAAGCACCAAGGAGCCGAGGACAGGCCGAATGGAAGAGCAGTAAACTCATACGTCTGATGCCGCCAAATGAACTGGAGAAAACGCCGGTGAGGCGGAAAAATCGGGATCACCAGATAGGCATCCTTGAGTTCTAGACGCACCATCTAATCCAGGGGTCGTAAGACATCCCTGAGGAGGTGAATACCTTCCATTTTGAAGTGGCGGTAGACCAGCCACTCGTTGAACTCACTTAGGTTTATCACTGGTCTCCGACCCCCATCGGTCTTGTTGACCAAAAATATATTGCTGATGAACCCCCTGGGGTGTGGTGAGGAAAGGGAAATGGCGCCCTTGTTGAGGAGGGATGAGACTTCCTCTTCTACCAGGGCAGATTCTTGGCGCGAAAATTGAATGGGACGGGGTCTGGTCCGTTGGGAGGGATCCCCAAGATACTCTATGTGGAAACCCTGCACTGTCTTGAAGGACCCACACATCTCGTGTGATGGTAATCCAAGCCTTGAAAAAATTCGCCACCCGCCCCCCTATTTTTAGTTGGGAAGAAGGGAGAACACTCACCGGGACTTGAGGAGGATGCTGCCCCTCGGAATCCTCTGCCCTTGCCACAACGTCCTCTCGTGGGGTAGAAATTCCTGAACCGGGTATTGATCTTTATATTGGCCTTGTCTAGAGCCTTGACCCCTTTCAGGGTTCTGGTGTGACTGGCGGCCGGTCGAGCGGTCCCTACCTCGACCGGCCCCATGAAAAACACGAGGGAACACGCTCTTAATGGTTGTTTGGGCCTTGTCAAGAGATGTAAAGGTATTGACAAATTTGCCTAACTTTTTGACGAAAGGCTCTCCAAAGAGACCTCCTTGCGCAATGGCGCCTGCCTCCGAATCCGCAAGATCCCCCAACTTGGGGTCCACTTTAATTAGAAGGGAGCGGCGGCGCTCAGTGGACAGGGCGCAGTTAGCATTGCCCCAAACAATTATGGCTCTTTGAACGCACCCCAACAAGGTGTCTGGAGAAATTATGGGCCCTGACTCTTTGGCCTCTTCGGCCATATCTAGAATTTTTGTTAAGGGGCCCTAGGTGTCCAGTAGCTTGTCCTGGCATGCATGCCATGACCTATCGATTCCCTTCTTGGGATCTCTGATGAACTTCTGCAAGAAGGTGGCCATGCGTGGGTCAATCTCCGGGGTAAGAGCAACCTTCCCTTCGAGGGACGGGCGGGGGCACTCAGCTCGGGGGCAATTAGGGGCCTCTTTCTCCAGCGGCCTGCGAATGCGCCCCGCCACATAATTGGCCACCTGGTCGGCCGGGGCCCTTTCGGAGGAGCGTGGATGAATAATGTCATCAGGATCAAGCATATCCGATGAGCTCTGTGTGGTCTGGGAAGGACGAGAAGGAAGCCATGGCCTGGACGGGCCGGGCTCATCATCTGCATCCCCTGCAGCACTGAGATTAGGGTAGGGTTCAACTGGATGGGGGTTAGGAGCATTCCCTGCAGGCAAGACAGGTTGGCTGTCTAGGAAAGCCTGTTTGAGCCTGTCAAAGGCATCTAAATCCACCCCGAGTCGCGGGACCCTTTGGGTGGAGGGGGAGCTGCTTCCCCTTGCTGTGGTCCCTCCGACCGAAGGTGGGGGAACAGGGGCGGTGGGTTGGGGATTTAGCCTCTCAAATGCCTGGGCAATCTGGCGGGAGAGACTCTCCTCTAACGGAGTCATGGCCTCCGCCACTGCACGGTAATTTGAGCTGTCTACCGCCTCATAAAAATCATCACCCCAGAGGGTCCTCCATGTCTTGGTAGTCCTCTTGGTAGTCCATGCTGCGCACAGGCGTATTATTAGGTCAGAGACCAGTCAGGGGGTGTCAGCACACCAGGCCTTAGGACAGCCTTTATAGTTAACAGGGCTGGGTGTCAGCCTACTCTTTAATGTGAGCACCTCGCTAATTTAGGGGGGGTTTCTGGCCCCGGGACACTCACACTGGTGCAAATTATATTGAAAGAATGGGTTTATCCCTACCACTGTGGAGCCGGCCTGGGAAGTGTCCGCTCGGGCCTCTGGGGCCTCTACAATACTGACCCAAACAAGGGTGTCGGGAAAGAAAGTACAGACTCTGCTGCCAAGCTCAAACCGGGCAGCGGAGCGTTAATCAGTGAAGCGATCGGCTGCTAGGAAATTGGGAAACAAACGCAAGTGCCAATAAAGACACAAGTGTATCGCAAAACAGCGGACAGCTGAAGGAAATGAACGTGGAGATATTGCGCACCACCAAAGCTTTCAAAATAAAGCACAAAGCAGAATTCAGTCAGAAAAAGCACCAAACAGTAAAACTGAAGGGTACTTATCTCGGCTGCGTAGCAGCGAAGAAAGAGGGCGAAGGCCAGTGAGAGAGGACTATGTTGGGGCTATGGGCCTCCTGATTGGACATTGTTGGACTGTCCTAATTGGCTGTTGCTATGTTTTTTCTACACTACATTTTTCCAAGTGTTCATGGGAAACGTAGTTTTGTTTATCTTTGAAGTGAGCTGCTATTAAAATAAAGTGAAGAACGAAGGCATAATCCTCGCCTCCAGTCCTGACATAGAATTCAGTTGCAAAGCATTCATACATAGCACTGTAATTCGGTATCTGGAAGGGATGCCCTAAATACACCCCTTTTAAATACCAAATCGCTAAACATAAATTGCGATTCGGTAGCATGTTACTGAATCGCAATTTGTGCTCTGTACATATGTAAAGCATTTTTGCAGTCGGGAACGGCCCGAATGTCAATCTGACCATCTTTAAAGGGGGAGAACAGGCACTTTATCACTGGTTAGCAGGTTTAAAATGCACAGAGTTGCAAGGCCAGCCAAAAATTTAGGATCTGACAAAAGGCAAACAAATATGGGGTTACCATGCAGAAAAGGCATAAGCAAGAGGCACCACCCCTGCCTTGTGCCCCTCCCAAGAGGAAACACATCAGATTATATGCCGTTAACCCTTACTATGCTTGTGGTTTCGGTATATAATAATTTGACTCATGATAAAAACGGCAGACCTAAACCCAGCTTCCCAAAAACCGCTAGTAAATAAGGCCATTCAGTTGTGTTGAAGGCCTTGGCCGACTCTAGCAATTGCTCAGCCATTGGTTCCAAGATCATGGATGTATAGTTCATATGTCCATATAAGCATTTGAGATTGTGTCTAGCACTCCTGTCTAGCATAAAAACAGTTTGATCAGGGTGAATTAATGAGGTTACAACAATACGCTGTCAGTTAGCCATAACGTTGGCCAAATTTTAGCTTCCGCATTCAACAAGCACATGGGACTGTAAGATTCACAGTCCATTCTGGGGTTCCTAATTTTGTGAATCAGAGCTGGAGTGGCTGGTCCCAAATTGCAGGGTAAACAACCGCTAGCCTAGCGCTAGGCCAATAATTTACCTATCTTGTTTCCTATGTTGTACATTCGTTTCTGGGTGGCAGTATACTGATTCCTAGCTTCATTGGTGCATAACTAATGGAATTCCTGTATTATTAACCTCAGGCGCTTATTCATCATGCGGTCACCATCTGGTTGGAAGCCCATCTACTACTAGTAGTTCTTCCATTGACATAATTATTTTCTCTCTCTCATGCTTCTTCCCTGATATGGTTGCTATGGCCTGGCCTCGTAGCACCGCTTTGCACACTTCTGAAATGTTACATTTGATTGCTCCAACGCTATATTCTCCTAGACGTAATCATCTGTGACTACTCTTAGCTTATTGAGGAACCTGTGGCCTTTTAATTCCAAGCTTGGAAACTCCACCACCATGTATAAGTATCATCCCTTCCCTCCAGAGTCATCAGAAGGGGGAGTTACCTGATACCCTCTGGGCATGAAAGTCCACCGTTCTGGTCTGATACTCAACACCTGAGAAATGAGCTAATAATCAGTTCTAAAGAACGAGGCATGAGCTACAGAAAAATAGGACTTTTGACATTCCCCGGGGTGCCTTTCGCTTCAAACATTGCCAAGTCATAGTCTCCCGAAGAATCACTACAGCAGTGTGGGGGGTCAGAACTCATCACCCCCTCTTACTTGTTCTGCCCAGTCTCACTGCCATCATCAAGTCATGTCCTCACCTGTGACAATCACACCTTTGGATATACGCAGTAATTTAGAACCCTGCTTATCTAGTATGACATTTTGTAGTTTGGGGGCACATATATTGCAGGGCCGACCAATAGTGTCCACCACGAATGCTAATGATTTCCTGAGCAGTATTGCAACACCCCTTGAGACAGTCATGAATCGTGTATGTACTAAGGATACATAGCCTCCCATTTAGAATGCGGTTGTATGTGCCTTTCAGGTGCATTTACAGAAACACAGTGTCAGGACTATACCTATGAAACATATTAAAGATAACTCCCCATTTGCTTTTATCCCCCATGCCATTCACATTCCACAGACGTCTGAGTGCCCACTTTCACATGCCCACTCTCACATTCTCACCATCTACCCCCACTCTAATATCTTTATTACTTCTTCAAGTGCCATAAAACCAAGAACTCTCATGCCACCCTCTGCCCTGCTGCCAGCACATCTGCACCGTGGACCCAGAACTGTCCACATTCCAAATTTGCAGTGCGTTCAATTAACTATTTCTCCAACTAAGTGAAGTGGCAGTGCGAAGTAGGGCAGGGGCTGCCAGACCATGTCTTTTTCATGGCATTGTCTTTGCTCTGCTAGTCATCATTCCCCAAAAGTGGGGTGTTGAATATAAGCACAGATCCTCATCCTCTTTCCCTCATAGAACAATTGTATACGACCGTAACTTATCAAACATAACCTATTTTTTTTAAAGGACAATGACATGTGACTTAATTATCACAGTTCATCAGTTACTTCGCTGTACTGGTACTTTACAAGAGTAACTGATGAGACCACATCTCTCGAGTGAGGTAGTTTCACTCTCCCCTACTAAGTGTTCCATCATTTGCAATTCCTCTGTCTACTACTGTTCCATTTTCTTCCATTCCTTGTTTGTCTTCTTGTAAATCAATGGGTCTTTGTAATGTTAGATTTTTCTGCTCCACAACTGTATACCAACCTTTCAGCCACTTCCAAACGTCTTCATGGGAAGTGAAGTTTCATGATTTCCCATCTGCCAGGAGTCTCAGCTTGGTAGGGAAAAGCATCATGTATTTTATTGATTGTTTTATTAGAAAATGCCTTTTCTCAGTTCGTTGTTGGGTCTGTATCACATGAGTGAAATCAGGAAATAGCAGGATTTGCAAGTTCTCAAATTGCAGGTGTCTGTGATTCCTGCTGCTCGGACTATCACGTCTCTGTCTCTAAAATTTACAATGTGTGCTTTTATTTCCTGGGTTATGCTCCCGGTCATGGTGGTGGCACTTCTGCTGGATGTTTCCTTTCTACAGAGAAGACTTTGGAGAGCCCCTTCAGATATAATTCCACAAAGAGTTCAAGTGATGGCTCCTCTGCATTTTGGCTCTCCAACAACGCAAATATTATTTCTCCTTGAATGACCCTCTGCTTCCACAACTTTTGCAGCAAGCCATTGGAAGTTCTCCCTCAGTTGTCCGATTTCCTATTTCATGGTTTAACGTTATAGGAATGTCTCCTATTAGTTTTGTCCACCATCCCTACTTTCCAGAAAACTTTCTAATGTCAGCCCGGAAAAGAGTAATGTCTGACGTCACAGTATTGACCTTATGCTCCAGATAGTTCTAGACTCTCAGACCACTACAAGGAGCTTTTCCCCTGCCATCTTGCCGTCCATCCATCGATCAGTGTGTTTTTAACAGGAGACGTGCCAAACAGTCCCACAAGCACCCATTAAGGGTGTTAAATTTCTACAAAGCAGCTTTGCTGGGTGGATCTTTCCTTGGCCAAGGTCTGGCAGCTGTAGGTGTCGATGGGAGCCACGATCTACTTAATGGAGTGTACTACTCCTCCACACCAGCAATAGTAGTAAACAAAGGGCTCATGTTTGATCAGTTAGGTTTGCTAGCTATCTGAATGGTTTCATCTCAGTTGAGCCAAGGTCTTTCCTACCTCAGTCTATGGTCTCCCGGGCCTTACCAATCTCGCACCCATCATGCCTCTCTAAATGTCCACATTGGAGTATCACTCACCCTGCTAGCAAGTTGCCAGTGGCCTCTGAGTCTTCTGAAGGTCCTTTGTTTCCTGACCTGAGATCCTCCTGGCCGCTCAGCTGCCCACAGGGATATCTCACTTAAAGTGTGGCCTCCGCCAGTAGGCTAGTGCGGCAGGTCTCCTCCCGATTTTTCCCGTAATCTTTTCAGTTACACTTGCACCCTCAGAGTGGCCCAGCTGGGCCCTTCAGGAGTCCCTGGGATGGTACCTTCACTGAATACCTCAGGCCTCTTTACAACTGTGTCACTCTCTTTTGCCATTGTGGTCCTCCGTCCAGTAGAGGTAAGTTTACCTCCGCACTGGTGGCTAACCAAGTGGTAAGGCCATGATGTCGCCCCACGTTCAGTATAAAGCAGGTCACAATCTTCTTCTCAGTGCAAACCTTCACAGCCCATGTTGCTTCTCCGCTGTTTCAGAGACCAGACAGGTAGGAAGGGACTTTTCAGCAGCCGGCCAATGTGCTTTGGGGAATCCCATTAGGAAGTTATAAACAGTTCCATCCTCTCCTGGGCGACTCCCTCACTCAAGGCACAAACATCAGCCTTCAGTTGGCTCTTTAGCAGGAGATATTTACAGGATTTCGCCAGAACTGACTGAAGTGTCACCTAAACGGCCTTCTTGTCTTTGTGGCCAAGTCCCTTCTCTTCTTTTACTTTGAATACTTTTTTTGAGGGTGGACAAAGGTTCCTCATGTGCTTGGGTAGTGGGTAGTTCAAATATACCTACACTTAGGCACAGCACTTTGGGAATGGTTGCGCATGTGTGGCATTTTCAGTTTTGTTGGTAATGTTGGGGCTTTGTTTATTTGATGCTATTTTATTCTGGCTATGAACTGTCTACTGGGCTGCCGGGGGATAGGGGCACCCATGTTTGGCAGACACTTTGGAGTGGCTTCTCTTGGAATGTAAATAGATTGAGTGACTGGCTGAAGAGATGGATGGTTACCCAGTTTTTTGGATGAACATATCAGATATGGTTATCCAAGAGACACACTTGTTCAGCAGTGATAATCAATTTGTAGGGACATATTATTGGTTCATGAGGAGGTCCACAATGTGTGTGTGTGTCTCTGCTATTTTTGGTGTGTTACAGATGGTTTGACCGAATGATTGCTTTGTGGTGATCTCTTGTATTTTCGGCCCCATGGAGGTTATATTAGCTAGTATATTGGTCCACCCAGGACTGTAGGGTGTCACATACTCTGGATTCATTGCACTTTATTTGGGGTGATTTCAATGATTTCATGGACTGTGGACTGGACTGCTCGGGTATAATGGGGTCTTTTATGGCCATGGGCACCCACTTCACATCTTTTGCAGTTGCCCTAGGCAAGAGGGATGTGTAGAGGTCATGGCATCAGGATGTTAGACATTACTCTTTTTCAGGAACACATGGACTGATTATCATTTTGTTCCCTATCCTGTTCATTTGTCCAGGAAGGCCAGGTTATAGTACGGATTATACCAAACAACTCACTTGTTCTAAATTCCAAAATTGCTTATGAATATCACAAAAAAACTGAGTAGGTCAAGGATTTAGAGTCCGACATTATGGCCATGGACATTTCACAGGCACCTGCAACAAATCATCCTTATAGGAGGATCTTTAATCGATTATGTGATGTGTATAGTGAATTGATGTCAAGGGTTGCTAGGGAACATGGCATTTGGGTTCAGAAAACACGATACAAGGTGGAGAATAGAGTGGGGAAATTAATTGCTTGGTTATGTAGGAAGAATGAGAATGTAAAAGATCCATGATGTGAATGGTAGTGAAGTGATGTAGGATGTTAAAGTGGCTTGTAGGGCTGCCTCTTTTTGTAAGGAATTGTTCCAGTTCAAAGCTGTTGGTGGATAATTCAGTTATGGAACAGCTTCTTGTAGAGTTCACATTCCCCAGGCTGTTTATATCTGATCAGGAGCTTTGGGAAGGAGGCTTCAATGTGGAGGACATATAGATGCAGTGTGTCTACAAAAGTACCTGGATCCAGTAGCAACCCATTGAAATGCTTTCAACAGTTTTCTGCCCACTCTGGGATGCTAGATCCAGGGGTATGTTTCTTCTAGATTTACGCATGATAGTTATCACCTTGAGCTCTTAAATTAGGTTAACGTACGAAGCAAGGCTCCTAATATTGTCCCATTACCTTCTCAACCTTTATTCATAAGCCCTTGCCAGGCTCCTTGCTAGAAAGTTTGCTGTTGGGATCTCATCTCTGGTTAATCCTGATCAAGTGAGATTCATACCTATCGGTCCATGTGGCGGAACATGCAGAGATTGTATCATTTCTTGAATAGAGCAACTGTCTGAGGGCTCATTGATTGTTTGGTCTTTAGATGCAGAGAAGGTATTCAGCTCAATCAAAATATGCTTTCTGATCTGAGTAATGCTAAACCTGGGATTGACCCACTTTTTATGTCCTGGGTGGCTCTGCTGTAGATGAAGCTTATGGCTGCAGTCAAGGTGAATCATACTATATAATATAGATAGATGTGTATATTGATGGGTTATGTTCTGGTTCTTATTTTTAATATGTGCTTCGGAACTAAGCTCTTAGGCTAAAGATAGAAGAAGATAGGTTCCGAAACCGTGGTGTGTGTATATATAACAATAACTGAACTTAGTTCAGAAACTAACCTGACCCCCTTGTAGAAAAGTTTAATGGGGATGTGGAATTTTGGATTAAATCACCGCTTTCATGCATGGACATATTAAGGTTGCCTGAAGTTTTCTTTTTTTTTTGCAAGTTGATGTACTTGTAAGAAACTGATGCAGTGTGTGGTGACTTATTTGGATACACACTCTTTTTGTCTATGAGGGGACACGCTTTACCTGTCTTAAGAGGTTACTGCAGGGTGTCACAGTTGGGGGTAGTAGTACAAATAAGTCTCACCCCTTTGGACAAACCTTCAGTGCATAGAGACAAAGTTGCCACAGGTCGTAAAACCTAAATACAGTAAGGTTTGTAGCCAGAGTAAGTGTTGGTGCAAGATTCTTTATTCCGTGACACGTGTTGTAAAACTGCTCAAACGAAAGGGAGGAGTGGCCATACTAAAGCCCCTGAAATTCAGGATTGCCCCAAACTGATAGACTTCTAGCCGCAAATTCCTTACCTTAGAATTATCCCCGGGCATGAGACTGGATCCGGAAGTTTTTCAGGAACAGTACCCCTGCACACCTGTAGCTGGTGTCATTCGTCTCCACGTGGCGTCGTCGGCGTCCTCTGTGCCGGAAGTGACATGCGCTGTTTCTATATAGGTGCCGCTCCAGCGCGCTGATGTCGGTTCTTTTCCTTCCATGCCAGCCAGCGCAGATCTAAAGAAAGCTACCCCAGTCAATTTTTGGCTGACCTTTTCGACTTTGTCGAAGTCTTGTTTTTGAGATTTTTCGTCTGGTGTGGCAGGATGTCAACTAGGAAATACAGACCTATGGGGTGTTTTCCTAGTGTGGAACTGGCGCCTCCTCAGTGAACGCAATTTCTGTGTGGACTATCTGTGCGGTGCAGAGGTGAGGGAAATTAACACCCTAACCCTCAACCGGGACCCTTAAAGTGGTCCACTGTCAGCAAAAACCGTAATCCTATGCACACGCTGTATTCATTGACATGTCGTGATACTATTATGCCACTATGTTATCATACATATTAGATACACATTGATGACAAATAAAATTTCTGTTAGTAATTATAGTTTGTTGAATATTCTTTTGTTCTTTATTATTTAGTAGGATTGCCAGCCAACACGTGTTTCGTCGTGGGTGATATCCCAAAAGACTTCTTCAGGGCTGTTGAGCAGGTGGATGAAATCTGTCGCGTTCTCCCCGCCGGTTCTACTTCCGCCCCGGCTGTGATTAGGTTGACTCCCGGTCCCTTCTATTCAGAATCTTGCTAGTAGCTAGATTTATGTCCAAATGAGGTTCCTGATGTGTTGTCCCAATTATGGTATCTTCCTTAACTATGGAAGCCCAGTTGCGTAACTCGTGGTTCTGGATCTTAAGCGTGTGCGCCTCAGACCGCTATCGTCTCCGTGCGTGTAAGCTCCGCAGTGAACCGGAATTACTAACAGAAATTTTATTTGTCATCAATGTGTATCAAATATGTATGATAACATAGTGGCATAATAGTATCACGACATGTCAATGTCAACTAGGAAGGCCGGCTTCAAACCCTGCGGCGCCTATCACCAGCAGTCAGTGACGGACACGTACCTTATTTGCCTCTGGTGCCTCGAGCATGACCACGATGCTGAAACCTGCGTCGACTGCCTCACCATGCACCCCAAGGCCTTGAGGCAGCTCTCCATCATGCTCCTTGCCACCCGACGTGCACCACTGCAACGGTCATGATCCCAGTCAAAAGGAAGGTCCTGGGAATAGTCGTGGAGCCCAAGATCCAAATCGCACTCCAAGTCGTCTTCGAGTGAGTCTCAAACGTACAAGAAGAGTAAATAGTCAAAGAAGTCTTCAGCTTTGCCCCGTCCGTCGAAGTCATCCAACGAGACGAAGAAGCATTGTCATTTGAGTCCTTTCTCTGCGGTTGAGCCAGCGCCTGGGCCGGTTCTGCGCCTCCCTGAGTTTCCGTGAGCAACCCCCGCCCAAGTTTGCAAGTTCTATGAGGTCATGCACCTCATATTTGGGCATCCTGTCCCGCTGGGACGCCTTTGGGCCCCACGAGTTCAGAACCGGCCCCCACTAGTTCTCTGCCGGCAGTTCTGCCCTCGGCTCCAGTTGGGCCTCTTTGATCCACGAATGGATCCAGACCGGCGCCGGTCGTATCACCTCAACCTTCCCCTGTGCCAGTCCCAATGCCGACATCGACATGGATTCGGAGGGGCGTCGTTCAGCTCCTGAGCCGCTTATAGCCATGCCTTCCAGGCCAGAACCCAAGCTCTATTCTTATGGCCTGGAACTCAGGAAAAATTGGGAGGGTTCGCTGAACCCTGAAGAATACCAGCCCTTAGACCCCAACATGGACTGGTGAAAGGAATCAGCAGATGCCAGCGGACTGAACACCTCTCCAGATACTGGCATGCTCTCTCCTAACGTAGTTATGGATAAGGGGGCTTTGTTTGTTATAACGGTGAAAAGGGCGGCCGATGTACTGACCTATCCTCCAGACTAACTTCTTGATGGCGGTGCTTTAGCTGAGAGTGACCCCCTCAGAACCGCTTCCTCCATTCAATGAAGCCCCCACAGACGTCCTGCTGGAGACTTGGTCCAAACCCTGCACAGGGACTCATGTGAACAGGACAATTGCCCACCGCCCCGCCCCATGGGACCTCAACTTCCTCACACAACAACCTGCCCCAGAGAGCTTGGTGGTCCAAGCCTCCACCTCCTGTGTAAATACTGGCCCATTTCCTACCACTCCATGGGGTAGGGATTCCAAGAGGCTGGACACCTTAGGAAAGAAAATGTTTTCTTCCACCAGCTTGGCACTGCGGTTCGCGACCACAGTGTGTATTTTGGGCCATTACGCCCATGCCCTGTAGGATTCGGTTGCGCAGAGGCTGCCCTCGGAGGAGGCCCGGGCCATACTTTCCCAGGCTATGTCTGACTGGAGAGATGCAGCGAAGTTCACAATTCGATATGGACTGGACAGGATCGACTCGCTGTGCAGAGCGGTCTCTACGTCTCACTGAGAGCAACTGGCTTTTCCAGTGGCTTATGAACATGCCCTTTGATGGCTTCTGTCTGTGCAGAGACAAGGCAGACTCAGCGCTGGAGCACTTCCAGGATAGCAGAGCTACAGCTAGATCTTTGGGCCTTTCCATGCCTCCTTGACAACCCATTCCAACTTTCGTGGCTACAGAAGGAGCTTTCAGCCGCGTCTTTAACAGCCCAGCCACCACAACGCACCAGCTTTCCAACATTTGCGTGGCCGAGGACGCGGTACCCACAGACCCCATGGGTCGGACAGCCAGGGGTCGAGCCAGTCCACCACTCCCCCAGCAGCTGCAGCCTCCAAACCCCTTTAGTTTGCCCTCTTACCGTCTTGGGCACCCAGTGGGAGGCAGTATATGACATCACCTGTCCCACTGGAGGTCTATAACATCAAACCACTGGGTTCTTCGGATTGTCCAAAGGGGCTGCTACCTCACTTTCGTGACTACCCCTCCACCCATGCCATCTACTCGCGCCAGGCTGACAGAGGATCATCTCTCCTCGCTCCGCCATGAAGTGAGGTTCTCTTAGCCAAGGGAGCCAAAGCGAGGGTGCCTTTGCCAGAAGTAGGTGGTGGTTGTTATTCTCGCTATTTTCTGATGCTCAAGAAGGATTTAGGCCTTCCTCCTATCCTAGACCTGTGCCTCTGAATTTCTTCCTCAAGAAGCAGAAGCTCAAAATGCTTACGCTCGCTCAAGTCCTATCTGCCCTAGACCCAGGAGACTAGATGGTAGTGTTGGACTTGCATGATGCATACTTCCATATTCCTGTCCTGCCTGCCCACCGGGGGGAGGCTGCTGTGGTGCACGGTGGGCCACGAGCACTTACAGTTTGCCGTATTTCCTTTTGCCCTTACCAGCGTCCTTCGGGTGTTCATCAAGGTGATGGTGGTGGTGGTTACAGCTCATCTGCGGAGATCAGGGGTGCTAGTCTTCCCCTATCTCGACGACTGGCTGTTGAAGACGGGCTCGCCCAGGCTGTTGTCTCCTACCTCCAGACTACAGAGGACCTGCTGCGCTTGCTGGTGTTCACTATCAACGTGCCAAAGTCACACCTGACTCCCTCTCAGATGCTCCCTTTCATTGGAGCTGTTCTGGACACTGTGCACTTTTGGGCCTATTCTCCTGAATGGCTATTCCACGGGATTCAGGCTATGATAACGATGTTTCAGCCTCTATCCTGGATTTCAGTGAGACTGACTGAGGCTGCTGAGCCTCATTGCCTCCTGCATCCTGCTTGTGACTTATGCCCGCTGGCACATGCTGGCTCTGCAGTGGGACCTGAAGTTCCAGTGAGCACACCATCAGGCATGATCTAGATCTCAGAGGGTACTGCAAAAGATTTGCCGTGGCGGCTAACAACATGCGATAAGGTCATTGACAGATCCCTCCCCCTTCCCCAACCAGATCTGACAGTGGGGACATATGCGTCACTCTTGGGATATGGCAGCTATCTGGACGAGGTGGAGATCAGAGGTTTCTGGTCTCTGGTGGAATCTGGACTTCACATCAACCTCCTGGAGCTCCAGGCGATCTGGCTGGTATTGAAAACCTTTCTACCCTCCATTAATGTAAGGCTAGTCCAGGTGTTCACAGAAAACACCACCGCCATGTGGTACTGCAGTAAACAGGGTGGGTAGTGTTGTGGTCCCTCTGTCAAGAGGCCCTGCGTTTCTGGACATGGCTGGAATGTCAGAGCATATCCCTGGTGGTTCAACACCTGGCGGGCCCCGTGAACTTCGAGGCAGACAAACTCAGTTGAAGATGCCTAGCAGATCACGAATGGCATCTGTCTGGAGGTGATGCAAGGTCTCTTTCAGCAGTGGGGAGAGACTTGGTTAGATCTGCTTGCCACTGCCAAGATCACGCAATGTTAGCAGTTCTGCTCACTGGAGTTTCCAAGTCGGCTCTCACTCGGAGACACTTTTCATCTTGAGTGCAGTTCAGGCGTCCTGTATGCCTTTCCGCCCATACCACTCATGCCCAGAGTTCTTAAGGAGATCAGGAACGACCGCGCCCAAGTCATTCTTTTGGCTCTGGACTGGGCTCGAAGAGTTTGGTATACCAAAATATTGAGAGCATGGCCATCTTACCTCCGATCATACCGCTCCTTCAGGAGGATCTTCTGTTGCAGCAGCAGGGAAAAGTTCTGCCTTCCTGTGTGGAGATTGAGCGGTGACAGCTGACAACTTTTAACCTTCCATCTGAAGTCTGCACTGTTATCTTGGCAGCCATGTGTCCCTCCACTAAGACTGTATACGTCTGCCGTAGAGGCACGTTTATGGCATGGTGTGCAGAGAAACAAGTTTACCCTCTTTCTGCACACCGGTCTCAGGCCCTTCTTTATATCCTTTCTCTTGCCCAGCAGGGCTCTGCTTTGGGCACCTTAAAAGGCTATCTTTCTGCCATCTCAGCCTTTCTGTAGTTGCCCGATGAGCCATCCCTCTTCAAATTCCAGATTGTAAATAGGTTCTTGAAAGGTTTGCAACACATTGCCACCTTCGCCCTTCATAATGCCTCAGCGGGACCATAATCTGGTCTTAACTTTTCTGCTGCGCACTCCCTTTGAGCTATTGCACAATTGTCCACTAGGGCTCCTTACCTTCAAGACAGCCTTCCTCGTGGCAATACCGTCAGCCCAGAGGGTCAGTGAGCTTCAGACTTTGTCATCCAAGCCTCTTTACCTGAACATCTACCGAGACTCTTTGCTCTGTTCTTCGCTCCAGAGCTTCCTTTCTGCCGAAAGTTGTCACTCCTTTTCATGTAGGCTAGTTCATCACCCTGCCTACCTTTTACCCTCTGCCACATCCCTCTAGAGAAAAGGAGCAACTTCACCGACTGAGTGTTGTCATTTTACCTTGACTGCATGAAAGAGTTCCGGGTGGGCGACCAACTCTTCATGGGGTATTTCGCAGCGAAGAAGAGAGACTATGCAGAAATGGACCATCTCCAGATTGATAGTGCTCTGCATTAAGATCTGCTATGCATTGGCCAAGAAGCAACCCCCTGAGGGTTTGTGTGCTCATTCCACCAGAGCGGAGGCTGCAACCACTGCGTAAGCATGCTGAGTTCCAGGTCCTGGATATCTGCCAGGCAGCAATGTGGGCTTTTCTACACACTTTCACGCAGCATTACTACCTGGACAGTCCGGTCCATCAGGACAGGCACTTTTCTCCTTCAGTCTTGAAGGACTTTCTAGTTTGAAACAGTTTTGCAGACCCACCTCCGGGGAGGTATTGCTTGGGTATCTATTCTAAGGTAAGGAATCTGGGGCTAGAAGTCTCTTTAAGATGAACAAGTTGCTTTTCTTTGATAATGCCTTACCTGGTAGACAGACTATCCTCCGATTTCTTACTGACTGGCCCATCTGCCATACTCTGCGAAAGGATTTCTAGGGACAGGGCTATTCCCTTTTCAAGGCCCTAGTTTTCCACACCAGTGGTCAGTGTTCGTCGTGGCTCCGCGCTCCTGGCATGGAAAGTCCCAAAAAGAAACTGACATCATAAACTATATAGGCACCGCGCACATCACTACTGGCGCAGACGACGCCAACTATGCCACGCGGAGCCAAGCAGTGCCACCTACCGGCGCACAGGGGTAATTCTTATGAAAAATTTCAGGATCCTGTCTGACACTCGGGGATAATTCTAAGGTAAGGAATCTGTAGCTTGATAGTGTCTACCAGATAAGGCGTTACCGAAGATAAGTAACTTGTTCAATATTTCAATTAAGTCCTTATCAGCACTCGAAAGAACAGGTGTAGGCTTTTGTCCAGTCTTATCCAGAATACACATTCAAATGTGTTGGTAAGTAAATTTTGAAAACCAGACAACTAGAGCCAAAACGTCATTCTAGTGTTTTGGTCATAACCTGATACTAGTAGTGTAATTGTGATTGGAACCCACATCATCAAATTCGAAATGACCGCACCGATGTATGCACCTCATAAAATAACACACCTGGCAACAGTGCAAAACCTCTTGCTAAAAACTACAACCAAGTGCACAATCCTCTCGCTACCATATGTGATGAAAAGTGTCCAAATAGCCCAAATGCTATTTCAAATTGTTTATCATGTGAAAATTCATACTCCTAATATCTCACTAATGTATTGAATCAAATCACCAGCTGCAGCTTCCAGTCATGAGTTGAAACTGGAACTTGATCAAAGGGGAAAAATAACTAAATAAATTACACCCTAGCCCATAAACTGGAGTATAGATAAAGGTAAGTGTCCACTTACAGAAATGAACAATATTATTCTTCCATGTGTTCCTATTTGTCAAAGTCAAGGTGAGAATAGGCTGTCGAGTGAGCCTACATTTCTGACAGCTTGTGCAATAAAAATATTTCCATGTGTGAACCCCGAACACAGACGTAGTTTCATACACATTTTTGGTTATTTTGAGCCATATGCATATGGTAGTGCTATTTTGTATATATTCTCTAGCCCTGAGAAAGTCCAAGCGATGATGCAGGAATAAACACCTGTTGGCTACTTGATGTGAAGGAGCAAGGAAATAAAGAACTTTTTTCTGGATAAGACTGGATAAGACCATATGCCTGTTCTTTAGAGTGCTTGCAAAGACTAATTGTCTTGACTTATTACACCACTTATACGGTGGGATGGGATACGTCATTTAAACCTTCCCACAATTGGAGTTGTAGGATCCAGGGTGGTGACAAATGAAGATGAGGCACATGAAGAGCAGGCTTATGAGGGACAAACCAAAGTGAGTGGACATGATCATTGAGTAGATGGCTAATCTAGGTGTGTGAAGGATTTGGGACTTAGGCATAACTAAATTGGGTGTCCCAATGAGCAGGTTTGTACTAAGCAGTTTGAGGATCATAATTTGAGATGCAGCCTGCAAGTACTTGGTGTTAAGTATACTTTGCAGGATTATTATATTGACTAGGGATATCTATAGGATCCCTCTCCGGTGGATGCCAAGATTCTGATAGATGAAATGCGGAGGGTGGCTCTCTCTAGAATGCTTTTTATAATCATGCTTAATATGCTGAAAACTTTACCTGTACGCCCGCACATGTGGGAATCTGATTTGAGAGTTTTCAAGGTTGAATAATGGTAGGCAGCCTTAATGCATCCAGGAGAGGTAATCATACAGTCAAGACTTGAGCTCATGCAGTTGAAGATACTAAGATACCACAGAGGGTTTGCTACAACTTGAACTCCTTCTTTATCTGCTAGATAATGGTGCCATGGGTGCATCTATTTGTACTTGTTCTTGGTGTTACGAGTTCACATGTTATTCCCAATGTACATTCTGTAAACGGGAATAATGCATACGCTCATTACGGTTGAAGGTCTTCCAATTTATTTGGTTTCTGAACTCTTGTTTTGCAGATTGGAGTAGAGGAAACTGGACTGCAGCATTCAATTCTAAGACGAGCGCAGGAGATACTGGCTGGGGTTATATCAAAACCAGGTACTCATACGTGTTTTCTTTATTACATTGAAAGGTTGGTAAAAGGCCATTATGATCCCTGCAGTGAGAAGGTCGATTCCTGCAAACTTTTTAAGGGTACACATTATTTAATATCGATCCATTCTCTCTTTATATCGTTCTCACTATCTGTCCCACAATTCTTGGTGTTTTTCTCTAACCTGATGTCAACCAATGACTTTATATTGCATTCCCATTGATGGATTGCTCTTCCTGTTTCTTTAGGTCCTCATTTAGAGGAGTATATTAAGAGGAAGGCCACCAAAAATTGGTGGATGTCCCATTTTCCCTCCTCTCAGTTTCCACATGTCATTTAGAAGCCACTGGAATGCTGTTTTCTCCAGTATTGGATCTTTCATAGATTCACATGCTTGTATCATTTCCTGTCGACTAATTGGGAGTCCCACTGTGCCATATTAAAGTAGTATATAATAGTATTGTAGGCTATAATGGCAATACAAAGTCAGTTTAATAGCCTATCTATGTCCTTTTTAACAAAGGGCCAAAATGGAACTATAACCAATCCGGCGACAGCACCCTCTAGAAAACTCCCAACAGAGGCTGAGTCCCTCAGATTTTCTACCACACGTCGTGTGAAGGGAGTCTCCCGGAGCTCTGCTCAGTTTTTTTTCCTGCATCTCTCAACTATTCTTCAGTTACTATGTCTGAGACTTCTATGAAGGGCCTCTTAAGATCCTAAAAGTCCTGTGGGAAGATAAGGCTAAATGTGGATGATCCACACAGAGACTGTCTCTATTGCCTCTACCCTCAAAAGCAGGAAAAGGAGTGCAAGGTTTGTCGCACTTTCTTCTCTAAAACCTGAGGGACAGGGAGGGAAGGCTACTTCTGTGGCTACAGAAGTCTAAATCCCAGAAATCCATCACTTCTGAGGATGACAGCGATTCATCTATAAGACCCCACAAAAGGTCAAGATCCTCTGACCAAGGATCTTCTGAGGAGATTAGAAAGGCCTCTGAGAAATGAGAAGCTCAAACTTATCTTCACTGGGGCGGCCTCCTCTCAACCTTCTACTCCATCTGTGAAGAAAAGGGAGCGTAAATATTCTCCCTCCTCTGAACCATCGAGGACACAAAATCCTCTCAGAACACCGTCGATGACGACCTCACTGTCGACGCTGGTATCGACGGTGACGGTCACCACCGTCTCGTCCATGAAGCCATTGTCCTCGAGAACTTCAACGGCGGCAGCCATTCACACTCCCATCTTTTCGACGAAGATTACATCATCCTCCCAGTCACCGTTGACGGCAGAGTTGCCCTTGACTACATCAACGTCGACAAAGACACCATCGACAGTGGCACCGTTGATGACAGCACCATCAACACCAGCACCGTCGACGAGGGATTTCTTACTGTCAACACCGCAGTTCACATTAATGTCGACGATAAAGATTACCAAGATTACAAAGACTGCTCTAAGGCCTGAAGTGACCTCTGCCAGCAAGGTCTCACCTTTGCCACCCACTTACTGGATCTAGAAGACTTTTGGGGCTGCGCACAGCTCTTCAAAGCTCCAGGTGAAATACCTTGAGGAAGATGATGATGATGAGGAAGCTGAAGAGCAGTACTACCACCCATACTATGCCGCTCCTAGGTGCCATTATGAGCACTATCAGTACCATCTGCATCCTCAGCCCAGACAGGATGAAATGCAGATGCCCATATCACTGGTCCAGGATTTGCAGGCCATGCTGCAAGATTATAGGCGTCGATTCCCTGAGCCTCCACAGGAGCAACCGCTTCCACCAGCTCAGCTTGCTTCTCCTGCCACGCCAAGGAATATCCCTCTGCCAATAACACACAGGATGACACCTGTCTCTAATATAGCAGCACCTCCAAGGGAGGACCAAAAATCTTCAGAAGATGAAAGGGAGGAAGGCGAGATCCCTGACTTGTCCCTACTCAGTCATCTCCACCACCCCATCCTTAAGACTCTCCCCCAGAGAACATTGGGGGTTTTCATAACCTGATGGACCGAGCTGCAGCGCGATTCCATCTTCCAGTCTTGGTCAAACAGTCTGACTGCTTCCTTTATGATTTTAAGGAGCAAGCCAGAAAATCTGTGAGGGCTATCCCCATCATAGACTATATCGGGGACGAGGGGATACAAATAATGAGGATCCTGGCTACAGTATCGCCAAATACCGCTTGCCTCATGAGTCATCCCAAACCTGACTCTGTCATCTCTCAAGCAGCACAAAGGCGCTCAAAAAACCCTCTGCTCCTTTCTCCGCGACACCAGACAAAGAAGGCAGGCGCTTGGACAACATAGGGAAGAGATTCTCTTTAATGTCTGCTATCGCAGTCCGAGCAGCCAACTCGCTAGCGATCCTGGGGCGTTATAACTGCCAGATGTGGTCAGTTGTCAGCAGCCTACTCAATTTGGTCCCTGAAGAGAGGAAGGCAGAAGCAAAAAAGATCCTCCAGGAAGTGGAGCGCACTTTCTCGTAGATGATAGATTGTGCCCTCGACATCAGCTCCACATACTTCCGTCAATTGGCCAGAGCAGCGGTCTTAAGACGCCAGGGATGGCTGAAGGCTACCTCTTTTAGGCAGGAAGTCCAATCCAAATTCTTGGACGTAGCCTATGACGGCCAGACTTTGTTTGCGAAACATATTGATGACACCTTATTGGCTATAAAGACAGACACTGACACCGCTAGGTCCCTTGGCACCCTCCAATTTAAGAAGTTGCCCTTTCGGGGGGCTAGAGGGAGGGGTTTCTGTACCTATAGAGGGGGGTTATCACGGACCTCAGCATTGCCAACCCCATCTCAATATATACCTGCCTACCATACGGCCTAATGTCAGCCACCCTTAGCAGCCAATAACAAGCAATAATGCTGGTCAGGGGTGCGATAGAAACGGTTCCTTCTCATCAAAAAGGCATGGGATTCTACTTGCGTTTTTTCCTTGCATGTAAAAAAACAGGGGAATAGAGACCCATCTTAGACCTCAGGAAGTTGAACAAATTTCAGCACAAACAATCGTTCTGTATGATTACTTTATCCAACATCTTCAACCTCTTGAACAGCGGAGATTACATGACCTCCTTGGATTTATAAGATGAAGTACTTTCACATTCCCGTACACCCCAAGCATTGCAAGTATCTCCATTTCACCGTAGCCGATACCCATTACCAATTCATGGTCCTGCCCGTTGTCCTCAAGTCCACTTCTTGGATTGTCACCAAATGTCTCACCCCGGTAGCAGCCACATTCCGCTAGCAAGGTCACTAGGTATTCCCTACCTAGACAACTGGTTGCTAAAAGCCTGAACCCCGCAGTAAGCTTACAAAGCTAACATAGCCTGCCTATCACTGTTTCACAGGCTGGGCCTCACTGTAAATTACCCTAAATCCTCCACCATCCCAAGTCAAACAATAATGTTCTTGGGCGCCAACCTCGATACAATCTGAATCAAGGCCTATCTTTGTCAAGACAAACAGCGGAGGTTGTCAAGCCTGGCTCTAAAGATCTTCAAAAGAAAGTCCGTTTCAATGCTGCTGTTCAAGTCGCTCCTGGGCTAGATCTCCTCTGCAATAAACTTAGTCCTGCTGGCAACGCAAGATGAAGCCATTGCAAGAGGAGCTCCAGATGCAGTGGATTCAATCGGAAGGCTCCTTCGACGACTTGATCATCATTACCCCATGGATGAGGGAGACACTAGCGTGGTGATCTCAAATAAATCATTTCTCTCAAGACCTCATATTCTCAACTTAAGTACCAGACTTCGTCATCACGACAATGCCTCCCTGAAGGACTGGGGTGGCCATTTGCAGGATCTGTAAATCCAGGGAAAATGGTCTGCACTTCAAAAATCAATGCACATCAATCGCCTGGAGCGGAAGACATTATCTCTCACTCTACTAGTTTTTCTGCTACGAATAGCAGGAGCCTCAGTGCTGGTCTGTACAGGCAATACAACCAGCATGTTTTACATCAACAAGCAAGGGGAAACAAGGTCTCTAACTCACTCTCAGGAGGCTCAAGACCTTTGGAACTGGCTCACACCCACAAAATACCTCTAAAAGCCAAGCACGTGTCAGGAGTGAACAACACCTTAGCGGACTCTCTCAGCAGAATCAGAGACAGTTGTCACGAGTGGGAATTGGAGTTGAACAAGATATTCACATGCTATGGCAAACCAGCATTGGATCTCTTTGTGACAGACACGAACGCCAAATGCCAGTTCTACGTCAGTCGATACCCACTCCCTGGGTCGTGGGGGAATGCCCTTTCAATGAGATGGTCCGGTATTTATGCATACGCTTTCCATCCTCCTGCTCATACTGAGTATCCTCAACAAAATGAATTCTAATAGCTCCCAAGTGGCCCAGGCAGCATTGGTTTACAGAGCTCCTCCTGCTGTTGGAGTCTAATCCTATCCACTTACCGAAGATCCAAACCCTATTGCTGAGGAACAACGGCCAGATCCTACACCCAGAATCAACCTCTCTCTAATTGCATGCATGGCTCCTGAATTCAACGAGTTCTAAGATGTAAATCTCCCTCAAGACTGTAGGGAAATTTTGGCTAAAGCAAGAGCTGAATCAACAAACAAGACGTGCAGGTTGAAATGGAAAAGATTCTGCTAATGTTCTCAGCAATCTAACATGCATCCTTTGGAGGTGTCACCTGAGCAGATTTTACCCTACCTGCTCTCACTAGCCATATCAGGATTGGTACATGCGTCTGAAGTTCACCTAGCCGCGATTTCAATTTACCGACGCTCTGCGCACTATTTCTCTGTTCCATGAGAACAGTCAATTCATGAAGGGGTTGTTCAGAGCTTTCCCTCCAGTAAGAACTCCTCCCCCAGAATGGCATCTCAACGTGGTTCTCTCGCAGCTCATGAAACCTCCATTCAAGTCCATTCACAAGGCAGATCTGAAATTTCTCATGTGGAAAATTGCCTTACTGTTGGCTCTCACTTCTACTAGAAGAGTCAACGAAATTCAGGCTTTTACAACTCAGTAACCATTCTTGTGTTTCACTGATGATTGTGCTTCTGAGAACAAATGCAAGATTCATCCCCAAGGTTCCATCGTAATTTCATCTCAATGAACCTATCATACCTCGTACTTTCTTACCAAATCCGGGATCTCCAGCTGAAAGGTCTCTCCACACTTTGGACATCAAGCGTTGTCTTAAAATTTATGTCCACCATACCAAACTCCTCTGAAAATCTGATCAGTTGTTCTCTTTCGGGCTGTCTCATAAAGGTATGGAATTAACAAAGGCAAGCATCGCAAAATGGATTTCAGCCACCATACAATTTTCCCACAACAAAGCTCAGCAAGGGCGAAGGCGCACACAACAAGGACGAAGGCGCACTCAACAAGGACAGGGTCTACCTCAGCTGCTCTGTTTGCAGGCATCCTGATGGAGAAGATTTGCTGTGCTGCAACGTGGAAGAGCACCCACACGTTCATGCAGCACTACTGCCTAGAATCGACGCAGAGAATTGATGCAACCGTAGTACAGGTGGTTTTATGTTATCTGTTTCAATGAGGTGAGCCTCTGTAACTGTAGGTGATGTGGGTATGTCTTTTGACAATGTTTACAATACTGTTGTGCACTGCGTAAATGTCCTTTCCTATATAGACTATTTACTCAAAGTTTTGCATACATGCATATATGTGTGTGTGTTTATGGATATGTGTTAGACTGTTACCCACCATCCTCAAGGGTACTTCTATTACTTATATATTTACCTACCAAAACTGCTTCCTATTCTGATTCAAGCATGTGAATCTATGAAAGATCCAATACTGGAGAAGAAAACGAGTTACTTGCCTGTAACTGCAGTTCTCCAGTATTGGTATCTTTCATAGATTCACATGCGACCCACCCTGCTCCCCTTAGAGGCTTTCCTCATAGATCAGGATTTTTGATTCCCACTTGTGATCGAAAATCTAAGGGACTCTGCCTCTGTTGGGAGTGTGCTAGAGGGTCTGATTGGTTATTATTCAAGTTTGGTTCTTTTTTTAAAAGGCCATAGATAGGCTATTAAACGGACTTTGCATTGCCATTATAGCCTATGATACTATTACATACTGCTTTACTATGGTACCATGGGACTCCACTTCAACGACAGAGAATGATTCAAGCATGTGAATCTATGAAAGATACCAATACTGGAGAACTGCAGTTGCAGGTAAGGAACTGGTTTTCTTCCTTACTGCAGAGCTGCAGCCAAGAAATCTCTTGCAGTGGACCAGACATCGCTAAGATTAACACCACCCTCTAGCAAGTTTGTATATCTGCACACTTGGGAGACCCCCTCAGTTGTTTCTGAGATTTTCCATCTCCTCCAGTTTCCCCATATTTCTGCAGCAGTTGGTTGAGTGGTTGTTTGTTATTATTTAGTACTGACATCATTGACCAAATGCATTATCATTTGCGGCCCGTAGGCTCAGACCTCTTGCTTTGAGGCACTATTTAAGTTTCAGAGTAATTTGATGTCGTAGTCCCCTCTTCATTCGGTAGTAGCTGTGAAACCTCCTCTGGATAAACTCCCTCGAATTTCAAGGAAATCTGCGTAATACAGCGTGCTCTAATTTTTCAGACGTGCTCTGTTTTTTTTGCAGTGGATTCAACAATGGGCAAGTTGACTCGAGGTTCTCCACAATTTTGGTGACTTTCACCAACAGACCCCCAAGCTCTGATAATTTGGGGGTTTACCCACAGAGTTCTACACTTTTAGTAAAGAGTGAGTATTGTTCACTTGTACCAGGATATGGGAAGACTGCTTCAGAATCCGGACAAAAGGAGCTTTTCTAAATTTAATTGAGGTCACTCATATATTCTGTTTGATGAACTTGCACAACTCCCACAAATCAATCTCAGAATACAACTTAATTTTTAGCCTCTAATTTCAAATTCCTTCTTAATTACAGAACCTTTTAAAATGTTCAATTGTACATTTCATTTCTTTATTTATATACACTTTATTAATCTTTTCATATTTATTAATTTTCTAAGCAGTCGCAGACCCCCTGAGTATGCTTTGCGGACCCCCGGGGTTCCCTGGACCACAGGTTAAGAACCACTCAACTAGAGCTTTGGCTTCCATCACCGACCTATGCTTTAGACAGATCCTTTATAAAGGTGTTTGACAGTTTTTGTAGACTAAGTGGGCAAATCTGCATGTCAATCTCTTCTATCACTCTCTCCCAGGTTGTGTTGTCCCGTGCACATATGGAAACAACAGTCGGGGAGTCTCAGTCTTCTGGGAATCCTTGCTAAGCTTTGCAGCTGTGCCCTGAAGATGTCATTTGAAACCTCTATTCAGTGTTTTGAATAAATTGGAAACCCCTCCTCCCTTTGCCAGCTTGAGTGGTCAGTAGAGAACCCAATGTTCATTGTATTAGTAGTCCACATGGTTTCCACGAGTGTGGGCTCCAGTGGAAAACACAAGTAGCCGATTGTTGTCTTAACCTGGTAAAAAAAAGCCTTTCTTGTCAGTGAGGTTTGGTGATAGCAGGGGGATTAGCGTGGCTCATTTTTCCGCTTGGTATTGGGTCCGTCCTGTATCCCCATTTTTACTAGAGGGCAATCTGCATTTTAAATTGCTCTCTCATGCTTTCCTGTTCACTGAGTCAGGGCTCTAAATCGGTGGTTCTGCCAGAGTATAGGCTTGATATCTGTGAATTTTGTTTGCAAGCCTGGGCTCTCATTTGCTTTATCGCCTTGTATTCTCCCTCTCCAGGGGCCGTATTACACATTATCACTGTTTGCCCCCGGCGCACGTTTCAAAAGGTGCGCCGGGTGCATACAGTGATAATGCCCCCCATTATGGTGTATGCGCTGCCCCCAGGGCAGCCGCGAACTCGCGCTGCCGTGGGGGCAGCGCATTCATGTGAAAACACAGAGCAGCCGCTCCGTGTTCTCACAGTGCAGGCGGCACCCCCCTGCACTTTCAAAACTGGTTTAGAGATCCCCTTGGTTTGTAGCTTGTGGTGCTATCGATTCACATGTGCCCTACCGAACCTACCCTCTTAATTGAGTACAAGGTTGTACATGTGAACATGGTCTTTCTGTATACTTTAATACTTGCAAGTTTATCTCCAGCAAACAGACATTACCAATGCTTCACTTCTACACACATACACTTACCCTTTGGATGGGAAACTACGAAGCAAGATGGACTCTGTGTCTTGAAGCATTGTGGGTTTTACTGGACGGACCATGAGATGAGTCACTAGCAAAACAAAACTCTTTTGAATAAAAACAGTTTGCAATGTTAAGAGCCCAATACTAGATAGCAAAAGTGTGCAGAGCATATGAATCTACAATTCTAAAGCTCAAGAAATAAATGTATGGATATCTGGGCCTAAATCCATCTATTTTTTTGCCCACCATGCCATTTCAGTTTAAACCCAGCCATATGCAAATCAGTCTTGACCCTGCTCCCCATGGGTACAGTCCAGCATGAACTGCCGGGTAAGGTCCTCCCTGGACCGGAAACAAGCATCCTGAGACCAGTTTTGGGGTATCACCCCTCATCAGCCAGGCTAGCTTGAATCCATTTCGTCCATCATTTGTTTGCGTAGCACTTTTTGTGCTAAGTGGGATGGGTATACCCAGACGTGGTTCCCTTGCTCACTGTGTCACTGGATTCAAGCTAGCCTGGCTGATTAGGGGTGACGCCCGAACCTGGTCCCAGGATGCTTATTTCTGGTCCAGGGAGGACCTGGCTTGACAGTTCGGGCTGGACTGTTCCCATGAGGAGCAGGGTCCAGACTGATTTGCATATGGCTGGGTGTAACTGGGGTGGCGTGGTGAGCAAAAGAATGATGGATTTAACCCAGTAAGGGGTTTCCCTTACCTCTCCACCTGGCAGAGTGGTTAGGTCTCTACTCCCGCCACTCCGGGTGTTGGCTCCATTTAGCCAATCCAGGCATCGGGTACCGCTTTGGCTCCAACCAGTCCCAGGCATCAGCTGCTGAAGCAAAGTAGAATGACTCCCCGCTATATACATTCGCAGTTTCGCAGGGAGAAGCAAAGGCCTCACAGGGGCTGTTTTATGGTTAGAAACGTCTCTCTGCCTTTGGACCGATGTGGTCTAGTCAGGATATACGTTGACCGGGTTGCTCTCTATCTTCCAAGTGCCCTTTGTTTATGCCTCCTATAGAAAGCGGTCTTGGTCCCTGAAGTTGAGTAGTCTAGCAGTTATGGGCCTTGGTGGTGCTCCCAGTGGAAGTGACCACCCCGGGACTCTGTGTGCACATTGTATTGTGTACATTTTGGAGGTCTGACCCCAAGCACCGTCTCCATCAACCATTGTTCCCCAAACAGTTCTGTACTAGGGCCCTCCACATGTCCCAGGACCCCAGTTAGACCCATATTGTTGCGCCTGGAGCGGCCCTCAGCATAATCCATGTGGGCCGTCAGCTTGTTGATTTCAGATTGCATTTACCAGATCTTTGAGACGTGGTATGTGACCTGCAGCGTAATCTCAGTTAAGGAACTTTCTGCATCGACCGCCTTCACCACCAGTTTTTTATGATCTGCCTGCAGCAGGCCCACGTCCTGGGCCACTGTCTCTATTTTATGTTCCAGTGGTACTTTTGTGTCACGGATTGCCGCCAAAATTCTGTCCATGTGGGCTTCCAGTGGCGTTTCACTACCAGGCTGAACACCCTCATCCACCTTCAGATTTGGAATTCCAGCTTCCTGTGCCATCTTGCCCAGCTTGGGGCGCACCATATCCTCCAGGCAGTCTCCGACGTGGACACTATAGTCATACAGTGCAGGCAATGGAAGTCCGCGCCCCTGGTACAAAGCAATCCCCCGGGTTGGGCCCCATAGAGCAGGGCATCCTTGGTTCTGGCTTGTCGCTGCAGGGTGGGGGATTTATTGCAGGAACTTCAACCCTGGATTCGGCAGATGCGCAATAGTGCTCGCCAGTGAACAGCCACAGAGCTGCTAACTGTATCAGCACCAGTGGGGGTAGCAGGTGACACCTCTCCGGCCATAGGCCGTCTTCAGTCCAGGCCTGGATCTTCATTCTCCCATCTTGTGCCGACCTACCCCCTACTCACCTTGGGCTCTGTTGTGTGGGCCACGGAGTCTCTCACCGTCGCTCAGGGCCCTATCGCTCCTCAGAAGCCCTGCCCCAGGTCAAGACGCAAAGGAATAAGTGCCCTTCTGGCCAACTGTCGTCCTGATTGCCCCCAGGCCGGCATGCTGTTTTCGGGCGTAGTGCAGATATCGGCAACCCTCCCCCACAACATAAGGCACCTAGTACACAATGCAGTAAAATAATGACGCCACACAATATTTGTTGGAAAACAGTTTGCTGCAGGTTTATTTCATACATGAAATATGCCAACGTGGTGGGTTAACTTACGGGCGATCCAAGGGCAGGCAGCAATGAGTAACCTAAGCTGCCCACCCACCTGATGAGCCGTACGGCACAGTGGCCAACTCAGTCAGTGCTACCCTTTTATCTGTGAATTTTCTCCCTTAAATACCTTGGACCACCAGTCCATGATTTTACTCGCACCTTTTTAGGGGCGGAGGATTGCAAGGCAAGCCCCTGGTTGCTCAGGCTTGCAACTGATCGAAGGACTAGCAAGGCACCGACGTTTCCATCCAGGGTCCTGCCGTAAAGTTTGGCATAGAGCACCCCTGCTGTGCACCTTGAGATGGTACCCCTATGTACCAATCAGCCTTTGGATTGCCCTGTAACTCCGCCTGCAACACAAATTAACATTTTAATACATTCAGCAGAGTGCAATGAACTTCAGCCGCTGGCACGCTGGGTGTGGGGTGGGGGGCTGACAGCGTGTCCAGCGGTGGGAACAAAGAGGACTGCAACTGGGTGGGGCAGGTATAAGTGCCTGACCCCATCCCCCTGAGCGCAGGAAATGACGCGGTAAGAGCGCTGGACATGGGCAATCCCGTGGAGGGTCCCAGGGAGTGGAGCGCGGTGGATGTGCCAGAATGTGGCACTAAGGTGGCCTCCCTCTTAAAGGGGCGCGCTGTGGGTAGCCGCATAGTGCCGATATCGGCAACCCTCCCCCACAACATAGTGAGGCACCTAGTACACAATGTAGTAAAATAATAACGCCAAACAATGTTTGTTGGGAAACAGTTTGGTGTAGGTTTATTTCATACATGAAATATGCCAACGTGGTGGGTAAACTTACGGGCGATCCAAGGGCAGGCAGCGATGAGAAACCTAAGTTGCCCACCCGCATGATGAGCCAAACGGCACCGTGGCCAACCCAATTGGTGCTACCCTTTTATCTGGGAATTTTCTCCCTTAAATACCATGGACCACCAGTCCATGATTTTTACTCGTGCCTTTTTAGGGGCGGAGCGTTGCAAGGCAAGCCCCCGGTTGCTCAGGCTTACAACCGCCCGAAGGACTAGCGGGACACTGACGTTTCCATCCAGGGTCCTGCCATAAAGACTCCTTGGGTTTGGCATAGGGCACCCCTGCTGTGCTCCTTGAGATGGTACCCCTATGTACCAATCAGCCTTCGGATCGCCCTGTAACTCAGCCAACGCCCTAGATGTGGCTGCCGTCATATCTGCCCCCTCCGCCCCCCCCCCCCTCCTCCACACCATATCAGGCTCTATAACCTCCTGCAACCCGCGGTTACCAGACCTGCCAGCTGGACCGCGTCCATTTCCACCTCAGTCTGGTGTACCCTGCCCTATCGGAGTAACCTGTGGTGTTTGCCCTAATGGGTTAAGCCCTATTTAACCAACGCCCCTCTTGCTCGGTGAGCTTGGCCTGGCGATCTTGCAGTGCCCTATGAATTGCACCTTTCACCCACTGTAGGTTTTATTGACTGGATGGGCACACAGCGCACCCAGAGAGGTGAGGTCCTTCCCACCCAGGTGAATTCTAAACTGTGGGGTGGGGACCACTGCCGCTGGTTTCTGCTGAAGCTTTGTGGTCTAACTGCGTCGATGCATGCCGGGGGACCCAGTCCTGCTATAACATTGTGAAAACCATGGGCAATTTACAATTTGGTCCAATGGCAAAATTCTTGTACCGGTTTTGCCAGGGTGCAGACAAAGGAAAGACTTTGTGATTGTGAGCACATGGCGTAAAATATATGTACACTTCTACCTACACTTCCTAAATTTTGGAAATGACAAATGTCTTCTGAGAGATTGGAAAAGCTTTGTGCTGGTGAGCACATGGCGTACAATTGTGCAAGTCTTACCTGCATTTCCTTAAATATGGAAATGCCAAATGCCTTGTGATGAGTTTGTCAGCATTGTCCTCTGAACCAGTGTGAAAGACCCCTTCCCAGCCGCCTGGCGCTAATGGCAGTGATGGAAGGCGGGCTTAACTGAAGCATCCTATGACTCACTCCCCTTTTTCCCGAGGGCCCATTTCCATTCTAATGCATGCCGGGGGGAATCAATCTCTAGTACCAGGGTGCGAGAGGAAGCCTCAAGGTGTCATAAGTATATGTGTTAAATAATCAGTTATCGCTTGTGGTCAGCACCATTCAGTTATCTTTATCCACTTACAGCTGTTAGACACTTCATCGGCGGATCCCTAGGACTCTGCGTCGGTGTTGCTTTCTCTCCTGCCGGGGGAGGGGTGTCACAGGATGCAGCTTCCAACTCTCGCTGCCTCGGCCCCGGGGGCCGTATCCCCCGTTGCCGCAGGCCTCCTTGCCTCCCACATCTCCTTGTTCGGCCGCGGGCTGCCGCTCCCTCCGCTTGGTGCAGCTGTCGCAGCAGCTTGCCTCCATCCAGTGGCGTAGCGAGGCACTCTGCCGCCCGTGGCGGTCCCTGCCTTTTTGCCGCCGCCGCCGAGCGCCTAAGAGGGGGGGGGGGTGCTGGCGATAAATTTACCTGCCGCCCCGAAATCTCGTGCCGCCCGGGGCGTACCGCCCCCTCCGCCCCCCCCCTTGCTACGCCAGTGCCTCCATCCCTCTATCGCGGAGAGACAAAATCAAGTTGACTGCGACTAACTTGCTTCGCCGGCGTGCCACCGATACTGCACCGGGCGTACTGTCTGCAGGACCTGTAGGTGCAGAGCTCAGTGCTGAGCCATCCAGGCCACCTTTTGTACTAACTTTCAGTAGGGAAAATAGCAGTAAAAGTAATGAGGCACACAGTTCCCTCGTTAGAGAGACGTTTGATGCTGCTACCCCAGAACCCCGCAGTGGATTGTCAATCAGAGTAAGTTCTTTTTCACAGACAAGTTAAAGGATACATCCCTGGCAGTACCAGGGTTGTGACGATTGTGTATAAACTTAATAAAGGAACCCAAGAAGATGAGTGGTCATAGCTTATACTTTCACTGTACTGTAGTCTGCTTGTGAAGAAAAATCTCCTTTCAACCTAATCAAAGATAGTTGAATATTAATATATGACAAATACAAGCACAATCGGAGTAAAAGATAAAACATACAGATGCCTTATGATGCGGTCCTCTTCTTCAGACATTTCATCCCAGATAACAGAATATATAAGAAAGTTATATAACCAGACCTTTAGCTCCCTTGCAGTTGTTCCTCTTCATTGAAAAAATAAATGAAGGTCCGTTTGTCTAGTCATTAAGAAATTAAAGCATCAGCGGCGTAGGCACGTGAAGTAAATACTTGCTTATCTTGGATATAAGCACAGTCTGCCTTTTCATGTCCTTTAGAACTTACTTAAAAGAAGAAGGAGGCTCAACAGACTACCATTGGTGTGTCCATGATGACGTATCAGATTCATCTTCAGGTTGAGCTCCTCCAGTGTGAGAATTCTGTTTTTTAGACCGCGAATGGCAGGAAAATGATACAAAGGGAAACTGTGCAAATATCGTATGCATCTGAGCAGCTCTGATCAGAACCACTGCACAAACAAGAGATTGCTTGAATAATAAAATATGTTTCTTGTGTAAGGACAATGACAATCTCCTTTTCAAAAAGGAAAGCATAGTATTAGGGAGCGCTAGAAAACAAAAAAGGTGTAGCAACCTGAAAAGGTATTGAACCACCATGATGCATTTAATAAGCTTAGAGCACTGTGGAGCATGAGGTAGAGGCATGGAAGGGCTCTGCTTTGTTTCTACCTGAAACATCTGGTGATCCAGTAAGCTGAACAGTGTCATCATGTGGACCACTGGCCTTACTACTTAGATGAGATTGCACTTGGATAGATCGGGGAGGAATTAAGAGAACCATTGGTAGCACCAGTATATGTTAAAGAAATAATAAATGTAATAAATAGTTTCCTGGGAAGTACGTTTCCAGACACTAATGTGCTCACTGCCAACTTATAACGACATATTAGCTCGCCATCTTTTGAATGCACACAGTGAAGCCCTTCTACACTCTCCAAGAAGCGATAATTACTGTCCTCTCTAGGCCCAGAAAATATGGGACCAAATGTCAGTCATATCGGCCCCTTTTCCTTCTTAAAAATGGTTGCGACTAGACTTTGATTGGTGCCCCCAGAGCAAGCCGGATTTATCGCTAGTAGGGCCACATCCCACAATTTGCATACCTTATTTGGGATGATGAAGCAGATTCACCCAGAAGTTAGGGCAGTCGCAGCTTTCTTGGATGCAAAGAAGGCATTTTATTCTCTAGCGTGGCCTTTTCTGGAAACGAAATTGGAACGTATGGAAATATGCAATCACATCATTGCACTGGTATGCTTTCTATACTCTGACCCCTGCGACAGAGTCCATGTAAACAACACTCCAACTAAGAGCTTCCCTATTGGTAGGGACCGGCAAAAGTTATGTTCCCTTTCTCTCTTTTTATTTGCCCTGGCATTAGAGCTCTTGGCTTGCACTTTGAGGCACAAACATTACCTTTGTGGGATAGCTTTTCCCTCCAGATGGATACTGCTCTATGCCAATGATATATTGCTATTGGTCAAAACCCAGATGAGAGCCTTCTCACTAATTGGGGAGATTGGTCATTTTGTGAGGTATTCGGGTTTATTAATTAATTGGGAGAAGATGGAATTATTTACCCCTCACTCTGGCCATGGGGAGGTCATATGTAGAGTTTTCCCTGCAGTGGTGTCATGACTCAGTCAAATTATTTGGGGTTATCGTGTTTAATGACTAGGAAGTCCATAGTAATTATGGCCCAGTCTTGGAAAGGTTACAACAGCATGTTTAGTGGAATGGATAAGGCTCCCACTTTTGATAGCTGGGAGAATTGCCATCATAAAAATGGTGGTCCTCCCAAAGTTTCTATATTTATTCATCAATACTCTGATCCCACTAAATACCTTCTACTATGCTAATCTCCACACACTCTTGGCTAGGTTAATTTGGGATGGTAAACAACCAAGGGCCAGGTGGGGATGTCATGACTTTACTGCTTCGGAGTTGTTTGTTTCTCTGACTTTCAGCTTTATCACCAAGTTGCTCAGGTACACTTTGCTGCCTCCTGGCACTCTCTTGACTCAGGACCCCCACATCTTATGATTTAATGCGATCTGGTTGAGAGTGGTTCCTTACAGACCAGTCTGTGAATTAGACAGCCTAGATCATCTCCTGCAGTATGCACCATGCGATGCACATAATGATAGTCTCTGGCCAATGAGGCTGGCTTAAACTTGTTATCGTCCCCTATGGAAATATTTTCATACTTCCAGCTCAAACAAGCATCAAAGAGGTTGAGTTTGACATTTCTGCTTGCTCCTCCTGAGTTCCTTCCTTTATTTGCTTGGTCTCCATCTCCAGATGAGTCTCTAAATTCTTCAAATTATGTTAAAAAATCAATTAAAGTGGCTGACTGACTGTGGGAGCTGGATTTTGGGCAGGAGATACTAAAGCAAAACTTGTTTTTTGTTGTTCCCCAGTGAAATTGGTTTCACTGAATTACAGACAATCTCCTGTGTAAAACATTTCTCAATTGCGTGTATTACACCCCAGTATTTAGGTGCAAATTTGATGTGACGATAAGTGCTAACTGTTGGTGGTGTGCTGCTCGCCCGGTGCTTTATTTTAAAGTGGCCTGGCAATGCCTGACTGTTTTTGCATACTGGTAAGAGGTGAAGACAGTAATGGTCACAGACTGCAGTTGTCCACCTTGGTGGTTTGCTGGGCTATGTGGCAGGTATTCCAAAGCTGGTTTGGAGATTGGCGGCGCTATTTTTGCTTTTGGCGATGTGTAGGGTTGCCATCGCCTGGCTTTAGGGTCTTTCTCCTGCTACCAAAGACTGTATACAAGATTCAGCTTTTTGTAATGAGTCAGTGGATTACTGCGAAATGTTACAACCTGTGCTGAACAGGCACAGGGGGACATCTGGGGTCCCCTCCATGACTACTTAGAGAAACACTCCTTGGCTGCAAACATGACAATGTCTGAGTGGCTGAGGTTTGCAGTGTGACCCTCTGATGTTCCTTTGAAGACTCAAGTAATTGTGCACAAGATTTGGTGATGAGTGTTATGATTTTAACTGATACTTTGTTGTGCTACTGTGCAAAATGGTCTGTCTCAGGTAGGTTCAATCGGACTGGTGACTCTGCAATGTGCTTTTTATTCCTGTAGTAATCATGCACTCATTAATTTGTCAAATCTATGATAACCTGCCAGATTGCCATTCTTTATGTATGTTTTTTTCCCTAAAAATGTTAAAGAAAGCTTTTTATTTTTAAATTGAGCATACACCCAACCACTTCAGGCAGCCTGAGGCCACCTCCAGGGCTGCGCACTGCCTTCATGTAAGGTGCAGTCATGAGCATTGCATTTGGCGTATGAGTTTTGGTTTTGAAGGCTGTTGTGAGAATATTGGATTATTATACATAGAAAACAAATGTTAAAGGGACGTTATAGTTAGATGAAAATGGCAGTAAAAACATACCATTTTAAATTAACAAAACAACTGAAAATCACCAGTTATAGTTATTTCAAGTGCCTATAACTCGTGCTCTAAAATAACTATAACTCGCGCCTTCACGATGCACTGCTAATTACCTCCCATATTACATCACTCGTAACATGTTCTATGAAATCATTGATAACATCACTGCAACATCTGATATGACATCATTGATGACAATACTGTGCATGGCGGAGGTGCGAGTTATAGTTTCTTTAGAGCATGAGTTATGGTTACCTGAGATAACTGGTGAATTTAAGAAGTTTTGTTAGTTTAAAACAGTTAGTTATAACTGACATTTTCACCAATCTATAACGTCACTTTAACCTTTGGTTTTTTTCAGTGAAAATGTACGTTTATTTTAATGTAAAGTAACATATTGTTACAATTCCTAACTATAGCGTCACTTTCACCTCTGTGTTTTTTCAGCAAATTTCAATTTAAAAAAAAAATGTCAAGTAAGATGTCCATCGTTGTCCCTTGGCTTGGGCGCTGCTGCACCCAACCCCCCGAGGGTACCCTATCCCCTCCAGCATACGTCCTAGGGGTTGGATGCAGGACCTGCGCCCAACCCCTTTCTTCCTTGCACGGCTGACTATGTGAAATTACAGTATACAGAGTAAAGTGATTGTCTTAATTATTTTATTAAGCTTTATTAAAAAACGTCTTTGAGTCTTTCCTTTAACAGTTATTTTTTAAGCTTCAAAGTGCATTCATAGAACTAACTATAAGAGGTCCCTGCACTCCAGCTGAAGAGAATACAGCCTCAGCTTGGAATACATTGTATAAAATATGGCAAGCAATCCTGGATTCAATGACCCAGGAGACTTGCTGTTTTTTTAAATGTTGCTGGGGGGCTCCTGCGTTCCCACCAGCTAGCTATCCACAGCATTAACAGAATGCTTGGCGGTGCCCCTGCCCCTTGTAGTCACACGACCAGGGTCCATAAATATAAACAAAAAGCCTTACAGGGCATTATGGGGCGCTCCATGCCAGAGCAGTGAATAATAATGGAGCAGCTTATGATGCTCATTTATTATCTGAAAGAGACTGTAGTTATAGATTCCTTACCTTTAGAATTACCCCCAGACGTTACACTGGATCCGGAGATTTTTCTTTAGCAGTACCCCTGCGCGTCGGTAGGTGGCGTCGGTCGACTCCGCGTCCGTCGTTGGCGGCGTGGTCGCCGGTATGACATCGCATTGTCTACTTAGGCGCCGCCCCTGCGCGCTGACGTCAGTTCTTTCTTTTTCCGCACCAGCCTTGTGCAGATCAAGAGAGACCTACCCCTAGTCACTTTTTGACTAACTTTTTCTCGACTTTTGTCGAATTCTTTTTGAGTCTTACCGACTCCTGGTGTACGAGGGATGTCCCATCGACGGACCGGGTTCAAGCCATGCGAGGCCTGTAACCACCTGATGTTGGTTGCTGACCCCCACCTCGTGTGCCTTTGGTGCCTGGAGCGCAACCACGACCCGAAGTCGTGCTCCGACTATCGGGCCATGAATCCCAAGTCTTTGCGGGAGCTGTCCCGAAAGTTGTTGGAGGCCCGGCAGTCGGCTCTGCGCCGCTCAAGGTCCCGGTCGAGAGGAAGGTCTCGGGACCGGTCGCGAAGCCACCACCATCATTTGTCGTCCAAGTCTTCGAGATCTTCGGGTAAGTCGAAGCACAAGAAGAAGGCGAAGAAGCAGCGTTGCTCTCCACCTTCTCCCCGTCGGTCGGCCGTCGCGATGCAGGACCCGGAGCGTCGTCGTTCTCCAGCTTCATCTTCGGAGCCTGCTCCAGGGACGGCTCCGAGTTTCCCCCCTTTTTTCCGGTGCCGAAGCGTCCCCTGCCCAGCTTCGAGCTTTCTACGAAGTGCTTCATGGCATCTTTGGGCAGCCCGACTTTCCGGCACGCCTTCCGGCCCCGCGGACTCGACTGGGGGCTCTGGGACTTCGATGCCGCCGGAGGGCCCCCGAGGATCCAGGCCTGGATCTGGATCAATGCCGGTCGAGCTCACAGTACCATCCCTGGTGTTCCTTTCAGGCCTGACTGGCAACCAGAGGAGGGTGAGGAGGACTGGGAGGGGCCTATGGACCCTTTAGCTGACCAACTTGATGAGCCGGACTGGCGAGAGGACCTGGGTGATGCCAGTGGTCTGGATACCTCCCCAGACCTTGGCATGCTTTCTCCCCCTACCGTGGCTACGGAGGAGGGAGCGTCATATGCAGTGGTGTTGCGTAGTGCGGCTGAGGTCTTGGGCCTGGAGCTTCCTAAGGTGGCAGTCAGGACTAACCTCCTGACAGAGGTGCTTCAACCAGCGGCGGCCTCTTCGGAGCCCCTTCTGCCTTTTAATGAAGCCCTCACGGACGTCCTTCTGGGCACTTGGTCCATGCCCAGCACAGGGGCTTCTGTCGACAGGATGATTGCCTGACGCCACCGACAGGCCCCGGGCAACCCACTTTTCCTTTCCCAACACCCGACCCCCAAGAGCTTGGTAGTCCAAGCCTCGTCCTCTAAGGGCGCACTCTCTACTGCTCCCCCAAATATGGAATCCAAGAAGCTGGACCATCTTGGGAAGAAGGTGTTTTCTTCCGCCAGCTTAGCACTGCGGTCGGTGAATACCGCATGCCTCTTGGACCGCTATACCCATACAGTGTGGGATACGGTTGCGCAAGTGCTGCCACCGTGCCCGGAGGAGGCCCGGGCCGTTGTCACCCGCGCAGTGGCAGAGGGTAGAGACGCAGCAAAATTCACCATCAGATGTGGGCTGGATACCGCCGGCTCACTGGGCAGAACGGCTTCCACGTCAGTAGCTCTGAGGCGCTACACCTGGTGAGGACATCTGGTTTCTCTGGGGATGTCCAATCCACCTTACTAGACATGCCCTTTGATGGCCGTCGCCTTTTTGGTGACCAGGCAGACTCAGTGCTCGACCGCTTCAAGGATTCCAGGGCTCCGGCCAGATCCCTGGGCCTCGCGGCGACCTCTCGCCCCCACAGTCTGCTTTTCGCCCCTTTCGTGGCTACGGAAGGGGTGCCCCACCACGTTCGACCCATTCTAGCCACCGGTTCATGCAAGCTGCCCAGCCTGTGAGTGGCCGCAGACGTGGGACCCATCGATGAGGCCTGGGGGCCAGCGGGCGGGCCAGTCCACTCATACCCTCCCTGCAGCAGCCTCCAAACCCTTCTAGTCTGACCTTTCAAGGCCACAAGAGGACAGTGGGCAGCAGGATTCGCCATCACCTCCCCCACTGGCGCACCATCACGTCAGACATGTGGGTTTTGCCAAAGTGATGGGGGTGGTCGCAGCTCATCTGCGCAGATCAGGGGTTCCAATCTTCCCCTATCTAGACGACTGGCTGTTGAAGGCGAGTTCGCCCCAGGCTGTCGTCTCCCACCTCCAGACTACGGCGGACCTCCTGCATTCGCTGGGGTTCACTATCAGCGTGCCGAAGTCACACCTGACTCCCTTTCAGAAGCTCCTTTTCATCGGAGCGGTTCTGGATACAGCGCAGTTTCAGGTTCATCCTCCCGAACAGCGAGTCCGGGATATTCGGGCTATGATACCGATGTTTCAGCCTCTAGCCCGGATTTCGGTGAGAATGGCCCTGAGGCTGCTGGGCCTCATGGCCTCCTGCATCCTGCTAGTAGATCATGCCAGGTGGCATAAGCGGGCTCTGCATTGCGACCTGATGTTCCAGTGGGCGCAGCATCGGGGCAATCTTTCTGACGTTGTCCAGATCTCGGAGGGGACTGCACGTCAATTGCAGTGGTGGTTAACGAACCAAGATTGGGTCAGCGGCCGATCCCTCTCCCTTCCCCAACCAGAGCTAACAGTGGTGACCGATGCGTCACTCCTGGGATAGGGCGGCCACATGGGAGAGGCGGGGATCGGAGGACTCTGGCCTCTGGCGGAGTCCGGCCTCCACATCAACCTTCTGAAGCTCCAGGCGATTCATCTGGCACTGAAGGCATTCCTTCCCTCTATCAAAGGAAGTTTAGTGCAGGTGTTCAGACAACACCACCGCCATGTGGTACTGCAACAAACAGGGCGGGGTGGGGTCTTGGACCCTATGTCAAGAGGCTCTTCACCTTTGGACATGGCTGGAACATCAGGGCATGTCCCTGGTGGTCAAACACCTGGCAGGTTCTCTGAGTGCCAGGGCAGACGAGCTCAGTTATCGGTGCGTGATTGATCATGAATGGCGTCTTCACTCGGGGGTGGTGCAAGGTCTCTTTCAACAGTGGGGAGAGCCTTGGTTAGATCTGTTCACCACCGGAGAGAACACGCACTGTCAACAGTTCTTCGCGTTGGAATTTCCAAGGCGGCACTCGCTCTGCAACGCTTTTCATCGCGAGTGCAGTTGTGGCCTCCTGTACGCCTTTCCGCCTGTACCACTTCTGCCCCGAGTGCTGAAGAAGATCAACACGACCGGGCCCAAGTCATTCTTGTGGCACCGGACTGACAACGAAGAGTCTGGTACCCCGAGCTCTTGAGCATGGCCATCGATCCTCCGATCAGACTGCCTCTTCGGGAGGATCTTCTGTCGCAGCAGCAGGAGACGGTCCTCCACCCGAACCTGTCCAGCCTCCATCTCCTTGCGTGGAGATTGAGCGGCGGCAGTTGACAGCTTTTGACCTTCCGCCCGAAGTCTTATGTCATCTTGGCAGCCAGGCGTCCCTTCACCAAGTCTGTAGGCGCCTGTAGATGGAACAAGTTTGTGGCATGGTGCACAGCAAAGGCTGTGGATCCCCTTTCTGCCCCCTTTCGGAGGTACTCTTGTTCATCCTCTCTAGCCCAACAGGGCTCTGCCCTGGGCACTCTTAAAGGCTACCTTTCGGCCATTTCTGCCTTTCTTCGCCTTCCTGATAAGCCTTCTCTTTTCAAGTCCCCTATTGTATATGGATTTCTGAAGGGCATTACACATCTCTTTCCTCCTCCTTTCGTAATGCCCCAGTTGGACTTGAACCTTCTCTTGACATTCCTTATGTGTGCTCCCTTTGAGCCTCTACATAACTGCCCTATCGGGCTCCTTACTCTGAAGACTGCCTTCCTTGTCACCATCACCTCTGCTCGCAGAGTGAGTGAGCTTCAAGCTCTGTCCTCAAAACCTCCTTTTCTTGCTGTTCATCCGGACAAAGTAGTCCTTCGCACACGGGACTCTTTTCTTCCCAAAGTGGTTACCTCGTTCCACATAGGACAGACCATCACTCTGCCCACTTTTTTCCCGCCTCCGCATCCCTCCAAAGAGGAGGAGAGACTCCACCGTCTGGACCCAAAATGTGTGCTGTCTTTCTGTCTAGACCGCACAAAAGATTTCCGGGTGGACGATCAACTCTTCATTGGCTATGTGGGTGCCAAGAAAGGTTGGGCTGTGCAAAAACGCACCATCTCTTGATGGGTTGTCCTATGCATTAAAATCTGCTACTCTTTGGCAAAGAAGGAAGCCCCGGTGGGATTGCGTGCCCACTCCACCAGGGTGACGGCAGCTACTACTGCCTTGGGACGTGGAGTTCCACTCCTTGACATCTGTCAGGCGGCCATGCGGACATCTCTGCACATGTTCACCAAGCATTACTGCCTGGACAACCAAGTCAGGAGAGACGGCTACTTTGGCCGTTCTGTTCTCCAGGACTTTCTGGTGTGAACTTAGTTCGCAGACCCACCTCCGGGGTTGGCATTGCTGGGGTATCTATTCTAAAGGTAAGGAATCTATAATTAACAGTCTCTTTCAGATGAACAAGTTACTTACCTTCGGTAACAAGGTATCTGTAAGAGACATATGTTAGTTATAGATTCCTTACTGCCCCACCCATCCTCCCCGTTCTGCAAACTGACTTCTAGGGATAGGTACTCCCTTCCAGGGCCCTAGTTTTGTGCACCAGTGGTCAGTGTCTTGCATGGCTCTGCGCTTCTGGCATGGAAAGTCGTGTCAGAACTGACATCAGCGCGCAGGGGCAGCGTCTAAGTAGACACTGCGACGTCATTCCGGCGACGCCAACGACTGACGCGGAGTCGACCGACGCCATTTACCGACGTGCTGGGGTCGTGCTTAAGAAAAATCTCAGGATCCAGTCTGACGCCTGGGGGTAATTCTAAAGGTAAGGAATCTATAACTACATATGTCTCTTACAGATACATTGTTACCGAAGGTAAGTAATTTGTTCATTATTACTATTTTTTAATTAAAAAAAAAAAAGGTTTTGAGTGCCAACCCACAACATTAACATCATTGGGGACCATTGGGGAAGCCCCGGACTCTAGTGGCCCTGCCGGCTCCCCACCCAGAACCCTAGTAAGGGTGGTACCACCTTATAATGACCTTCATTAGAACATGTATTGGATCACTGTTAATCTGGTGATAATTAATAAAACATCCCCATCACCTTCATTAAGACACAAAGATTAATTGTCAGTTTTGTCATTGGCAATAAAGTATTACAATTTTTTGTGTGTTTTCAGCATGCTGTAAGCACAGCCTTAGGACCCACCAACAGGGGTCCCGACACACCCGGGGCACCCACAACATTGACATCATTGGGGACCATGCCAGAATCCCCGGGCCCTAGTGGCCCTGCTGGCTCCCCACCCAGAGCCGATAGTGGTGCAGGCGGAAGCTGGCTCTTTAACTTTGCTCCTAGCTGGGCAAGAGCAAAGTTGTGTTTCTCCTGGGCAGGGTATGCCTGCTCTCTCCCAAGCAGGAAACAGCAGTGTCCTGAGGGGTGGGTCCCCGGAACCCTGCTTAGATCAGGCCCCGGGTGAGGGGGTCCCTAGGGCTCATTGAGGCACAGGGAGAGAGGATTCACTGTGAATGTACAGTAAAAAAAAAATGTTTTGGCCCAAGGTATGGGCCATCTGTGTGCCCCCTCCCCCTACAAGGCCTAGGGGGGCAGGGTATCTCTACCCTGCCCGCCTATATGTATTTTTATACTCATTTTCAGGACTGGGGACTGAATTCCGAAGTCCTAAAATGGCTACTGCCACATCTTTGTTTATGCGGTGGCAGTCAATCAGATCTTATCTCATCTTTTAGCGTCATGGCATGATATATACAATTATGTTTGAACTTTAATTTCTTCAAAACTACTGAACTGATTTTTACAATTCACAAAGGCATGATTTTGCTGGACCAAGATCTAGCTTTCTGCAAAATTACAGTGTAATTGCATTCAGCTGTTTTGTCGGTAGCTGTGTCTTATTTTTGCTGTTGTAAAATGGATGGGGCCCCTCCCTTTTTCTCAAACCCCACTTGATGGATCTTCCCGAAACTTTCCAGGAAGGAGCTGAAATGGATGAGACTTTTTTGTGGAAAGTTTCATAAAGATTCGTCAAACGGTGTGAAAGTTAAAAGCAAATTAAAAAATAATTTTCCTATGGAAACGTGGTCCTAACTATAACTACCCAGTGGTGACCACTGTGTTTTTTAATAAATATATATATTATACTATATCTTTTTTTTTTTTAAACATAGTGATCTCCAGACTTTCCATAGGAGGAGCGATTTTGTTTTGCTAATAACTTTGGAGCCGTTTGACTAGTCTTCATTCAACTTTCAAAATAAAAAGTTCATCCAGCTCCTTCCTGGAAAGTTTTGGGGTGATCCGTCAAGCAGAGCCTGAGAGAAAGGGGTTTCAAGACATGTTTTTTCATGCAGTTTTCCCCTAGGAATTTTGCGTAGTGCTGAAAAAATGGCTCAACAGAATTACACCAAATGTAGCCGAAATCTAGATCTCAACTTAGAAAGCATGTTTTTTGGTCAAAATATAGTGGTATCTGGATGGTTGGTACTGGGTACTCCTGCAGACTAAGAAATCTGATTGGCTGGCTGCAACATGAGCAGAAATGTGGCTTCCATTTCAGGACTCGGGGACTTGGTTCCCTTGTCCTGAGTTTGTTAAAAAATAAGATACCATGGGCATGGTAGGGGTACCCAGGCCCTTGTTTTGGGATGGTTACAGGACGCCAGCGCTTCACAAGTAACAAACCTTCTGTCTTTTGGGACCCAAGTACGCTGTTGTGAAACTTGACTTTGTTAGGGTTACGAGGCAGTCCCATGCCACTATAGGGAAATGCTGTAGGCTTGTAACCCAGTCCACAGGCACACAACGCCCAATAAACCATTGTCCAGTATGTTTTTTTTACTTATAAAAAGGAAAAATATTTTATTATGCCCACACTACTTAATACCACACATTAATTAATAATAAAGTACAAGCTGGCAGGTGGAAATACCTATGGTGACAACCTCCTAACAGTCCATACCTCTAGGGAGCCCTAATCACTAAGACCATGATACCAGACACAATAGCAGGACTGCTGGCTATGTCAGGGGTTCAGCACATTCATAAAAGCAGAAATCATATCATAAGAGACTAATGGAACACCATTAAAGCTGAGAAGGGTGGTACCACCTTACAATGACATTCATTAGAACATGTATTGAATCACTGTTAATCTGGTGATAATTAATAAAACATCCCAATGACCTTAATTAAGACAAAGATTAATTGTCAGTTTTGTCATTGGCAATAAAGTATTACAATTTTTGTGTGTTTTCAGCATGGTGTAACCACCGCCTTAGGACCCACCAACAGTGGTCCCGACACACCAGAGCTTCTGAGCAAAAGCTTAGGCTTTAGGAGCACTTGAAACTGTGTAAAACAGTCACCAGTTTTACCCCCCAAGAGACTTCAGGTGACTTTGAAGGGGGTGCCTTCACAGTCCTGGGAGCACCACAAACATTTAGGAATACGTTGGTGGTGCCCCTCCCTCTCCATGGCAGCACAAACATGCCTTTGCAAGGGCTTATAGGGCCTTCCAGGCCCTAGCTGATTGGAGCCTGCGCGACCCTTTGAAACATACACCTTGGGAAAAACTGCTTTTGTTTGTTTACTTTCTTTTTAATGGATACCCCGTTCCCACTCGGGGCATCCACAGCATTTATTTTCGTTGGGGGCCCCTGGGAGAGTCCTCCAGACCATACTGGCTCCCTGCATGCTCGGCACGGCTCCTCTGTGCTACATGGGAGGCAGCTTCCTTCCTTTGCTCTCTGTCTGCCTGTAACTAGCGAGGGTGGGAACAAGAATCCAGACTTCAGGCTGGGCACCACAGACACGGTAGGTGGGAGGAATGTCAGGACTGTTTTTCTCCATCTAGATCCCAAGGGCGATGGGAGCTTCTGGGCGCACAGATAAGCAAAGAGCGCGGCACAGCTCATTTTGTCTTGTGTTGCTTCGGCTCCTGGGGAGATATGGGCATCCAGGTGCGAATGGACTTGCGGGGAGGGGGCTCCATGCACATTCCCTCCCAGCTTCCGTATTTTTAGGTCTCGCCTAGGCAGCGCTTGCGCTGTCTCTTCGAGACATGCTATATTCAGGATATGGGTATGAAGCTCCGCCCATCTTTTTAATTGGCTCCTGTTACTGTCCTTTGTAAATGGTGGCTTTTCATTGGTCAATAGGCTTAGTAGTCCCTCCTTAGTACCGCCTTTTCTCTAGTTGTAACCTCCCATGAGGACTCCCCCTGTTACATATGTTGTTACTCTAGATGTTTTAATTACAGCCTCAAGCACTATTTTGTTAAATTACTTTCTGCTGCCTGCTGTTGCAGGCAAGACACACTCTCCCCCAACACTTTTAAAAAAAATTTAACCAGTGCGGCATACCTCAGCTCCAATAATGGAGGCCGCACCTTTCTTTTGTTATTAGCGGGTCGCCAAACTCTGCTGCATGCCTTTTTTTTCTATCTTTACTTTTGTTACAATGGCGGCTCCTGCGCTTGAGCTTTAAATATCTTAAGCTAAAGCGCAGGTGCCACAATTGCTTCAAAAGTAAAGAAATGGGGAAAAAGATGCATCTCCCGTGCCTTTTTTTCTATTTCTTTACTTTTGAAGTAATCGCGGCACCTGCGCTTTAGATTAAGATGTTTAAAGCTAAAGCACGGGTGCTGCGATTGCTTTAATAGTAAAGAAATAGAAAAAAAGGCGTGGGGATGCATTTTTTTCAATTGCTCACTTTTGAGGCAAACACAGCACCTGCGCTGTAGCTTAAGATGTTTAAAGCTAGAGCGCGGGTGCAGTGATTGATTTGTAATGCAATAGGTCTCACATTACTGAAAGTTTGAGCTATTGGCGTTGCATTTATATTAACAATGCCAATAGCTCAAACTTTCAGTAATGCAAGACCTATTGCATTACAAATGCTTGTTTCTACTTCTTGCGCTGTCCCCTGGGGCCTTGGCCGTCCATTGGAGTTCAGCAAACTACATAGAGCAGAGTGCTCTGCTGTATTTTCTCTGCCCCCAGTGGGCTATTTTGGACGCTTTTGGTTTTATTTTGTTCCTGGTTGGTATCTCTAACCTCAAGAAGTGGTCTTTTCAGCCTTCTGACTGTCTTTGTGGCTTGGGGGCCATGGTGCGCTCATCCACTTATGTAGCCTTTCATATATATTTTTTTTTTTTAGGAATCTTGTATCTTCTCCATGTTGTGTAGCCAGCCATTCTGGGCCAATCAGAACATATCTGGACACCAGCGTTAACCCTTTCTTGCCCACCCCAAGCACCTTTTAAAATACTCACTTTTTGCCAAATTTGGTGTAATTCCGTGTTTTTTGGTTTTGGAGAGCAAACTTTCCTGTGAGAATTAACATGGGAAATCACACATTTGAACAGCTTCTCCCTCTGCCACTGCTTGACAGATCGATGCAAAACTTTCCATGAATGAGCCAACACAAAGTGGCTCCCTTTTTCACTGGGTCTTGATGGGAGTGCGGGTCCGTTGTACGGCAGAGCCACGTCGTCTTTACATTCACCAAAACCCTTCAAAAAGAAGTTGGATCGCACTCCCGAGTGTAGGTAAATAGTTTCATTTATTTTAATCTTACAGAGACCAACATATCCCCTACGCGTTTCGGTCTAACTAAGACCCGTGACCAAGGTCTTCTTTTTGAAGGGTTTTGGTGAATATATATCTAGAGATAGAGATAGAGATAGAGATAAATATATCTATATCTAGAGATAGAGATAAATATATATATATATATATATATATTCGCGCTCAGATTCCGTCTTCATTCCCTCACTCACGGCCGGGTGCCTTCTAACGTGGTGACGGACACCACGCAACAATTCCAGGCTCAAGGTAAATAAATACCAGCACTCACAGGAACGTAGTCTCCCAGATTTTATTGGGATTCTTCAACACGACCAGACGCGTTTCGGCTGCCGCCTTTTTCAATAGTGGCCGGCGCCGACATAAAGCAGACTTTAAATATCATGAACTGCTAAACATTAACAAAGGACACCGGTCTTACTTCAGACCAAGGTGTCGGCCATTTGTAAACGTGCAATCACTTAGTGAAACAATAACATAAAACACTGGATTTATACCACATCTATCTCGCCCTGAATGGGCACTTCTTATGTTATACTACATCTTGTTTCATTTTCATATAATTGTGTTATTCAGCCCTGAATGGGCTCATAATTCTCATCATTGACTCATTGTACTAACACACCAAAGTTAATAAAATGAATAATCAAAGTTCGCATCATATAATGTTATAGCAGTAAAATGAGATTCACACATATAGGATATATCTTTGTTACTCTCCCAACCTCTAAAGGTGTACAGCCATCTCTTCCCCACTGTTCAAACCTCCTGGTATTTTAGTTTGGTTGTCGATGATATATCTCGACTCCAATCTACGCAGTTGTAACTGCCTGTCGCCACCTCTTACATTGGTGGGTACATGATCCATACAGAAAAAACTCAGCAAGTCTCTGTTACTCTGATGAAATGCCTCAAAGTGCATGGCCACCGGATAGGTTACATCCTTGTTATTGATGGCTCTAAGATATTCTAAAATACGCACTTTGGTTGGATGTATGGTGCTTCCAATGTAACGCTAAACCACACGGACACACTAAACAGTATACCGTGTGGCTTGTGTTACAATTCATGAGTTTCTTAATTTTCTTTGGTTCTTCCAAACCGAGTACTGTGTAGTCTAGCACTTTTTACTATTTTTACAGGCCCTGCATTTTAAACATGGGAAAAACCCAGATAGCCTACCAAAGGTTGGTGGTTTATTTTCCTGTATAAAACACAAAAAAGAAGGGGGATCTGGGAGCTAAAAAAGGTCCAGTGTCCATGCTCCCTAGATTAAATATATATCACCAGGAGGACAAAGTTCCTACGGGCAGGTGCAAAAAGTCACCCAAGCCATTAAAAAAGAGAAATAGAGAGTGAAAGAATTCCTAGTTTGGAGACCCACTCAGGTAAGTGGAAGACCACTCTATGTCCTGTGTTGCCCTCACACACCCGAAGGGTGTCATGCTTCATCATCGGGCGGTTGCTCCTCGTAGGGCCGGCGCTGCAATTCCCTACGGGCCCCCGAAGGGTCACTTTGACGGAGATCTTTTAAGGACCGCCGGATGGTGCATGTGGGTGTGTGGGGAGTGGGTTCTATGTAGAGGGTAAAAAAGGTTACGTGCAGGTTAGTGAAAACATACAGGGTAATCATGCAGCGAATTGTATAGATGTACCCTGAGCAGGATTAGACTGCTAAAAAAGTTGTAACCCTGAAGGCACACTATGCCCAGGGGTCATGGGTCAAAGGCCAACATGTTTCGCGCCTCTTTCGCCTCAAAGGTCGGTGGCGCTTCGTCAGGACCAAATTCTTAAAACAAAGTGCACGTGAAAATAAGTGAAACAAATTAAAATACCCTCAATATCGGTCTGGGCAATCACCTGTGCACCCTCAATAAGGTTACAGGTCAACGATGAAAAAAATCGCTCCAGGTCAATATCTAGGAAAAAGGAAGAAGAAAAAGAAACCACAGGGATGTGTATCAGTAAAACTTAATACAACATAAGTGTGCCACAATCGTGTGCACATCAACCCCAAGCCAAAGTAGGGACACGAGTCAAGAATATATATGAGGGCACCACAACCATGCATGGCATCTAACAGAATTCCCCACCCAACAGTAGCCGCATAATGGCATGTCAAAAATGGTATCTGAGTTCCCATATATTGGGCCAAGGCAAAATAATCTCACCCAATACATCAAAACCCTTGCACCAATAGGGAAACCTCACCCCTAATAACAATAATAGAAGCTCCATAAGCAGGGTAATTGGTTTTAACAGGATCTTACCTAACTGGTTGAAGATACGTGCTCCATCAGCTAGGCGCATGGACCGCCCACATATTGTCGGGAATTCAGCCCGGGTAGTCACACCGGTATACCGACCCTGTCCATGCGGTTTATTTTCCTGAGCACAGTGGCTTTGGACTAGACTATTTTGTAGTGACCTTGCCCTCCTGAACGTCATAAGGGGTGCTTTAGGCAATTCCCTCCCTATTACTGGATCAGATTTTAAAATATGCCAGTTTTTGATAAATATCTTTCTGATGTCCGAAGCATCACTAGAATACTCCGTGATCATCCTAAAGTTGTTTAGTTTTTCTTTTTTCTCTTTCTTTGTGTCAAGGGCACTGTCATTTATCAAGTCTAGTCTAAGCTTCTTATCCACTTTGGACTTAGCTTCTGCTAGGGTCTCTTTGCGGTATCCCCTGACCTCAAATCTTATATATATATACATACACAAAATAGGAGGCAGAGAACTCTGGGTAGTTCCGAAATTTAGGTGGAGAGCAGCTCCTATATAGAACAACCTGCAATGACAAAAGGTTCATTTTATATATATATATATATATATATATATATATATATATATATATATAACTGCAGTGGGAGACCTAGGGCCCGCAGCGGGGCGGTTTTCGCGACTACCAGCACGGGGTCGAAGTTTCCCCAGCAAGAAATGCCTTGCCCAGGAGTCTGGCGCCATCTGGTGACTGGGCACCGCGGACGCCGATGCGGTGAGGTTTGTTTGGCGTTATCATTTTGTCCATTGGTCCCCTTCAATCCCGAGTCTGAGCCTCAGCAGAACTGAATTTTATGCTGCCTGACTACTAAGATACTTTGACATCTGCCTTTGCCCTGGCTGTATGAACTTGGACATTGACTTTACATCGGATATTTGTTTGCAAACCTCTGTATATTATTTGACCAGCGAAAGGCACTATGGGAGTGGTAGTCCCGTGGGGTTTCCACAACGCGCTTGAAGACCGACACTTAAGTCGAGATTCCACACTTTGTGTGTATTATGACCCCAAGGTTTGGCTGCTATTATCCTGTCCCCGTGCCTATGGATGTTTGGTGTTCGGGATCATGACATCTGCAGTATGGCAGGTGTTAACACTGATCCCGTAGTATGAGGTTAAAGGTCATCAACCTGTGGTTTTGTTATCAGCTCGTGATGAGCATTCCGGGACAGTGGCTGTTTTCATTTGGCAAATTTAGCGCAGCAGCTTGTTCTTTTAATGTATTCAACATATTTTATGTTTTACATTTTGGCAATACAGGATGAGAAGTTTGGCGGCGCATTTCATATACCAATAATGTACCAATTACGGCAGGCGATATACATTTTGAGCTTGCTAAATCATTTGCCCATTCAATTTATAATAATGGGATTTCATGCTAACTATTCACATGCACTGTGCAATTTAGATAATTGAATATGCTTTACCTTAAACATCGCAGAAACCCAGCTGCAGGAAGCATGGATTTATATGCTGCATAGGGCCCACATTGTGGTTGCATTTTTTATAGTATGTCTTTTATGTTTACCTATGTCGTAATTGGGAAGGGCTATATATTATGCTTTTGCAATGGCGCCAACCAGATTAATAAAGGCTTCTAGTAAGCCGAAACACATCTCTCTTTTACCTCTGGGATTGAGGGTGATCTGAGAGAATAAACAGATGCCGAATCCTGACTACCTCGAGTCCGTGCCTTCTTCCGTGGATGATTCTGTGGGGGCTGGATGGAATATATATATATATATATATATATATATATATATATATATATATATATATATATATATATATATATATATATATATATATATATATATATATATATATATATATATATTATCTACTGGCGGTCGTCAGTAGATAGTTATAGTTAGGACCTATTTTCCATAGGAAATCCGCAACATTCTATTTGAAATAACGTTGGCGCCGGTTGACGAATCTTCGCGAAAACTTCCAACTTGTTGGGGCGCTCCGGTCCGCTCCTATCCTGAAAGTCTCGGGGTGATTCGTCAAGCGGGGGCCGAGAAAAAAGGGGGGTCCCAAAACGCGTTTTCCCCATTAATTTTTCTATAGGAACCGTTCATCGCGGCTACAGCCCGAACTGCTGAACGGAATTACACCAAATTTGGCAAAGAGGTAGCCCTTGGTTCAGTGTCGTGCCTTTTGCTTAAATGGTGTAAATCCGTTCAGTAGTTCCTGAGAAAATTAAAAGTAAAGTCACATATATATCTATGGCCGAGTAGGGTCCGCGTACCCTCCCGATCACGAGCTGCATGCTAATTGGCTGTCAAATGTCTGTCAACACTCCAAATCAGGAAGTGTTGGCAGTCATTTTGTCCTCGGTAGAACCGAGGGACAGAAACAAGTGCGCAAAAGGGGACAGGGTAGAAACACCCTGACTCCCTAGGTCTGCTCAGGGGTCCCTCAAGGACCCCCTGGGCAGAAAGCATGTATGAACCGGCGGGATGCGCTTAGGGTGCGCGGATCCCGCCGATTAAAAAAAAAAAAAAAAAAAGCACAAGAAACAAGTGCGCAAAACGCACAAAGGGGGCAGGGTAGAAACACCCTGACCCCCTAGGTCTGCTCAGGGGGTCCCACAAGGACCCCCTGGGCAGAAAAAAGCAACAACAAAAAAAAGACAGGCATCGTGCCGGAGGCCCCACCCCCTCCCTGCAGCAGTCTGCAAACGCGCCCCCTGGCGCGTTTTAAGAAGGGAAAGTAATTCCCCTTGAATACTGGGGTCCCTGGGGGCCAACTAGCCCACCAGGAACCTCCGGTATGCGCCAGGGGCTGCGTTGCAGAGAGGTGTACAGAGGCCACGCCCCTTTTACACCTCTCTGCAACGCAGCTCTGTGGCGCTTTTTGGAGGTACATGGTGGGCTAGTTGGACTCCAGGGACCCTCAGTATTCAAGGGGACTTAATCCCCCAACTTAAAACGCACCACGGGGCGTGTTTGCACAGTGGTGAAGGGAGGGGGCGTGGCTTCAGGTGACATGTGTGCAAACAGGCCCCGTGGCGCGTTTTAAGATGGGGAATTAAATCCTCTTCAATCCTGAGGGTCCCTGGGGGCCAACTAGCCCACCAGGTACCTCCAGTAAGCGCCACGGAGCTGCGTTGCAGAGTGTTGTAAAAAGGGGCGTGGCCTCTGAACACCTCTCTGACGCATACTGGAGGTATCTGGTGGGCCAGTTGGCCCCTAGGGACCCTCGGGATTGAGGAGGAATTAATTCTCCAACTTAAAACGCGCCACAGGGCGTGTTTGCAGACATGTCACTTCAAGCCCCACCCCCTTCCTTCACCATTGTGCAAATATTCCTCTAAAATCAGCCGAAATACGAATTCTGATTTACTCACCTGTTATCAGGAGAGACCTCAGTGCTGCATCTTTCAGCCCAGTACTGGTCCTGAAAAGTAATTTTAACCGTACTTGCGGTAACTTGAATTTCCTTCCATAGGCTAACATTGACTGGTTTCACTTGGAAATTCTTCTAAGTGTGGAGTTTTGGAACTTTAAAATATTCCTCTAAAATCAGCCGAAATACGAATTCCGATTTACTCACCTGTTATCAGGAGAGACCTCAGTGCTGCATCTTTCAGCCCAGTACTGATCCTGAAAAGTAATTTTAACCGTACTTACCAGTAACTTGAATTTCCTTCCATAGGATATCATTGCCTGCTTTTTGCTGAAAAAGTTTCTAAGTGTCGATTTTTGAAACATACAAATATTCCTCTAAAATCAGCCGAACTACGAATTCCGATTTACTCACCGGTTATCAGGAGAGACCTCAGTGCTGCATCTTTGAGCCCAGTACTGATCCTGAAAAGTAATTTTAACCGTACTTACCAGTAACTTGAATTTCCTTCCATAGGCTAACATTGACTGGTTTCACTTGGAAATTCTTCTGTGTGGAGTTTTGGAACTTTATAATATTCCTCTAAAATCAGCCGAACTACGAATTCCGATTTACTCACCTGTTATCAGGAGAGAACCCAGTGCTGCATCTTTTAGCCCAGCACTGACCCTGAAAAGTAATTCTAACCGTACTTTACCAGTAACTTGTATTTCATTCCATAGGAATCCATTGTCTGGTTTTCAGCAGAAAAGTTTCAAAGTGTCTATTTTCACAAAACTACAAATATTCCTTAAAAATCGCCTGTATGACTTAAACACATTCTTTCAACTGTTTACAGGAGATGCACCAGTGCTGGATCCAGGATCCACCACTGAGTAAGAAAAAGTAACGATAACACTACTTACCTGCTAAGTGAATTTCCTCCCATAGGATAACATTGGTGATTCTATGTGAAAAAGTTTCTGTCAACCTTTAAAATACAATAATATTCCTTAAAAATCACTACTGTAACCAAAACGCTTTTACTCAACTGTTTACAGGAGATGTCCCAGGACTGAATCTAGGATCCAGTCCTGTGGTTAGAAAAGTAATCCATAAAGTAACTAATTGCATTTAACTTAATTCACATTGAGCTCAATGTTGCATTGTGTTTGAAATTGTGTTGCCCATTGCAACAACTGTAACTACTGTACTTAAAAGTTTTTTTGCCTATTTGCAAAGTATTTAAACTAAAGTAATTCATTCTGAGAAAGTATATTTTGTAATGTAATGTATAATGTAATTACAATGTATTTAAAAAAATAAAATATCTAAAAATAAATAGTTTAAAAAAATGTAGTAAATCAGTATAAAAAAATAAATATAACAATTAATACATTTAAAAATTGTCATTTACAAAACCTTTGAAATTCACTGAAAAAAACCATAGGTTTCAGACATGTTATAGTTAGGAATTAGCATTTAAAAACCTTTGAAATTCACTGAAAAAACCATAGGTTTCAGGCACGTTATAGTTAGAAATTAGCATTTAAAAAACCTTACAAATTCACTGAAAAAACCATAGGTTTTAGGGACAGTTATAGTTAGTTGGACATTGCACTCGTACAAAACCCGTGAAATTCCCCCGTTATAGTTTGTTCAGGTAACTATAACTCGCGCCCCCGCAATGCACTGCTGATGACGTCACATATTACATCACTCATGACATGGTCAGTGACATCACTGGTGACATCACTGATGACATCTCAAATGACATCACTGATGACATCATCCATGTGATAATTTGATGCATCTTCTCACACCCTAATATAACTTTTGATACACCCACTGTAAATTACAGACTGCCATTGTCAAAACCATAGACACTCCAACACCAATTACTATATACACACTCACTGATTCTTAGGTCTACACACACACACATCTACTCACTCACCCGTACAGTCACTCATACTTATAGTCACTCAGTACAGGACTATTATATGCACTCATACACCTATATAAACACTCACACACCGCCACTCATCCATAGAGGTACTCACACACCTAGTCAGTCATGCAAAAATTAAGCACACACCCATTTACTCACCTATACAGTTATACACACACCAGCTCACTTACTCATACAAATACTAGCACATTCTTACGCTCTTATACAATCTCTGATACAAGCACACACTCATCCATACAGTCACTCTCACAATCACACACTCTCGCTTATAGCTATTTATATACTCCAACACACATATATACTGCCTTTCACATATGTAGTTACTCACACATGTACCACTGGGACATACATTCACTCACTAACACACTCTTACACACACTTACCCACCCATACAGTCTATCACAGATGCACTCTTGAAACCATCCACCCAGTGAATCACCCACTCACACATCTATGCACAGTCGCACACCCCCCACCCACACAAACACTCAGGCACCCATACAGATACTTAGACAACCAATCAATAACTCATATAGACACTCATGTAGCTATTCACAAACCCATGCAGCCACTTACACAGAAACAGACAGATGGATACAGACATTCACCCAGTTTAGTCACTAACCCATGCATTCAGTAAGATACGTTTAATCACTCACTTATAGAGTTAGTCACGCACCTACTAAATCATCCATTCAGACACTTATACACCCACTCATTCTTCAATACGCCTTTCCCTATATATATATTAAACATATTTAAACTTTACAGAAACACAGTCACTGGATGATGTCATCAGTGATGTCATTTGAGATGTCATCAGTGATGTCACTGACCATGTCATGAGTGATGTAATACGTGACGTCATCAGCAGTGCATTGCGGGGCGCGAGTTATAGTTACCTGAACTAACTATAACGGGGAATTTCACGGGTTTTGTACGAGTGCAATGTCCAACTAACTATAACTGTCCCTAAAACCTATGGTTTTTTCAGTGAATTTGTAAGGTTTTTTAAATGCTAATTTCTAACTATAACGTGCCTGAAACCTATGGTTTTTTCAGTGAATATATATATATATATATATATATATATATATATATTCACCCCCAGCCCCTTCTTTGTCAGAGGTGATGTATGCTGCGTTTGATATGGCAATTGACGTTATTGCACTTCCTTCACATATAGTATGTGGTTTTCCTTTGATTTTTGTGTGGTACCACCTTTCTTTTTAGTAATAGTTGAGCCTACGGATGGTGCTGAGTTACCAGAACCCAATGCAGCAGAACCAGCCGTCTCCCCTACACACGACCTGAGCCTTATATCTCCTACCGCACCACCATCACAAGTGGAAGAACGAAAGTCCGAGTGTGTGGTCTGCATGGAGCAAGAGGTATACAATTTGAAATGACTCATGCAAATGATTTCTCCTACTTTATATAGATTTCCTTTCAATAAAATCCTTCACTGTAATGCCTTTGTGACACATTGACCAGTGATTGGTTTGGCTAGACCTATCCTCTCAATTGAAATAGTATGAACTGACACCATGCATAAAGTTAAACAGCTGAGTAAGAAAATATCTAGAGCAGTGCTTGATGCAACAAACAAAATGTGTTTAGTTATAACATGGACCAGGGTTCTGCTTTGAACTATTCATGCAAACAGTGAAAGGGGAAAGGGCAAAGGATGAATGATCACAAAGATCCCTTTGTCCTTCTGACTTCAACTTTTATTTCATTTGTTTGAAGTGTAAGCTATTTGCCTTGCCATAGACCATTATATTGCCACTTTAAGTATAGTTTTATATTCCAAATAAGGAAATCTGTTAAAGGTGTTCACCAGTATTGGGATATAACGATGTTTCAGTGCAGAATTTATGGTTATGACACATTTAATTCCAAGTATTGCGAGGCATGTAATTCCTAATATGCTACTGCAAAGGAAACTTGCCTTAAAGTGCACCACATTCATTTTCAGTGTATCTTCAGAATGGCTGGAAAACAGCATTCCGAGCACCATGCTCACTGTGCAAGACCTTACACTGCCCCTTATGCAGACAAACATTAGCAGACTATTCTCTTAACAGTTGTCTGTCTTTCCTTCCAGGCTCAGATGATCTTCCTGAACTGTGGCCATGTCTGCTGCTGTTCGACATGCAGCGAAGTCTTGCGCACCTGCCCTCTCTGCCGCAAGGACATCATCCAACGTATACGCATATACCACAGTGTCTAAATTCTGAAAAAAAATCATCTTTTATTTGTGGGCTCTACCTGCTATTGGTAGTGACTATGCTAGATCCAGTGGTTGTCATCTATCTGACGGCTTCCGTTAGGGGGATCCAATACCCCCGATTGTTGCTTTTAGAGCCGTAAACAATGTTGTGAAGTTCAAGTGAGAGGTTAAGAGGAAGTGTGAGTGAATAGAATTCTCAGATGAACTTATATTCTGCCTTACTATAAATGCCATTTATGCTTTTCCAAGTGAAGTTTAAGGTTCTCTGACAGATAGTGGTATTCTGGTGGGATCTGTTATACAGCTGTTCTATAACTAGGATGTTTTATGTTGCCTCGTCCAAATCTGTGGGTCCTTGGCGTTGCACACTATTATTTTTACATGAAAGGTTAGAGGGAAGATATTTTATGTGTTAAATGTAATACGTTAGAAGGGAGATTTCAAAATTTGCATATATTTAACTCCTGCCCTGTATCCTTTGATCCCGTACCATTGATGACCAAAACATTTTATGGTATTATGTGAGGATGATTTGCCTCCACTGAGATAGGATTATTCTTGACAGACCTGAAATGCCCTTTCTCCCAGACAGCACCCAGTCATCATTATTAGCCTGAATCTCTTGGATCCCACCAGCCTCCAAACTTGGCCGTTCATTTTCATATTCCTCAGGCACTTCTGTATGGTGCTTCTTTCCAAATCTTGTCACTAGGATGCAGTTGAGTAGACCTGATCGGAGAGGGCATGATGAGCATTAGGGAGGAAAAGGGAAAGGAGACGCAGGTAACATTAAGGGTGAAACCCAAATGAGACGAGAAAAGAATAAGATATATAAAAATGAGCATGGTGAGATGTAAGGGATGCACTGTTTCAGTAAAATAGGATGTTTGTTTTGTATGCGTTGTCATAACCTTTATTTATGTTTTCTTTAAAAAGGGCTAGGTGAAGCAGAGAACAAAATGAGGTGGAAACAGACTGGTTGTTGAGGACAAACACTAGAGCTTATATGAGATATGCGGCTATGGCTTACTGCACGATCAGTGTAGAATTGTTTTTTTAAACTGTCACAAACTAGTACCGGTTGATTTGGCCAAGGTCCTGGAAGCTGTGTAGAGTGCAGTGGTACACAACGGAGACTATCTGATGTACTCACAGTGTCAGGTGAACAGTTTCATGGGCTTTAGGACACTCATTTGAACATCATAATTTCAGCATTCGCAGCGAGTGTTTTATTCCTTTCTTCAATGCATAACTGGTCAACCTGCCTAATTGTGACTGTTCCCTGTCTACTCACTGTCTAGCAGAATCTTGTCTTCAAGCCCACTGTACCTCAACAAGCATTCAGTACTTGTTGGTCTTTTAGACCTATGTTTCCAATCCTTATTGCACCCTCTCTCTCTCCACATCTCACCTACCCCTACTATCTCCACATGGTCTTGAAGCCTCCCACCAAGTGTTGCATTCACATTGCTCTCCTTCCCTCGTTTGTCCGATTCTCATTACCTACTCTGCCCAACATGTCTGAACCTCATTGCTCCCTTCTTTCCTACCCATCCAGTACGTAGTGCACTCTCCCGACATGTCCAGTGCCTGCTCCCTTTGAGTTTGAGCCACGTTTTCCCATTTCTACTCCTTGTCAAATCCTGCATGTCCAGTGTTGTAGCCCCTTTCAGCTACCCTGTTGCACTTTATCAACTTATGGGACTTGTCCTCCCCATAAGCACTGAAAATGTATGTTTTGAGTTACAGGTGTTCGTTCAATAGGCTGACTGCACTGGATGGAGTAGAAAGGAAAGACAGCATATAAATTAAGTACAACAGCAAAGATGGGCAAAAAAACAACCTCATGTTTACATTGAATGCTTGGTGCCATAATCAATGTTTCAAGCCTTTAAGAGACTGAAAAGATAGGTACTATAAATGAAAGAGATATGTGCATCAAAGAATAAAGAGGAATCTAAAATGGCTATCACCATCAATAGAAAAAGGAGAAAAAATGTTAAAAGCGATATGTTGCGCGCAGGGAGTGCTTTTAATGGGCAGGTCCCAGTAGGTTTTGAGGACTGGCACTTTCTTCATTTAATGAGATTACCAATATTTTTGACCAGGACACAAGAGCTTTTGACTTGATATTTGTATTTTAGGCACTGAATTTTGGAAAGTAGATTTTCCGGTCTGGCAGCGGGTAAATAGGCAACAAAAGTAGATTAAGACATAGACTAGCAAAAAATTTTAAGGTGACCCAGATTCCAAACTTGCTTCTTGCAACCTACCTATTGCACTACAGCTTCTTAAAAAGTCACAAACTTGGTATTGCACAATAAAAAAAGTATTTCAAGTTACAGGAGCAATGGTGCAACATAAAGAAATAAGTAACAGGTCACTAATCCCAGATATATTTTACTACCCAACATGGCGCCCTCAAAGCCTCTATTTTAGGTGGGATGTATTCTTTAGGTAAAAAAATGGTTCTTTGTTTGCTGAAAGCTTGTTCAGCTTAACCCTTCACTCTTATAGCTCTATAGCCAATATATTGTGTCTTCTTCTATTTCCTCTGTGGCACAGTTGTAGCTAAGAACATTCGTAATCTAACTCCAAGACAAGTACCTGAAGAATAGTCTTGGAGTAGATGGTTGACTAAATCTTCTCTATGGCAGCACCTGGTCCTTTTCCATCCCCCAACCCTCCCGCAGAAAATACACAAGATGGGAAATACAATCTAAAAAATAGAAGGAATAGACCGAGAAGCAGTTGCTGTCATGTGGATATTTTCAGCATCTCCATTATGCCCCTTTTCTGCAAATTTATTTTAGTCTTCCTAGTGACTGCTAGGAACAGTAGACAGCTGTTAAATGGCTTAAACTTGCACAGTTCAACTGTGAACGTTAATAATTTTTTTATGACAAGTCAGTCAAGAATGTTAATTTTGACTTTAATCTTTAAACATCATAAAACCAATCTAGATAAAAATCATCCTCTTACATATAAAAACAATAAAATCACATTACATGAACTAAACATAAAATGTAGACATTCCATTAGATATACTTTTTTAAAACCTCTTTAAAAGTCAGATGAAATACTTTTAAACGAAACTGCAAATCTTTCTAAGCACGTCACATCTAAAAAAAATTGCATTTTATTTACTAGCGCTACTACTTGCCTCCGTTCATAAATACCCTATTTAAGAAAGGGTGGCTTTAAAATTGCCTTCCGAGGTGTCCGCAACTTTAAACAATCTAAAAGAATGTGCAGGCAGTCGCACTTTACCTGTAACCCACAAATGCATTTTCCCTGCTCATCCATCATTGCTGACTTTAATTTGCTACTACCGTGGCACAGGTTTAGACCAATTCTTAGTCTTAAAATCTCTGTTTTTAGACTGGGATTCGGTAGAGCGTCAGCATAGGGAAACCACTCTTCGTTCTCCCAGAACGTTAACATAAATTGAACGGAGGATTTTCATTTGTTTAATTTAAACATAGCATCCTGCATATTTCAACCAGGTTTCTTTTGGCACTCTTGGCCCACTTCAGCTCACTGTGCAGGATCTCATTTTTGCACAGCGACGATATCTTTTGCCCTTCTATTATTACATTTGATGGTCAGAAAAATGTAGTTTAAGGCAGTTGAATGCCACCAAGCCTACTGGGCAACCCATTTTTTCTTAATCTGTTGTTTGTCTTTTTTGGTTAAGGATTGCCATCAAGATAACCCTCACAATCTATATTTTTCAGGTACGTCAAGTTGCTCTAACTTTGTATTTAAAGATATAGTTGGAAGAATTCTGCTACAGGTTCAGAGGCTTTGAATTATCCTACCATCTAACTGTGGGTCCGAAATTGTCCTTTAAACCAAACAACAATGCTGCATTGGGCATTGCTTCAAAGATTTGTTTGTAATTTGATTCCTTTTTAGGTCTTGGCTAGACAGCACATGTGCTGTCTCGAAGCTGCATGTCGTTTTCAATCTGTGGGCTTAAGCCCGCCCATAGGCTTACCATTTGCTTGCTCCATTGTTGTTCTCATATCCTTTGTCCCCATTTGTTCATGGCATGCATGCGTCATACCTCTTCTTGTGTTTAGCCCTCACCCAGAGCATGGACCAGGTACATGTGTCCATCCACTGTTCCCGTTTTAAGAGCTACTTTTTTCTTTGTGTTTGGGCACTCCACACGAGTGATTTTATTTTCACTCACTCTGTCCTCCGTCTCCTGTTGGCTCTTTCCCTCTCCCAACCGCCCCATTTCAACCCCAGCCAGATCCTCCTCACATCCGAATGCAGCTTTATCTGTGCAGGAGATATGTGCAGGTAAACTTACGAAGACATAAGGTACATTTTCTTCTCACTTGTTTTACAACACTGCACGCTCAGGTGTTGTTATCATTATAAAAAATCCATTTACTTTACATTCATTCATAGAGCTCAATTCCAATGATTACTTGTAAAAATGTCCAGTTCTGAATTCAACTTATTTGGAAGATATTTTCTTTGTGCTTATTCGGAAGCCAGTAGAGCCCATAGTGCCATCTTGTGGCCAAATATACGAGAACGTGTGATACACCAGCATAAAGAATATTATTGCCGCCTCCTCCGCGTAGGCTCCAGTTTAAATGATTAAAAAGATCGCCGTATTCTATTTCCCTGGCTCAAAGTAGTGGTAAATACAGAAGCTAAATGTTCAGCATATTCTCTAGGTAACTTAAATAAATATACTTATTTCAGCAGCATGCTTCTCCCTAGGCACAGACTATTTTGTTTAGCACGCTTTAGGGGAAGATCTCTTTACAAATGTTTATTCACGTTTACCTTAGGTCATCAGTGACTATATCATTTAAGATCATAGCCCTCTGACAAAATGAAGGGGAAGCTTTTATCAAAGATGTTATTGAGAGTTACTTCGTGCATAACTTGATATTTATTTGTCAGGTTTCATAATACTCTTAACGCAAAAAGTATTGAAATACCTAATATACATGGCTAAAAAACATTAACATTGACCAAGACAATAGCTCTCCCATCGAAAATACCTATTGACTTTGCCTCTGCTTGTTAAAGTTTGTCATACCACCACAATGCCACTTGATTTGGCACACTCTTCAAATATGTGTTTGTGCAAAAAGTGGAGGAACTGATCAGCTACAGCAACGTCCAGTATCCAATAACCCAAAGGAATCTGATTGGTATATTCCTCGATGTAGGGAAGAAAACCCTTTGAAATCACAGTTGAGAAAGATTACAGACTCTGGGTTTAGATTATTTTTGCGTTTTCCACATTTATTTTCCTGGATGGGAAGCTTTAGGTTTTAATGGAGGGAATTCCTTTTCAATTCAGCTCAGGTTTCCGTCAAGTATGGGGGATGGATGATGGGTACAAGGTGAGCAACTGTTGTTTTCTTGCAAAACATGATGAAATAAACTATGTAGTCAGTGAATTTCAACTAAACTCCCCCAGGTGAAGAGTCAGACTTGGTTTGTGAGCCTCGGTGACGATGTGCTACATGGGGGAAATGAAAGCAAGAGTCCTCAGATGGGCTGTATGAAGATTAGGATTTTGAAGAATAATATCTGGAGACAGAACCCAGCGTTTTGATAATTTAAATTATTAAATGGTGCTTTAGGGCTTTTGCTCACTTACTTGCTTAATAGCAGCACAGTCTTGAAAACGTAGCATTACCATCACCCGAAAAAAAAAAAAAAATGGCCATTCATTCTGTCTCATTGCCCCTAAACTCTGCTAAATCTTTAATTTTGGACTGGACCTTGAAGTGACTGAGAGCACTCAAAAAGTAATATTAAGCACTAAAGGATGCTCCACAAGAGAACCAGTCGGCGTTGAAAACCATTTAGATTCTGAAGTTTGGGTCTAAGTAAGTTTTGACACTAAGACATTCTTTGAGTAATTACTAATTTTGTTCTCAAAGCAAACAGCACTTTTAGGAGTCGTTGAGAGCCATGACTTTCTTGGAGACAGTCTTGCACTTTCGAGTCAGGAGGCGGAGGCGCATATTGTCATAGAGGATATTTTGACCCATTTATGAGAGTTGAGGCAGAACTTGCACAGTGTGACACTTCTTAGTTCATTACATCAATATGTGCGCTGGCTTCAGATTGAGTCGCTATATGAGAACTGAGATGTTACTCTTAGGCTATCTGCAATGGGCTTCATTCAATGGCCTACTCCAGAAAGATGTGGACCCATGTGGCCTTTGCATTGAAAAGGCCTGACAGCGCAGTGTTTTGGTAGGCTCTGGGTCTGTAGCAAACATTCACTCGACAGATTCATAGAACAAGTGAAGCATATATTCGTACCATGTGTGGCTGTAGATACACATGTTTTGCACACTCCTGCCACCTAGTGTTGGGCTCGAATGTTTACAACTTGTTTTACTTCAAAGTCTTTCGAGTGACGAGATCCTGTGATTACTGCTTTTCGAGGTAACGCGCAGGGTCATCGGCTCCAGCTTCAGATAGTTTTTCTCCGCCATCTAGCTTGGAAGTAGTCATCGAAGCTCGCTCTCAACATTCTTTCTCAAGGCCTTAGAGACCCGAGATTCAAACGCTGTTGTCATCTCGCCATGGAGACAAAGCATCGGTGATGAGTTTCCAAAGAGCCAACTTGTCAACTACTCGGCACCTGCTGCCCGAAGCGGAGAATGTTCCGGGAGGGGTAATTTTGTGAGTGACAACAGCGCCGAGGGTATTCACATAATGTCTTGCAGTAGTAGCAGCTAACCTAAGGGCATTCATGTCTTCCCCTAGTGAGATGACTGGCTGATAAGGGGGGCAGAAGGAGGCAAAGGATACACAAGCCAGCATCACCCTGTTCCATAGTTTGGGAGTCACAATAAATGCCACAAAATCACACCTTGGAGCCACTCCAGGTCCAGCTGTATCTGGGTGCGAGTCTCAACACTGTCACTGCAAAAGCATAGCCCAATCCCCAGAGGGTTCTCATTCACCAGAACCAACTGGCGCCTTTTCAGCGACATTGTCCCTTGCCATTCAAGATGGTAATTCTTTTCCTTGGCACAATGGCCCCCTACATAACCAGTGTACCCCATGCAAGGCTACACATGTGACGCTTACAGGAGTGCTTAGCGTCACATGTTCACAGGCGTAGGGTAATCTGGAGGATCTAGTGTTGATTCAGCCCACAGTTCATCGTTCCCTGCAGTGATGGAACAGCAACAATATGATGCAGGGGACCATTACCACAGATTCATTATTCAAGGGTTGGGAGTGCACATGTTGGAAATGACAGTTCAAGGGGTGTGGGCTGCTTAAAAAAAGAACACATCACATCAACTTTTGAGAGCTCCTAGCGAATCAGCTGATGCTCAAAGCCTTCCTCTCATACATTCAGATAAACAATATGACAGCGATGTAAGACGAAAACAGGGAGGCATGCATTCTCTTCTGCTATCTCAGCTAGCACAAAGCATATGGAAATGGGCAATACCACATCACATTCAACTCCTGGCATAGCATCTCCTAGGAGTACACTGACATTGTGGACCTCTTAAGCAGGAATAAGCAACAAGTCCTTCGGCAGTACTTCCGAGTTTGGGGAACACCAAACATAGATCAACAGCAGAAAAAGCAAAATGCCAACACTTCACCTCCAGGTTCCATCATCCACAGTCACAGGGCAATGCACTATGGATGAACCGATCAGGGATAGTTGCCTACACTTTTCTGCCTTTCCCACTGCTTCCATATGTGGTGAGGAAGTTCAGACAAACCACTCTCACCCTAATTCTAGTGTCTCCCACATGGGCTTGACAACCATGGTACTGCACCCTACTCAAATTATCAGTAGTCTCTTACGAGAAGCTCCCCAACAGGCAGGACCTTCTCGGTCAAAACCATGGGAAAAATCAGACACCCAGATCTCAAACAACTAGCGATCTCTGTCCTGAGGTCCTAGAGTTTGGGTACAGAAACCTGACCTCAAAATGTATGGACATACCTCTAGAACCTGGTATGCAGCTAAGTGGAAAATATTTGCTTGCTATTGTACCATATATAGCACATTGACCCTATTAACCCTGCAGTTCAAAATGTATTATGTTACCTACTACATCTTCAAAGGTCAGGTCTAGCCTACACATCTATACATCTTCACCTTACCTCCATTGCTACCTACCTGCAAAACAGGGAAAAACATTTACTGTTTAGAATCCCAGTTGTCAGAGCGTTCAAGGAAGGTTTGAAAAGAGTACTATCTTCAAGAACACCACGTGCTCCAGTATGGAATCTCAATGTGGTACTGACTAGACTCATAGGTCCCCCTTTTGAGTCCTTGCATTCCTGTCCATTTCAATACCTTTCATGGAAGGTTGCTTTTCTAGTGCCAATTACCTCGTTGAGAAGGTTTAGTGAAATACAAGTGCTCACTTTACATGAGCTGTTCTTTTAAATACACCAGGACAGAGTAGTCCTAAGGTCCAATCCAAAGTTTTTGCCTAAAGTCCTTTCACCTCAATCAGACCATTGAGCTTCCGCTTTTCTTTCCCAAACTTAAATCAGTTACAGAAAGAGCACTTCACACTTTAGATCTTTAAAGAGCATTACTATACTACGTTAACAGAATTAAACCTTTTAGGAAAACACAATTGTCTGTATCTTTTTCCAACCAGAGACAGAGTCACGTTGTATCCAATGCAGGTATTGTTAGATGGATAGTCCATGTATTCAATATTGTTATGCACATGCAAGAGGACCATACCGGTCCCCTAAGGGCACATTCTACTAGAAAGAAGGGTGCTTAAATGGCTTTCTTAGACAGCATTCCTATAGCTGACATTTGCAAAGCATCTGCTTGGTCAACTCCACACACATTTACCAAATACTATTGTGTGGATGTCCTTACGCATAAAAAGGCATGCGTGGGACAAGTTGTGCTCAGAACTTTGTTTCAAACATCTGCAGCACCCAGTGACTAGTCCCTGCTTGGGAAGAACTGCTTAACAGTATGCACAGCATGTGTATCTACAACCACATATGCTACGAATGGATTATGTTACTTACCTTTTAAGCATCTATTAGTTGCATGTAGTGCTGTAGAGTCAAATGCGCCCACCCACCTGCCCGGAAGTCATTGGTTGTTGCAGACACTAGTGAAATATTTCATACATTTACTTTCCGTACAGTCAAGTTGTCATCACTATAGACTATTTATAGCTCCACTACACCTGCACCCAATGCACGAAAAATAGTCTGAAGATAGAGCAGATGACCATGCGCATTACTTCAAAGAGGAGTCATCACAGGACCTCATGACTCTAAATACTTCTTTGAATAAAAACAAGTTGTAAACGTCCAATTTACACTAGATGGCAGGAGTGTGCACAGCATGTGAATCGACAACACTACACACAACGTATAGATGCTTACAAGGTAAGTAACATAATCCTTTCCCAACACCAACAGTGGCGATATTGGTAATCCAAGGACAGAATAAATATATATAGAGTGGTCCTGAGATATGTCAGGGGGCACCCATAGGCGAACACTTTTGAACCCTTAACCACAAAGAGTCATTGTTAAGCAGGGCTTGTGAAATGGGGTGTATGAGTATAGAGACTTGGAATAGAAGGGTGTACTTCACAGTTTACCAGACACTTAAAACAGCAACTTCAACTGCAGATGTAATGAGGTGTGAAGAGTAGAAGGACAGACAAAACTCACTGAGTTCCTCCTGGAAGTTAGGCAAGGGCTTCAGTGTGTTTGAGGAGATACTTGCACCCATAACTACATTACTCTTGTACTAGACTGTTATTAGTGGCACAAGGGGAGCAACGGTCTGCTGCCACACACTGTTACTTTATTTATGATTTAGAACACAGGTACAGGTCCCATGTCCTGGCAACAAGGATTTATTAAAGTGTTTAAATAATGAATATATAGTAGGGAATATAAGCCACTGACCGGATACAATAGGGGAAGGAATGTCATCATTACGTTACATAACCTGGTAAATGTTCCAGTAAAGTTCCATAATATAATTAATCACAACAAATGCACAACTTTTTTCTTGTTAGAAAACAGTTGTTGCTTATCAGCTAGATTTTAAAAGGTTCATTCTACTATAGATGCTGACCTCTGCAGTAACTAAATGTAAACTGTCCTATTTAGTGCAGGTTTCCAGTAGTATAGCATCTGAGAAAGCAAAGCTTCTTTTTAGAATCTCATCTCCAATAGTTTTTGAGTTAATTTCAGTTTAGACATTATCAGGGGTGTCTAGTAGTTTCTAAAATGAAGTACCAAGTTAAGAAAAACAAACTCTCAATGGTAGGATAATGCGGAGTATGTGATTCCATAAGAGAGTCAACAGCAATACCAGTGTCACAGTTAATTTTCTAATACTAGAATTTATTGACCCAAATGCTCATATTGTTCTCAGTGCTAGTGACACCAAAATTTAAGAGTGTGTCTATCATCCAGCCATGTCCATCTATTATCAAATTTGCACGAGTTCATTTCCATTATTTTAGCAATGTTCAACACTTTGGTACTTTCCATACAGGGCTGAGTAACCCTATATTCGTATTTCTAAGCAGCGATGTTCTTTAAAAGAGCCGTGTAAGCCGCCAACCTGTGTGTGGTTCCATTTTGTAGAACTATCTTTTATGAATTTAAAATCACTGCATAAATACCTGTGTGATATTAGTATCTGAAAACAAGGTAATTGCATATGAAGGTTTTTACACATCCACAAATTGTAATTAAAAAGAAAAAGCCAATATATAGGATGCGAGCTGAAATGCAACAATTTGCTAGAAGGGCCTTTGATCAAATTAGTTTAACTGTGCAAAGTAGTGAGGAGAGGGCAGGCTTCTTTAAATGACTATCACATCCTCCTTTTTATCGCATCCTTCAAGGGTTCCCCAAGGTCCTTTAATTCCAGGGTTAGACATAGTAAGATTTTGAACTTTGCCAATTGTCTTTCTTAGGACGCAGAACACAGCCTCCTTTTCTGGAGCTTTCTTGACGTTTGGGGTTGGGGGGCGCTCATTCTAATCATGCGACACCATCTTACTGTCATTCTAAATCTCAATGTCATGCATCATTTCTGCGCCAAGTACCTTAACATTGACCACGTTTTTAATCTTGAGAAGTGGTTCATTGTCTAATGTTGCACTGCATTCTGGTATTTGACCCCTTGAAGGAGCTTGGACTTTTAAAGGCACAGGATTTTTTTTTGTGATTTTTTTTTTTCAGTGCAGTGAGCATGTTTTTAGTGAAGTGTAGTTTTAAAATGGATGTATGAAATAATGTTCCCAGGATCCTCCACAGTGACGGGACGTTTTCTTATAATGAAGAACTATTACAGTCGCTTACTATCCATGCTTGTTGTGATTTCCCTTTGTGCACTTCCAGTATGTCTAAAACCTTCATACTTTCCTTACAGTTTACCACATTCCCTCCATTGTGTGGTGTGCAGCTGTTTTTTTTTGATGGTTGAATGGATTATTAGTTAACGTCAAAGATGGGCTCACCTTAGACTTTTGTTAATCGTCCGACAGCTCATGAAAGTGGTCTGATTTTCTCTTTGATTTCATTTGCCCACTACACCTGTCTGATTTGTTACTCATGAGCATGAGCCCCATCGAGGGGAGACTTAGCTACGGGGGTGGTCCATGTAAGGCCTGTCGGTTTGATGCATGGGGAACAGGCGGCTTGAGTGGTCGTGATCCTTTGTTGCAGTCAAATACTATAATTTTGTGATTCTTCCAAAGACCTCTGCATAGTCGAACTGCCCAGGTTTTAAGGGAGGCCAACAGTTGGAAGGAGGCCAGGAAGCTGACTAATTACTTAAAATAAAAGCGCTATGATATTAAAAACTATCCTTGGCACCCCTAATGGGTAGAAGGAAGAGACTACGAAGATGTCCAGCGAGATTACGAAGTTGTGTTTGCAAACTCATAGTGGAATGGACAAGCACATGGAAATGTGAGAAACGTGAGTTGGCTGAAATGTGAACCAAAATGTCCAAAAGCAGCAGCAACCAGGTATATTTGGAAATGTCATGAAATTTGACTTTCTGTTCGTGCTGTATTTATTTTCTTAAATCTGTTTTAGGTAATAGAGAGATTTTCCAATCACCAACCATGTGGCCTTTTTAAAAAATATTTTTGAGCCCATGATCTCACTGTGAAGTTGTCTACGCTGAATTTGAGCCTTGGTACACCCTAGACTGTAGTGACTTGCACATTGCTCCATGAAGCTACCTTTGCATGTCACAAAATGCTCTGCACTCCAGTCTTGGAAAGCCTTTGTACTTACTTTTGCTTGCTTCTGATAAGTGCTATGACAAATCAGTGTACTGTTTGTGTGTACATCACCAGTGAGCTCAAGCCAGGGAGTTGCATGTAATATTATGTACATCGTACCAGAACATCTCATTTTTGTTGTGACAAATACGGTTTTATTTATTGCTCACTGGTTGTTCTCCTTCCGTGTTGTCATAGTTTATAATAAATGTATATTTGGTCCCATTTATTAGTTACGTGTCCCAGACAACATAACAAAGCTATTGCCTTTGTTTTTAAGAGCATCTGTAAATATCATGTTAAATTTAACTTTTGTGAGATATATGCCACCCATGGCCGCTTCAAAATGCGAATAAAACGGTTACCATATTAAAACACGTGATGTATATTTTTTCTATTTTGTTTCTCACCCAACAGATATTTGAGATGGCACACCAGATTGAAAACCTCTGAAATAGTCAAAATATGGTCAATGTCCTGCAATGTACCACTTAGTCTTGGACAAAATTTTAAGTCCTGGTACTAAAGGGCCTCTATCATATCGCATACATGGGATCATTCCGCAGCCTGGGCACAAACTGTGCCAGATATTGTTAAGTGAATTGGGAGGTAATCGGTATCCGCACTTTATTTCGATTCAAACTGACACTGGCTTACTTTAAATATTTCATTATGTGAGCTAAAGGCTGTTCTCATACTAATACTCAGATTATTCTGTAGCTTTAGTATGTGAATTTGTTTTGAGCAGTTTGGCAAATGTCATATATTGCCTTTATATCCACATCCCTTCCGAATACTTCCACTTATTCTCACAGGGGAAGCTGGTAAGGTAAATTGGTGGATAAATATTTCGGCTGTAGTCTTTAGTGTGTAATCTGCCGGGCACATATTGGAATACTTTTCCCACCTCTGACCCAAATACCCAAAAAAGATAGCCCGCATTTATGAAGGCTAACATTTTGTGCAACATTGCGTGTTTAGCATTGTGGGAAGGTCAAAGAACCTAAGGGGATAACAATATGACCAAAGGGGATAACAAATGACCAAAGGAGGTAAGAAGTACTGCCGGAGGGGGTACAAATTAGAGCTCATAGTGTGCAGCAAATGGCGAAGGGTGTGCCATGTATGAGTAAGGGAATGGAGGTTTCAGGGCATGGATCCTTTTTCAGAACTGTATGTGAACTAGCGTTGCACTGGAGCTTTGCTGGAAAAGTTCTCTGGATTCAGTCTGGCACCTGGGGAATATCCTGAGGTGAGGAATCTGCAGTTAGATAAAGCATCCATGTAGGAGGCTGGCTTAGTATATGGTGCACACTTATTTAAGTGAGGCACCCTGCACTAATCCAGACAATCCTTATGGTGATTTTAGTGGTCTTAGACAACCATAGAAAGCTCTCTAAGTGGTAGCTTTGAAGAGCAGCCTTCAGGCTCAGTCCATAAGGAGTTTTAAGAAGCTTGTTTTACCAGAACTAATCATATAGTGTAGGTTAAACGAAAAAGAACCATACAGTGTAGTTATAAAAAGTTATTTTTATTATACACACTCACTAACACATTGGTATATCTCCTACCCGGAGATATCAACACAATACACACAATGTTTCAAAAGGAAACCGATAAGTAAGCACAAATACACAGTGCTCTCCAGGGGGAGACCAAACCATATACTAAAGATGTGGTATGGGAACTGCGACCGAAGTCGAGACTTGGACCAGAAAACTCAGAAGAGCTGGGGACCCAAGGAACCACCCAAGGTAAGTACCCTTACCCTACGGAGGCTGTATACAGAGTGCAAACACAGCCGCGTACTCAATGCAAGTCAATGGGGAAGTCACAGTTGCAGTTTCGAAGAAGGACCCTGCCCAGTGGACCCTGAAGAACCCAGTGGAAGATGGAAGGTTGGAGAGTCACCCCACCCGTGGATACCCCAGGAACCAGGATATCTACACCAGGGAGGCCGGGTACATAGATGCAAAGTGACGTCAGAAACCGCCGTAGACCACAATGGAGGACTTCAGTGAAGATGCTGGTGGCGAAGAAGGTGAAAGAGTCCGGTGGAATCCAAGGAGGGATTCTTGAAGAGAAGTACTTGCAAGCAGAGGGGACAGAGTCTATGCCACTCGGAAGTGACCAGGAGGCACGGAAGACCAATGGCCACAGATGAACGAAGATGCCGGAGAGTTGACAGTGACCTTGTCGCTGCAGCTGTGAGGACCAGGCGATGCTGTGGAAGACCCGGGGCCGCTCACGAGCTGTCCCACGTCAGAAGTCGGGACCCAGGGGGTCGGTGTTGGGCGGGAGCACCAACAAGCCTTGGCAGCAGCAACAGACGTGGTAAATGAAGGTGCAGTGTCGGGACCATCAAGGTCCAAGGGACTCACCAAGTGTAGAAGAGGCAGAGCAGGACCCGAGCAAGTAGGGAGCCCACTGAAACCAAAGAAGACCCTCAAGAAGACCCAGAGGCCGAAGGCACAGGAGTCGCAAGAGGACCTTGAGCAGCTCACCAAGAATGGAAGCCCACAGTGCAGAGAATGCAGTGAGGACGAAGATCTTAGTAGCAAGAGATGCAGGAGGCTGGAGCTTCTTGTAGCCCGAAGATCTCTGGAGGACTAAGTCAACAAGCGTTGGCAACGGCAAGTCGACGCGGTGCACAGGGGGTCTGTTCCAGTGGTTTCAACGAGGGATACTGGCCTCAAACTTGCTGAGAAGACAGTGCAGGCCTTGAGGGTGTGGCAGAACCACAACCTGTGTTGCTGAGCCTTCGGCGTCTGTGGTACCTCGAGAGCAGCAGACCGGTCAGCTTCATTGTTGTGCCTGGAGATACAGGTGCTAGGGGGGCCCCCCAGTACATGGGATCCTACATTCAATACTGGAATCAGTGTTGGGGTAGGATTCCACCATGTTTGATTCCGAACATGACTGGTTGCGGTGCAGCCACTATATAGTTAGACATCTCGTAATTGACTTGATGTCCACTATATGTATTAAATATCTGACCGCACTTACAAAGCCTGGAGAATCGACTTTAGGACTTTGTAGGGGGGTGTAATGCAGGCCACCCTCACACTTATAACCTAGCATCCTGCCTTCAGGATTGAAAGGCCTGTCTAAGAGGTGACTTGTAGGTTTTAAGGACAGTGACCTCAGATATAAGGAAACTTATATCTGTTGTAAGTGGTGCTAGCACCAGCTCACACAGGCTGCAATGGCAGGCCTGTAGTCACAGTTTGATTGGTCTCCCATGGGTGGCATAATACATGCTGCAGCCCATGGGAGACCCCTGGTGTAACTATGCCCTAGGTACCAGTACCATATACTAGGGACTTAGATGGGTACACCAGTAGCCACTTAAGAAGGTACCAAAGTACTTACTATAGTCAAGTTTAGGGAGAGAGCACAGTGACTGGGGTCCTTATTAGCAGGATCCCAGTCAGACTAGTCCGAAAACACAATAACACCAGCAAAAAGTAGGGGTTCCATGAAAGCAGATCCTACTTTCCTACAATCCACCTGAAGGTAGTTACAACATTAGGCCAATAGGTTGCCCAAGTCCTCAGCACCGAATTGTCCAGGTAGAAGGTTGCGTAGGGTGGATGCACTGAAAGTGCCTGCAATTCACACAAATGCGACGAGCTGATTTAATCGCAATGAGGAAGGCCGTTTTCAAAGTCAAGAGACTCCGCAAGCAACTATACATAGGCTTGAAGGGTGTACACAGGAGGAATGTCAGGAGCAAGTTAAGATCTGACTTGGGAGGGAAAATGTGTGTCAAACCATTAATAAACCCCATGACAGCTAGTGCTTTGAACAAGAACGGTTGATCCAGCAAATGTAGAAAAGCAAAAACGGCTGGCAAATAACCACGTACAGTGCCCACTACAAGGCCTTGTTGGGTTAAAGACAGAACAAACACAAGTATGTCTTTGCTTGTAAGGGGGTCATTGTCCCTAGAACCATACCAGGTTACAAACTTGTCCAGCACCTAGCATAGATGGATTTGATAAAAGGTTGGTGGCCAAGATGGCATCCACCACTTCAGAAGGGAAATCAAATGCAGTAATTTGCCGCTGCTCTACCATGTTGCTGAGACTGAAGGTCTTCCCAAAGTGTGGCCTGATTGGAGGACAGGTGCTCCTGAGTTCCAGGTACCACTCTCACCTGGCCAATCTGGAATAATTTGGAGGATTTGGGCCAAGTAGCTATTTATCTTCAGACCTCTGTGCAGAAGAGGTAGAAGTGGAAAAGTGTACAGGAGCCCCTCTTGTCAATTGCATCTGCAATGCTCCTTTTAAGGAGTTTCTCACAAAAACTTCAACATGCAAAACTGTTGGCGTGTTCTCAACAGAGGCAAATAGATCTAGTCAGTGCTCTCCCCACTGATCACATACACCCTACATCACCTCGGAATACAGATGCCACTTATTTGCCAGATGACGTCTGCTCAGTTTGTCAGCTATTGCATTCAGGGACCCGTCAGGTGGTTAGCGCCCAAGCCTCTCCACAGATGCACAGCCTCATGGCACAGGCTCCAGAACCCCACAATGCCCTGCTAGTTGCCACACGGCAGTAGTGTGTCTGTGAAAACCTGCACAAGCCTCCCTTTGATGGACGACAAGAAAGACTTCATGGCCAAACAGATGGCTCCTAGTTCCTCTAGCTTGATGTGGACCTAGCCCTCCACTGGAGACCAGAGGCCTGTGATCGCAACATCCCCCAGAATACCCCCACAACCTAGTAGCAATGTGTCCATCACCAGTGTCAGCCTGGGTGGGGAAGGGAGAGTGGGCTGCTACAGGACGAATTGTGATCTGTCAACCAACACTGCAGGTCGTGGGCTGTTTCCCTCAAGACCTGTTTATGATCAGTAATCCAGTGTTCATGTTGAGACCACTGGGATTTCAGGCCGCATTGGAGGGCCTGCATGTGCCTCCTGGTGTATTTGGATGCATGAGGCTAGGAAGCCTTAGAGCCACCCTCACTGAGATCCAGGATTGAGGCTGGATCATAGCCCTGATATCCCAGACTCCTTGTGGGGAAGGAATGAACTTGAAATACACTGTGTCCAGAATTGCCCCAGTGATCTGCAGCTTCTGTGAGGGAACCAGGCGTAGTGTTGGCTCATTTATGGGGAACCTCAACAAAGTTAGGAATTCTGCTGTTGTCTGGTGGTGGCTTGTGACTGACTATGCCAAACCCGCTTACAATTGCCCGTCACCGAGGTATGGGAATATGGAAACTCCCAACCTTTAAAGATGGGTAGCAACCACCACCATCACTTTTCATGGACACCAGAGGGGTGGAGGTGAGGCCCAAGGGGAGCATGGCAAATTGAAAGTGTTCCTGGCTAACCTTGTACCCTTGGGTATATGAAAATTTGCCTCCTGCAAGTCCAAGGACACCACCTGCTCTCCAGGCTCCAGAGCAGATAGGATCTGAGCCAATATTAAAATTCTGAATATGTCCTTCTGCCGGAAGGTATTCAGGGGTTGAATGTACAGGATAGGTCTGAGGCCGCCGTCCTTTTTCACGTTTATCAAGTAGTGTGAATAACGACCCTTGCTTCTCTCCAAATCCGGTACTAATTTGATTGCACCATTGGAGAGTAAGACGTGTACCTCCTGCAGTAGGATGGGCACAAACTCTTCCGAAATTCATTAGCTGCAGGAGGAATGTAGGAAGGGAAGAAAGTGAGAGGGATAACGTGGGCGTTTTGGACAACCTGTAAGACTACTCTCTCGGACATGATGGATCGCAAGTTTGTGAGGAAATACTGAAACCTGTTAAACATATCCATCATAATAATAGCTAATGTTTTGCACCAAGAAACAATTCTGTTGCGTGCAATAGGCAAGTTCATTATTAGTGTAAATATGAATCTAATCTAGACCCATGCTATGGTATAAACATTGTGCATTCAGGAGAATTTGTCTCCTTAGCTTATACTGAAACAAGCATTGGCATAGCTAATAGGTCTCGCTTTTGGGACCTTATAAGTATTTAGTTATGCAGCACAATATCCTTGGTGCAACAACATCAACCGTTGCATGGCTAAACACTTATAAGGTCCCCAAGGCGAGACCTATTGGCTATGCCAATGCTTGTTTGTTTATAGTAATTGAGTGTCCAGATTTCTAGAAAAAAATCAATTCAGGCAGCAAAGGGAAAACCTAGACAGAAATGTAAAATTCTCCAAGACTGTATGTCCGCTGGAGACTGCCTTTATATCGATGACTCGGTCAATTAGAAAAGCATAGGAGATCCACAGATCAGAGGATAGTAAAACATGCAGGAAGATGAAGCGAGAGAAGGGCAGGAAGATGTAATGCCAAATCAGGAGTGCCTTAGCTGGTGCCCTGTTTTCTTTGCTTCTATTCATGAAAGCAGTGAGTAGAGATTTAAGCCTGATGGACAGGAGAATGAGGACAGGAGGACTTTTACTGAGTGACATCTCCAATATTCATTACATCTACGAAGGAAAAGGAACTTGTGAACAAGAACATATGTACTAGTGCTACCTTAAGGAAGGCACCAAATTCCTCTCAGCTGAATCAAGTAGTGCCAGGGGAGGAGGAGGTCAGGGTTATGGTATCATCCCAAAAGTTACTGGACTGTCCCTGACCATGCCCTTAACAAGGAGCAAATCACACAAGAAACATCTGAGAGCATAACTGCAAGAATGGCCACAAGCTGAACTGCAAGGATGTCTTCAGTTGTTGTGACTGTACTTTCCAAAGACAATTTAAAATCCAGTTAACTGAGAACATGCACCACTAAGCCATCCGACTCTTCTGACACAATACTTGTCACAAAAAACGAACAGACTATAGAGGTTCTATCCCCATCATATGATTGAAAAGACAGGCCAAAAAAAAAATCCCTGAAGGTGAATTGACAGATGCATCCGTCAAATTAACCAAGGCTCCATATTCCCCAGTATTATCACTGTCTCCAAAGTCGATCACCATGAACCTTCATAACCTCAGCAGAATTACAATGTTGGCCTGACTTCATGACAAAGGGACTCTGTCGTATAGAAGGACTTTTAATTTAGGCAAGAGGTCCATCTGCAAGTGCCAGAGAGATCAATCATGTACAGATGACCTAAGTGTTCCACTTTTGAAAAAAAAATATTTTGCAAGTGATTCACTGGTATATGTTCAAGTAACATTATCAGGTCATAGGTTGCCCAGGGCACAAATTCCATCTACAATATGGAAAAAGTCTTTGGAAAGAGGAATGGAAATTTCTAGGTTGTAATAGGTATCTTTGGCTTTTTTAACAGAGTATTTATTAGGCCTGTCGTATGTCTGCGAGCAAGTGTTCATCTCAGTATCATTTAGGTGTTACCGGTGATGCTGTACCTGACAGAGGTACTGTTTGGCAATGGTAAGTTCAAATGACAACTACTTGCTGGTAAGTTTTATCTCATCCTTGGCAAAGTTTTTTTTAGGTGCTGTGATGCATTTACAGTTATAGTTTCTATTTAAAAATGTGTGTGCATACTTTAATTAGTCAAATTGTAAAGGAGAAACTAAAATGGAATTGCCTTAAGTGTTACCTTTTCACATTTTCTTATTGGCACAGAGTGAGATGGGGAAATTTAGAACCAATCATACAAATCCTCACAAAAAGCTTAATATCCCAAGATCCAGGGAACAGTCAAGAAATGCTGTTAATAGTGAAGTAAGGCAATCAGAAACAGTTAAAACTAAACCAAGCAGCTTCTCTGAAATTTTAGAATGGCAATACTTATTAACAAACTGTTACATGAGACCTCCTGATGTAGTATTCTGCTGGGCGAACACATAATACTCAGCTGGGAGAATGCTGCCCATACAAACCAAACAGATGGGAATTTTCCCACAGTAGCCAGAGAGAGAGAGAAGGGAGATAGGGAGGGGGTTGGGGCTGGGTGCGTCATAGGTGAGGATGGTGGTGGAATGAGTGTGAGGGGCAAAAACGAAAACAAAATGGTTAAAAACTCAAGGTAAATATGAAACAATAGTCATGCAAAATTAATTTCAGTTGATCCAGCGCTAACAATAAAAATAATTCTCCTATTATGCTTTGGTCATCCAGGTGCAACTATTCCTCTAACACACACACTATATCCATATGACGGTGGGGCCCATAACACCGCATATACATTCACTTACTCATTTGTTCCTGGATTTCCTCCGTCATGAACCTAGGAGAAAAACGATTCGCTGGAAGGAGACGGGATACCTCTTTTATCATGACATAATATTTCTCATTTGCTTTTAAGGTATTCCGCTCATTGGTCGATGGAACAACTAGTAGGAATCAGTTGATGGTGATTAAGACCAGCTCAATCACAATAAACTCTTTAACATTTCATTTTAATCATTGAGCTAAAGAATCACTGAGTCAATTGTTTAAAGAATAATAAAATTTATATAAAGTTTTGAATGCAAGAAATGAGGTTAAGCTTATTATTCAGATCATTACATTTATCATCAATATAAGAATAATTTGAAATTGCAATGCATATTTATTAGACGGAAAAATAAGGTTATCATAATAAGAACTCTAAAGATCAATCTATCTGGGGAAAATCAAATAATTCTAAAATAAAAATCTATCAGGGAAGAGTTCTCCTAAAGCAGCATCTTTATACTCAACTGAAAAAGGAAAATAGCAGCGTCAGCAACCGCAACTTCACCCATCTACAGCATCTCTCTCCCGCAGCATCTCTCTCCCGCAGCATTCTAACCCCTCCCACCAAGAGTAGGTCTTCTTATACCCTAATTCTAGCTTACAGCATAAAATGTTTCTTCTTCATGGCGTGATTCTCTCTCATTGGTCAAAACTCAGGCCCATATACATTTTAATCAAACTTCCTGGTCTTAACCAGTTCCGTGTGGAATGTCCATGCAAGCATCGTTTCCCACAGTTCATGCAATTGCTCATCCGTTTCAATCAGTCCAAATTGTATCTTTTTCTGCTACATTTTGTGTTAAACAGTTCCGTCTATTGATTCAGTTGGACTTCTCACGCTTCTTGCTGATCATCTTGGCACACATCTGCTCAGAAAGGTCACAACAGCCTTGACCATACTTCCATCTTAGCCTCTCAGCATCAGCACGTGATCATCCCTTTTCCACAGCCTCTCTCCTCTATCACATGGTCTCCCGCTCATGCGTACTCTAGCAACTGGCGGCCATTTTATATTGCTGCTCGACAGGCCTAAGCGCACTATTTTCAAAGATAAACAAAATATTGTTAAAACAACGAAATATAAACCCTTTCGTTTCCCTCCGTCTTTCTACGTACCCCAATTAGGTATTACCTAGCAAAAAGCAACATATAAAGCTGTCCCTTACTTACCATCGCTTTATTTTGCAACCACACGTTTTATTTAAAAGCACAGATCATGCGTTTATTATTGAATTAGTACGCAAATATTATGTTATGTTAGACACGTAAACAATTATAAGTTGATTAATTTGCACACGGAATAGCGTGTTACCTTTAACCCTTAACATATAACATACATTGTTGGTTATTTACTTAAACGAACATGTTTATTAATTATTTTACGAAAATATTAGGAGGTTTGAAAAAAAATTCATTTACCCTGCTCCATCACAGTCATTATCAATGTCAAAAATAAACTGCCAGCCATTAAGAATATGTGGTTGGAATGTCAAAGGGGCACAGGCCAAAGTGAAGCAATGTATGGTACTAAACGAACTCAAGTGTGCGCATTCTTGATAAAACCTGTCATCAAGAGACACACATTCTGTGGAAACCAGAAATAAAGTGATCAGGCAGCTGGGGACAGATCGGCATATTGCAACTTAAAACAAGACAAGCCCGGCTTCGAAAGTGGTGCGCGCGCGAGCGAAAGTGAAAGCAGCATATGTTTCCAATTAACGCGAGACGCGGCGGGGGAGGGGCGGAGGAGCGTTCAGAGAGCAAGCGAGAGGAAAGCCAGATGGCGCCTGATCGGGCGCTGAAAGCTGGCGGCTGCGCGCGTAACCGCAAGCGCTAGGCCAGCAAAAGCGTGTGATAGCACTTTTAAAAGCCCACACACTAAATGTCTCGGCCAGGCCAGCGCATGCGCTGGCTCAGGCGAGACCTAAAAAGGAAGTAACACATCTGCAGCAATGTCTACTGTCTTGTCCTTGTTCTATACACATTTTATTAAAATGTGTAAATTAGTTTGCCATTTGAGACACTTTGAAAATGAACAGCATGTTCAAATATCCCTTTTCAGCTCTTATGGTGTTGAAGTACTGGTGGGGATCTGCTTGGTCGATATTGGCCATGCCGCCTAACTCTAATCACCTGTCAAAATACAAAACTTGCTGTCTTACCAACATTGGAGATATAGTTCTCAGATTTCTTATTGTAGAATTAGCTATATTCAAAAGAAGACAATGGATAAGTAACTTACATGGTCTGTTGGAACAAAGGTGTAATTATACAATTATAATATTATGCCCTTCTAATACAAATGAAATTGGACTACCAGAAATAATTCACTAAACCAGCTGTTTAGCCCAGTCATGGAATGGTGTGCTAAGTTCTGCAAATCTTCAGGGACCTTTTCCTTTAGAAACTGGGGCGATGCAGTATGAATTAATTAACTTAATTCTAGAAGCAATAAACCTTGAACTCAATTTTCTTTCTGAAGACTAGAACACTTGTCCCATTTTTATAGAAGGCGCTCCTTGGGAGCTATTAGCATGATCTACAGTTTATATCTGAGAGAGACTTCTAGCTGTAGATTCTTTACCTTAGAATTATCCCCAGGCGTCAGACTGGATCCGTAAACATTTTTGTGAGCAGTACCCCTGTGTGCCGGCAGGTGGTGACGTTCGGCTCCCCGTGGCATCGTTGGCATCATCCGCGCCAGAAGTGACGTTCGCGGTGCCAACCAGGCGCGCTTATGTCAGTTCTTTTTTTTCCACGCCAGCCAGACGAGATCTGGGAAGAGCTACTTCTTAGTCAATTTTTGACTACGTTTTTTCAACATTTTGTCAGTCTTTTTTTGTTTTAGGTTCAACCTTCTTCTAGCGTCAGGAATGTCATCAAGTGTTTATCAACAATGTTTCGACTCGCAGGCTTGTGAATACACAGTTATATATCTCCTGTGTTTATTGTATATCTCGCTGTGAAATAAATACCAATAAAACCATAGCACTAAAACACTAAAGCCCAATATATAGTGGATAGCTCTGGAAAAACCACCCATAACTGTGGAACAGAGATAGGGCCAGGGCACGGGCCACTGCCAATCTGCCTGCTGCTGTTGCAAGAAACCGGAAGGAAATTAAAAGGCAGCTGGACGGTAATTGCTACTGGTGTTTCACCTAAAAAGTGGAAAAGGTGAAATGCGATCAGGACGGGTTAGACAAGTACTCCCCTTACAAAAAACAAACAAGCAAAAAAAGTTACAAAAGCAGTTAACTATAACAGGGGGGACATCTCTTACAAGATCACAAGGAACAACAAGCCATTCTAGCCCAATAATCTCACCACTGGAAACTTACTTTCAAAAAGCAGAAGGAACAGAACAAAAAAATAAATTTTTCTTTCTGAAAGACCCGGTGGCAGCCATCTTTTCAGAAACAGGAAACATAAAGGGTCTACTCACTCCTCTTGCGCCACAAAAATCAATGGCTTCAAAAACGCAAGGGGTACAACAGTCAACATCTTACGTAACTGTACCAATTATAGAGCCCATATGCAGTGAAAGTGCAACAAAAATGGATCAAAGGACAACAGACTTAATAGATGGGGAAAATCTAGCAAAAACTCCTCAAGTCAAAAGCAATAAAAAAAAATCACTGTGCAGGCAATTATACATTCTATGGACACTCATAAGAATGACTTGGAACTCACTAAGCAAATAGTCATAGATCTGACTACTGAATTCAAGGAGAAAACAATTCAACAACACTGCGAACTAGAGATGGCACCAAAGATCAAAACACTGGATCACCTTCACTCAACTCCTAATAAAGAAAAACTGGTTGAACATAATCAATGCTACGATTTCCCTTTAACCCCCTACGTCACCAAGGGTTCGAAGGAGGACGAACTGCAAGCTTCATGGTTGCACTATACATTGATAACAGACAATGCTGAACTCGTAAAAGCCTTGGAGACAAAAACTATAAATCAGACAAACACGGCAACCATCCCAGTAATACCACAAGTAGAAACCATAAATCAACCATACAAACTGAAACAAATTTTTCCAACAAAATCACTCGGCACTGCAATAAATCAGGACCTCCTCTCAATTATAGAAATATCAAGCCACTCTTCTTCGCAAATTGCAACGGATTTAAAGAATAATTCAATATATGGTCCAGTATTTAATCCAAGGCAGGATCAATTTGATATGCAAATAGGGAAAAGTCCAAGTATATCACCATTGCACCTGGATAATTCTAAAATAGGAGGAAATGAAACCTATAAATCTAAAAAATATATCAATCAAATTGATACAGATAATCTATCCTCTCTATATTTGTCATTATTAAGCATCCTACAAACGTCGATTTCTGTATTAACACCTTAACCGCGGCGGCAATTCCGCCGCGGTGCGGGGCGTTCCATTAAGTGGGCGGGGCCGCGTCGGCCAACGGACGTGCGCAGCCCTACCGAGGTAGTGCTCGCGACGGCCGTTGGCCGACGGGCGCACTTAAAGGGTTAAACATGCAATCGGACAAATTAGATCTACAGATCGATCTCATGAATATTATGGCAACACATGTTTCCAGCATTAACACCAAAATAGACATACTCACCAAACAGCTGGTGAAAGTTCAAACACCTAAAAGCACGGATATACAAGGTAATTGCAAATGTGATCAAATAATAGATAAACTAAGCACTTTGCCATCTATATTAACAGACATCCTGAAAGAAATAAGGCATAAGGAAGAGGATAAATCATCTTTAATGCAAAAACCCAGACAAATATATACAAGAACAACCGCAGGTAGCAGACAACTCAATGAAAAAGGAAACTTATGTCCAACGATGAGGTCAATTAAATGTGACAGATTGTGCAAGCACAAATGAAAATCAAAACAATTTATCACTGACCCATCCAACATTGAATGGCCCACAATCTCTCATTACAAACACAAACACTTCATTTATCCAAGTATTAACAAAAAGGCAAAAAAAACGTGCTAGAAAGGGAAGAGCAAATACAAATGGTTCTATGCAAAAAGACCTAGATGGCAAGAAAGTCTATCCAGTGTTCAATGCCACACAAAAAAAGAAACCTCTTCCAGATAAAAGGTCACAGAAGAAAAATTTACATTACAGAATAAATCAGCGGACAGAACATTGCGGCCTCCAATTAATAAGTTAGATAACAAAGTCACCGAAAATAGTGTAAAAAAATGGAAGGCAAGACAGGAGGATAAAGACAACCAAACTCCACCCAAACAAGTTCTATCTCCAAAAAAACAGACGTAAATAAAAAAAAACAAAAAAAAGGACGTCCTTCCAGACACCTTGCAAACTGAGGCATTCATTTCGGACAATCAAGACGTTGATCACTATACATCATCAGAGGATATAAGAGGACGAGATCTACCTAGACGACTCGAGGTACCATCTGGCAATCTCTCTGAACAGAACCCTTTGGTAAGGACTAAATCAATCGATAATGGTTCAGTAGTGGCTTCTACATTTACCGACCACAATAAAATTAAAACACGAACGTATAATAACTTCCAGGGTGGACAAAACAATTACGATCACATGTCCCCTATTAGAAAGTAACACGGAGCATGAACCTCACTGTACAAGAAACATCACTCAGCACCCCAATAATGAAAAAGACACAACAAGAACTAATCCTGCTTATCATGCAGGCCAAATAAAATATAAAAGGCCAATGCAGGATCACACAATTGAAGCGCCGTCTGAAGTAAAGGATACCAGTGACCAATGGCAAATCACACTAATTCCGTTATATAGTTCAAGAGGCAAGCAAGACATTTTAAATAGGGGAAATATTTTGAGGCTGCTAACTGAGATACGATCATTACGTTTTATCGAAACAACTGATTTATTATCGGTGCAGTTTCTGCCAAATATAAATAACCATCAGTCAGAAATAACTTTAACATCATGGAAATCTGAAAAAATAGTGAGTCAAATTCTAGACGCCAAAGATCAATTTGAATCATGGGGCATATCAATAATAAAACCTATTCCGCAGCGTTACCCAGCACCATTGACACATTGGGAAAACAAGGATAGGACCCACATTCCAGTATATTCGATTTTGCAGAATGCCCGAGGATCAACGGGTATAGAAATAACACCTACTGAAAGAAGATATCTTCATAGGCACTGGTCACCGCTAACAACAAAAAACGTAAATATGCAATGACCAATTTCTGAACCAGCACGTGCCTTGCAAGCTGCCAAATTAAATATATACTCTTGGAATATTGCAGGTGCAAAAACAAAGCTTACAGATAGGACTCTAACAGAAACTTGGGCTCCATATGACATCATAGCTCTGCAAGAAACCTGGTTGACAGGCTCATTTCAATTGCCGGGTTTTACATTACATCAGGTGGATGCTGTACAAACGAATCGCTTTGGAAGACCAAAAGGCGGATTATCGGTCTATATATCAAACAACCTCAAAGTTGAATCAGAACAGATGACGACCACATCTACAAGTATCCAAATAATAAGACTCAACTTTGGTAGAGATCATTGGATAACTTCACTAATCCTTTTCAATATTTATGCCCATCCAAATGCCCAAGAAAAAACAATAACATTAAAAAAGTTATTACATGAAATATCTGAAGTAAGATATAACACCCCGAATTGGGAAATAGTGATTACAGGTGATTTCAATACCCATCTCATTCACATGCCGGAGGATGATGACCAGTTAGCAGTAGAAAATGAAACTTGGTCAGTACCCCACCAAACAGCACATCCTTGGAGGAAACCCAACAAAGTAGGCAAGGAACTGGTCACCTCTCTAGAATATTTCGGTTTGAGAGTAATTAATGGGAGAACACCGGACGATAATCCTCCAAATTTAACTTATTATGGACCAATGTCTGGGTCCGTAATTGACTATACTATTCTTTCCCTGCCATTAATACAGCAACTAAGTAGGTTTAAAATTAAGTGCACAACGGACAGTGATCACTCAATCCAACATATAGTCATAAATATTCATCCAGACAGATATCAGTCTGCTTTAACAATTGACGAAGGAAGTGCACTAACTACCTATAAACGATTAAATTGGTCATCTCATCGACTTCCAGAACTCGCAGGCAAAGCTAAAACAGTCTTGGAGAATAGTATAGGGTCATCCTCTACAGTATTAAACGCCTGGATCAAATTTGTGACCGAAATGACGAGCCATAAGCCAAATCTAATATCAGGACGGACCAAAAGCTATTTACATCAATCACTACAGAGAATAAAAGAGTTGAAAAAAGAACTGGGAAGAGAAATAAGGAAGGTAAAGAAGAGAGGTTATCAAACAGTCGCATGGGATAAGTTAAAACAATTGAAGAAGGAATTTAAGAAACATGTCTGGCAGGAAAAAATAAAAATGACAGACGAGTTCTGGGCAAAGCTGCTCTACAATTGTAAACAATCAAATACCAAAGCGTTTTGGAAAACAATAAACGGCTTAAATAAGGCAAACACAGTAACAGTATCCTCAAATGTTACGGAACAAGATTTGGTAGTTTATCTGACAAAACTCTTTATTGATGAAGACCAGCTTCAAGTAAGAAAAACTATCAAAGTTATTGAGACTGAACTAATAACCAAGACCAAAACATTGCCGCAATTTGAGTTTGTACCCGCTTTAGACATCACATCGTGCACGCTTACAAGAGTTGAAAATGTGATCAAATCAGGAAGAAGTGACAGCGCCCCAGGTCCAAATGGCATCCCACAGGCAATATTTAAATTGGACCCAAAATACTGGGCCAATCCGATAATGGTCTTGTTTAAAGAGGTGGAAAATACAGGCATGACTCCAGACAGCTGGAGGGGATCAAAAACAAACCCTATTTTTAAGGGAGGAGACAAAACAAAGCCATCTAACTACAGATTAATAGCCCTTATTGACTCTGAAGCAAAATATTATGCATCATTAATATTGGAAGATCTAATAGAGTGGTCAAATTCTAAGAAATTGATCCCACCCCAACAAACGGGATTTCGGAAAGGGTATGGCACATCTATAAATATGACAACAGTAGCATCAATTGCGGAAAAGAGTAAACGCCAAAAGAAGAAATTGCAACTCTGCTTTATAGATCTGAAAGCAGCTTTTGATCGGGTGGATCGACCACTTCTATGGGTTAAATTAAGACGGTGGGGTATTCAAGAAAAAATGTTAAGAGCAATTGAATCGCTATATACAAAAACATGGATTCAAATTAAGGTAGGGGATGGGACCAAAATATCAAGGAAAATACCAACCGCAAGGGGTCTTAAGCAAGGGTGTGTGCTAGCGCCACACCTGTTTAACCTCTTTACGGCGGATTTATCCACCCACCTGGATCAAGTCAATTCGCATGCTCCAAGGTTAGGCCCACTAACGATATCCCATCTATTATATGCCGATGATATTGTGCTGCTGAGTCACACAGAAATTGGACTTCAAAGACTGATAAAAGAAACTGCGGCATATACAAAACTCAATAAATTGGAAATCAACATTACCAAGACAAAAACCATGCGTATTGGGAATAATCCCCATGCCGCATTAAAGATCAAGCTGGATAATGTAACCATAGAAGAAGTCAGTGTTTATAAATATTTAGGTTTTAATTTTGATAAAAATTTTAACTTTCATGCACACCAACAGTATATGGTTAGGAAAAATAATGCTCTAATACATTCATTCAGTTTACTTGCAAAAAAACTAGATGGCCCCTCTTATCAACCATTGCTCTCGGTTATCAAAGCAAAACTGCTTCCATCTCTAACTTACGCAAGTACGGTGATGCATGGAAAGGACTCCAAAATGTTGGATAGATTACAAATCAAAACATACAAACGGGTCTTTTGTCTGCCCTGTAATGCTTCTCCCGCTCAAATTCGTTTGGAATTTGGATTGACACAGCAAAACATAGCAAGAAGATATCACTTCATCAAATCTATGCATAAAATACGAAACAATCAGTCCAGCCCTTTAATAAGTGCTTTATGGGAATCGGTGAATAATGACGTGAATTCAAGTTACAACAAATACTTGTCATCTATACAACTAACCAATGCGGGTGACTTATGGGGCTTGAATTTATCGCATCCTACTTTCTGCCAAGCCATGAACAAAACTGCAAAATCTCATTCGTTAGTTGAGGACAAAAGCATATTTTCGCGGCGATCCCATGCCTGGATGACAATTAAAACCTATGTCACATTGCAACAGGCAACTTATCTACACCTAACCTATCCGGTGTATTTCAAGAAAAAACTATTGGCTATGCGCTTAGGTGATCTGCCGTCTTTGTCAGACAAGTCAGCATGGCGATATAAAGGACCAAAAACGTGCAGACTATGTGATGCTCCAAACGAGGATTTTGTGCATTTGATCACCATATGTCCCAAACTGAATAATGCACGCCGTACACTTTTAAAACGCTTATTTAATGAGAGAGGGATTCGTACGTGCAGAACAGCCATCATGAGAAGTCTGGCCCCTTCAGATCCTCAGCTAAACTGCAAACTTCTGAAGTTTTTACAATTTCACGATAAAGCAGTCAAACAGAATTTTAAGCTGCATCCTATAGCATGAGGAATTTGCCTCGCATTATGATTACAATACATTTATATGCTGTTAAAACGGTAGTAGGATGTTGACATTTGGAGCTGTGAAATTTTATACTGATGTATACGCCATTTTATAGCAAACGGTGAAGAGTAGCCACATTAATGACTGAATTAATTTTACAATGTTATGTTTTATATGAGACAACGAGATTTTCCTGAGTCGTAGCAATATTAATTCATGTTTTTAAGATGTGATTATTTTAAAAAGGATTTCTTTTATATGTACATTGTGATGGTTTTTATTAACTAATAACAATAAACATTTTCATTTCATTTCATTTAAAAAAAAAAAAAAAAAAGGAATGTCATCTAAGAAGGCCGGCTTTAAGCCTTGCGGCGCCTGTCACCGACGGATATCGGTGATGGACCGACACCTTATTTGCCTATGGTGCCTCAAACGAGACCATGACCCGAAGGCCTGCCACGCCATGCATCTAAAGGCCTTGAGGGAGCGATCCCTTAAGTTCCTGCTGGCTCAATGCGCAATGGCCCAGGTCCCGGTCGAGAGGAAGGTCCCGGGAGCGGACATGGAGTCCGAGGTCTTCACCCTACTCCAAATCCTCGAGCCATTCAGGTAAATCTTAATTCTACAAAAAAAAAAAAAGAAGTCAAAGCATGCTTCGACTTCACCTCACCCGTGGACTGAAAAGACGGAGCGTCCCTTGAGGCCTGGCTCCACGATTGTGCCAGCACCTGGGTGGACTCCATGCCTCCTCACATTTCCAGGAACCCGTGCGACCCCCAATCAAATACAAGAGTTTTAAAAGGTCATGTGCCTCATATATGAACTGTCCATTCCCTCTGGCGCGCCTTCGAGCACCGCGGGTTCAGGAGGGGCCCCTACTGGATCCACGTCGGTGGCTCTGGCAGCAGTCGGGCCCCAAGGATCCACAGATGGATCCAGATTGGTGCCGGTCGTGCAATGTTGTCCTTCCCCGGCGCCAGCCCCAAGGCAGACACTCCCGGCGCCGGCATCATACCCATTCTTATTTCCGACACTAAGCCAGAGGGGCATCATCTGATGCCGGCTCCAGCGCGAGCTGGAGCCAAGCCTTCCAGGCTGGAGACTGAGCCCTATTCCTATGGGCTAGGACTTGGGGAAGAATGGGAGAGGACGCTGGACCCTGAAGAATACCAGCTTTATGACTCCTTGGACTAGTGTGAGGACCTGGGCGAAGCCAGCAGACTGGGTACTTCTCCAGATACTGGAATGCTTTCTTTCCCTTTGGTGGCTACAGAGGAGAGAGCATCATTTGCAGTGGTGGTAGTGAGGGTGGCTGAAGGTCTGGACCTTCGCTTGCCCTCGGTGGCAGTCAAGACTAATGTTTTGACGGAAGTGCTTCAGCCGGGAATGTCCCCTTCCGAACCGCTTCTCCCTTTTAATGAACCACTGACTGATGTCCTGCTTGGGACTTAGCTAAAACCCAGGACAGGGACTCCCCTTCGAGACTACCCCTCCCTCTGTTCCACCTACTTGCAACAGGCTGACGGAGGATCACCTATCTCTTCTCTACCAGGAAGTGGCAGCTCTTTTGGCCAAAGGAGGCATAGAGAAAGTGCCAATGCCAGAAGTAGGTTGTGGTTGTTATTCCTGCTACTTTCTGGTGCCCAAGAAGGACAAAGGCCTTCGTCCTATTCTAGACATGTGATGTCTCAACTTCTTAATTCAAGAAGGAGAAGTTCAAAACGCTCACTCTAGCTCAGGTCCTATCTGCCCTGGACCCAGGAGACTGGATGGTAACGTTGCACTTGCAGGACGCATGTTTTCACATTGGCATTCTGTCTGCCCACAGGCGTTACCTGTGGTTCACGGTGGACCACCAGCACTTTCAGTTCGCTGTGTTCCCTTTTGGCCTTCCTCAGGTTTTCACCAAGGTGATGGCGTGGTTGCAGCTCATCTGCATAGATCAGGGGTGCTAGTTTTCCCCTAACTCGACAACTGGCTGTTGAAGGCGGGCTCACCCTAGGCTGTCTTCCCCCATCTCCAGACTATGGCGGACCTCCTGTATTCGCTGGGGTTCACTATCAACATGCCAAAGTCACACCTGACTCCTTCTCAGGTGCTCCTTTTCAGCTGAGCTGTTCTGGACATGGTACAGTTTTGGGCCTATCCTCCTGTATGGCGAGTCTAAGATATTCAGGATATGATACCAATGTTTCAGCCTCTATCCTGGATTTCGGTGAGACAGAATCTGAGGCTGCAGGGCCTCATGGCCTACTCCATCCTGCTGGTGACACATGCCAGTTGGCATATGCAGGCTCTGCAGTGGGACCTGAAGTTCCAGTGGGCACAGCATCAGGGGAATTTCTCCGACATGGTCCAGATCTCGGAGAGATCTGCAGTGATGGTTAACGCACCACGATTGAATCAGCAACAGACCTCTCTCCCTTCCCCAACTAGAGCTGACCATAGTGACTGATGCATTTGATAGAGACATCTAGCCGCAGATTCCTTAACTTTTTAATTCTCTCCAGGCACCAGTCTGGATCCGGAAATTATTCAGCAGTACCTCAGCGCGCCGGAGGACAGTGTCGTACAGCTCCATGATGACATCGACTCCCGTCATGACGTCAGTGGAGCCATATAAGTCCCCTCCAGCGTGCGAACGGCCGTTTCTTCTTTTCCGCGCTACAACGCGGAATACGGAGAAGCGTATCTCTGGCTGTTTTTGGGCGTGTTTTTCATCAGAACAGTGTGCTCTCTGCCCTCCGAGTTTAAGTCTTGTGGGTCCTGTGCTCGTAAGATGTCTGGTACGGACCCACATTCTATCTGTATGTGGTGCCTGGGTGAGCACCACAACACCGATGAGTGTGACGCCTGTCAGCGGTTGAAGCCGAACACTCTACGGGAGCGGCGCATAAAGCTTCTTACGGCACTGTTGTCACGTCCTTCCGGCTCACATCATCAGTCTTCCTCCCGGGCCAGGTCGTTCCTGGGAGTGCTGCTCTTTACCCCGTGGTCAACGCCAACGTTCCCAGTCTCCATCGGCAACACAGGGTAAGCAGCGTCACAAGAAGTCGAAGGCCCGATCCTCTATAGCATCTTCGTCTCGTGATGTGGGTGTTTCTTGGCCTACTGCTGAGATTTCCACTCCAGCGTCACTCCTGGTTTTCCCTGGAGCCGGAGTGACCTGGAAGCAGATGCAAGAGTACTATGAAGCTCTCCATCTGGTCTGTGGGTCCTCCTCTCCCTCTGGAGATCCTGTGGGCCCCAAGGAGGTCGTAGGCACCGTAACTGCATCATGGCCGGCAGGTTCACCTCGGAATCTGAGGCGCCGGTGCGCGGTCCTTCGGGGCCACCAATGGCGGTCGACTCCGGCTCGACGTCTCGCTATTTCGGTGCCTGTCATAGCGGTGCCGGTAGACTCCGATCTGGAACAGTGTGCACTGTGGAGCCGACTCCGGATATCAACGTAGACACCAGCTGACGTCTCTCCTCCTTCCCAGGTGGACGTCGGCACGGCGTCGCCTCATCGCCATTCGACGTCATTTATGAAGCCGTATGCGGCGCCAGTCATTTCTGTGGCGGATCCACAGGACCTATTAGTGGAAGGTTGTGAGGAGATGACTCCCTTGGAGCAGCCAGTGGCCCCTTCTGGGTTGGACAGCTGAATTGCGTAGCTGGGTGAGGCGAGGGGGCTAGATTTGTCCCCTGCTTCCTCCCTTTTGTCACCTCCGGGCCTTGCCTCGGAAGCCAGTTCCACTTTGGCAGAGGTCTTGAGGAGAGTGGCTAAAGTCTTGCATCTTTCTCTGCCTACTGTGGAAAAGACTATAGACCCTCTTATTGAGGCTCTTCATCCCGGCCAATCGGGGGTTGAGCCGGTGCTCCCTTTTTGTGAGGCCCTTACTGACATTTTGTTGGGGGCATGGGCAAAACCTGAGTCAGATGTGCCAGTGGGACCACATTATTGCCCACACATATGGCCCTGTCCTGGGTGTCCCCTCTTGCCTTGTTCGGCAACCGACCCACCACAGCTTCGTAGTCGAGGTTCTTACGGCACCCCCTAAGACGGGGAACCTCCCTCATTCCCCTCTTGATAAAGAATCCAGGGAACAGGATTCTTGCAGGAAGGGGATTTTTCCTCGCCGCTTTACGCTCCACTAATACGATCTGCGTCCTCGGACGCTTTCTCCATACCCTGTGGGAGTCTTTGAGTCCGTTTTTACCCATGTTCCCTGAGGCTTACAGGGGCGAGTTACATCAGTTGGTTTCAGATGGCCGTCAGGCAGCCAAACTGCTGATTTTCCGAACCTGTCCAGTTGGTCTTGGTTGACATGCCATTTGATGGGGCTCATCTTTTTTGGAGCCCAAGCAGATGCGGCCCTACATAAGTTTCGGGCTAGTCGGGGAGGGTCAGACCCTTAATCTGTCTCCTCCCTTAATCTGTCTCCTCCTTCCTTTTTCAGTTTGGGTGGATGGGGGGGATCCCCTTTTCTGTGGGCTTTCCTCCTTTTTACCTGAGTTGATTCAGTCTGTATGATTTTTACACCACCGATTCTATTGCTGGTGCTATGGCTTGTTCTATTGGTCTTTGCAGACACGCTTTGTTGCGAGAGTTGAGCACTTGTAGTATGGCCTTTTCAGGTCTTTTGCTTCCCTTATTATACAGCCACGGTCGTGGATCTTTAAGTTGGGTAAAGGTTTATTTCCTGCCTACGCTGTTGTTGTGCTTGTGGTGTTAAAGTTTTAAGCACTACTTCTTTCTTATTGAGAGAGTGTTTGCCTCCGGTTTCTGATCTCCAGATGGTCTATGCAGCTGCATAGCTGTTTTGTTCTTTTATTTTACTCAGATGAGGAGCTTAGTCTCAAGAGTTCATACCTTTTATGGTATACGTCTTACTCAATGTGGAGTATTGGTTGGCTAATGTATAGCTTGTAGGTGCACTACTTACTTACTCTATTGGTTTGCTATTAGATTGGTCCTTCTTGGACTATATTATATGCCCTTTAGGGGCCATTATGGAGGGCTCATAGCCATTATTTTTCTTCAGTGCTACCTTTCACTCTCGTCTGGTTTTTCTTAACCAGGGTATGTAGTGTAGTTTGTTTTCTCTTCTTGAGCGGACTGCATAGGTATTAAGAGTGTTTTGATTTTTGTACATCATGATTGTATTCTTTGGAATACACAGGTTAGTGGCTCCCTCCTTTCTTGGAGGGCATAGGTAATTCCTTTGTTCGATCTTGGAACATGGCGGTGTCAGCTCAAAGGCCTACACTGTCTGAGAGTCAGTGTCTGAAACGGTTAAGGCTGTTTTCAGTCATGCGCTACATAGTAGGAGATTTTTTTAGGATAAGATCTTATTATTCTCTTACAGTGTTCTTGCATAGTTTTTTCTGTCTAATGTTAGACATTACCGGTCTTTTTGAGGTATGCATCTAATGTTTTTTCTTCATATTTGCGGTCCTTAAAAGTACTGGAGAATGTATGACTGTTGCTTCTTGAAGAAGGGTAAAAAAAAAAATATATATATATATATATATATATATATATATATATATCGAAGTAAATTCCCAAGGTGCTGTCTGCTAAAACGGGACACGGACTCCAAATTTGTGCTCTTATTTAGATGTTTATTCTTTCTTCCATGACAGGATGACTCGTTTCGCCCACCACACTGGGCTTGCTCACATAACGAGACGCTCTACAAAACAGTCATTTTTAGTTTTTTATTTTATATATAAGTACCAGTGGATTAACATTAAAATTTTCTTTTGGTATCGCAAGTGTGATTGCATGTGTTTCCCGCTGGCAAGAGTTCCGTTTTACAGAAGGCATTATCTTAATGCCATGTTACCTATGGTTATGAGACTTTTGGTACATGTCACCTAAGATGGTTGGTTGTAAGGTGCAGTACCTTTTTCAATAATATTATAAGGTGTTTTGAACTGGTTTTTCAGTTCTTTTTCGCTATTACGTCTACAGTGTATACTTGGCTGTGTGCATGTATTACACGTTTGCTTATTAAAAAAAAAAAAGAAGAGGGAAAAAGAGAGGAAGAAAATAGAAAGCGGTTTCTAGGTGAGACGCGGTTGCTTCTCTTTCATAGTTTCCCTTTTGGCGCCTTGAGGTATCCTTGACTTGAAGTCATGTTCAGATTTTCAGGCCATGACTCTGAAGGCCATGCGGGGGACAAGCTTATGTAGATCTTTGCAGTCTGGCAGGGTACATAGGCCAGCAAAATGTTGTACGTTGTCGGGCCACTCGGAGCCTCTGGTGGATGATACCTGCCACTTATTTTGATATATAATATATATATATATATATATGTGTGTGTGTGTGTGTGTGTGTGTGTATATACATATGTGTGTGTATACATATATAGGTTCTAATATATTTTCATCTTTGTGGCAAGATTTTATCGGGCATTTTTTATGAATCCGGTACCAGATTCAAAGCTGTTTCGTGTCTTTCTCTTTTTTAACATCTTCACAATGTATGATGTGACCTTCGGGTAGTCATTTGGTTCAAGCAAATGTTCTTTATACCAGGGAGGCATTATTGTTCTCCTTTCATGGTGTACGGATTATGTCTTCAGTTTTGTATTGAGGTTCACTCATCTTAGTGTAATGGGGATGAGTCCTGGGAGTCCTTCTTTTTGGATTTATTGGGATGTTTCCTTGCTGATAATTCTTATTGATGTGAAGAATAGGAATTACAAGGCTTTTGTATTGTTCTCATCTCTTTTGATCTTCGAGTCCTCTTTTCCCTTTGGGGATAGATGAAAGTATCTGATGGATGTCAGATGGTTAGTTAGGGTTTCCCCCCACTTTTTCCCCTCAGGGCTTGATTTTTCAGGCCTATAGTGTGGTTTATTATTTATATATTCTATAATAGTGATCATAGGTTCTATTAAGAGCCAGGCTCTTTTCCTACTATTCCTACATGCATTTAGTTGGTTGTTGGTAGTTGACCGGCTGGTTTTCTTTGAGAACTGCTGTGAGACTAGTTTGCAGACACTACTCCACGGGGGTATAGCTGTGGTATTTAATTCAAAAGTTAAGGAATCTGCAGCTAGATGTCTATATCAGATGTAAAGGTTACTTACCTTTGGTAATGAAATATCTGGTAGAGACCCAGTCTAGCCGCAGATTCCTTAACGCCCTACCCATCCTCCCCGCTCTGCGAAAGACCTATGAGACAAAGGGTTAAACCCTGTTTCTATTCTGGTTTGTATACCATTGGTCACTGTCTCACGTAATGGTGGCTCAACAAACATTTTGTTGTTGTTTCAGGGGTCTTATATTGGTTGGCCATACCTATCATGTTTATTGGTGAGTGGTCTGTAGAGTGGAGGGTGTTCCCCTTTTTAGGGATGGTTCTGCTTTAAGGCACAGAGTTTCACACAGTGTAAACGTCGTTGATTAATGTGGGGTTTTTACCTTAGACCTTTTGGATGGGATTGGCAGATCATTTCATGTTGTTCGTATTTGGTGTATTTTTTTAAAGATTTTGAGCATACTGTTTCCACAGCCAGTTTCTAAAGTGGCTCCGCGTTTCTGACGCAGAAGTTTTCACAGAAGAAACTGACGTCCGCGTGCTGGAGGGGACTTATATTGGTACACTGACGTCATGACGGGAGTCAACGTCATCACAGAGCCATATGACGCCGTCCCCCGGCGCGCAGAGGTACTGCTGAAATATTTCCGGATCCAGACTGGTGCCTGGGGAGAATTCAAAAGTTAAGGAATCTGCGGCTAGACTGCATCTCTACCAGATATTATGTTACTGAAGGTAAGTAACTTTTACGTTACTCCTGGGATGGGGCGACCATCTGGGAGAGGTGGAGATCAGAGGACTCTGGTCTCTGGTGGAATCTGAACTCCACATCAACCTGTTGGAGCCCTGAGTGATCCGTTTGGCATTGAAAGTCTTTCTACCCTTTATCCAGGGAAGGCTAGTGCAGGTGTTCACGGACAACATCACCACAATGTGGTCTGCAACAAACAGGGTGGTGTGTGATCGTGGAGCCTTTGTCAAGAGGCCCTGCATCTCTGGACATGGCTGGGACAGCAGGGCATATCCCTGGTGATTCAACAACTGGCGGGTTCTCTGAACGCCAGAGCGGACGAGCTCAGCCAAAGATGCCTCATGTAGCACGAATGGTGTTACCATTTAGAGATGGTGCAAGGTCTCTTTTGGCAGTGGGGAGAGCCTTGGTTAGATAAATTTGCCATAGACGAGAGTGCACAATGTCAGCAGTTCTGCGCGCTGGACTTTTCAAGGCGGCTCTCGCTCGGAGACGCTTTTCATCTTGAGTGAAGCTCAGGCCTCCTGTACATCTTTTTGCTTATACCACTCCTGCCCAGAGTTCTTAAGAAGATCAGGAACGACAGAGCCCAAGTCATCCTTGTATCTCCGGATTGGGCACGAACAGTCTGGTATCCCGAGCTGTTGAGTACGACCATCGGTCTTCCGATCAGGCTGCCCCTTTGGGAGGATCTTCTGTTGCAGCCGAACATGTCAATGCTCCACCTTCTTGCGTGGAGATTGAGCAGCGACAGCCAACAGCTTTCGACCTTCCTCCCAAAGTCTGTAACATTATCTTGGCAGCCAGGCTTCTCTCCACCAAGACTGTTTACACCTGCTGTTGGGAAAAATTTGTGGCATGGTGGACAAAAGACAAATTGATTCCCTTTCTCAGGTTCTCCTGTTAATACTTTCCCTTGCCCAGCAGGGCTCTGCTCTGGGCACTGTTATGGATTATCTTTCTGCAATCTCTGCTTTTCTTCAGATGGCTGACCAACCTTCTGTTTTCTAATCCCATATTACATATGTTTTTGAAAGGTTTGCAACATATGTGTCCTCCCTCTCCTTTCATTATGCCTCAGTGGGATCTTAATCTGGTCCTGGCGTTCCTGATGTGCGCTCCATTTGAGCCCTTGTATACCTGTCCCCACAGGCTCCATACCATCAAGACGGCTTTCCTGGTGGCAATAACTTCTGCCCGGAGGGTCAGTGAGCTTCAGTCCTTGTCATCCAAGCCTCCTACCCAAACAAACTGATGCTGCGTACGAGGGCTTCCTTTCTTCCGAACGTGGTCACTCCATTTCACGTAGACCAAACCATCACCGTGCCTACTTTTTATGCTCTGCCTCATCCCTCCAAGGAAGAGGAGTGACTTCACCGTCTGGACCACCAAAGAGCATTGTTGTTCTACCTTGACCGCATATGTGAGTTCTGGGTGGACTGAGGTGGCATAGTGAGCAAAAGAACAATGGATTAAACCCAGATCTGTGACTGGGGATGAGCGGTTGAAAAGTTTCAGCACTCCATCCATCCATCATCTTGTTGTGTTTGCTATGTTCGCCCTAAGTGGCCAAGGGTATGCCCATACGTGGGTCCCTTGCTCGTTGTGCAACTGTATTCAAGCTAGCCTGGCTGATGAGGGGTAATACCCCGAAACCGGTCCCAGGATGCTTGTTTCGGTCTAAGGAGGACCTGGCCTGGCAGTTCGGGCTGGACTGTTCCCATGAGGAACAGGGTCAAGACTGATTTGCATATGGCTGTTTCCATACTGGGGTGGCTTAGTGAGCAGAAGAACGATAATGGAATAAATCCAGATCTGTGGCTGGGGTTGAGTGCCTGAAAAGTTTCAGCACTCCGTCCATCATCTTATTGTGTTTGTTATGTTTGCCCTAAGTGGCCAGGGTATGCCCAGACGTTGGTCCCTTGCTCACTGTGCCACTGGATTCAAGCTAGCCTGGCTGATGAGGGGTGAAACCCTGAAACCGCTCTCATGATGCTGGTTTCCGGTCCAGGGAGGACCTGGCCTGGCAGTTCGGGCTGGACTGATCCCATGAGGAACAGGGTCAAGACTGATTTGCATATGGCTGGGTCCAAACTGGGGTGGCTTAGTGAGCAAAAGAATGATGATGGATTAAACCCAGATCTGAGACTGGAGGTGAGTGCCTGAAAAGTTTCAGAACAACATCATCTTATTGTGTTTGCTATTATCAGCCCTAACTATGCCTTAGAGGTGAGATTTGAATTTGATGCCCATAGGTAACACTGCTCTCATCCAGGTCATCCTCTACAGACCATTCCCATCTGTATGCGAAGTAAGGAATCATGTCTCCTACATAGCTTTCACCACTGAAGAATAGTCCGAACTACTTCACAAGCAGCGGGAAACATTGATATTCTTGTTTTTACAATGCTTCTGAGGAAGAAAGGAGTGATCCTAGCGCTCATCTTGATGAATGAGAGGGCAGGTTTAATTTGGGCAATTGTTGGATAGCTGACTATTTTCTAGAAACATTCAGTGGGAAAACAATAACAGCGAGAGTTTTTCTCCTCTACTTCACTTTGAATTGATCATTCAGGTGAGCAGGTCAGTTAAGGACCTCAGCCCTCCACAAAAAAAGAAAGAGAGAGAGAAAATTGTTGTTGCTATGCTGGACAGATGAGGGCTGGAGCTGAAGGTCCCTCGAAATCTGATGTAGCCTTAATAATCAGACGACCAGTTTAATGAAATCTCTAGTTGTTGCACATGGAGACTTAGTTCTGTGATGAAAAGTCTTGTAATGCCACGGCCAATAGCCAGAGCAGTATAATTTACGTATCCAGTGCGCCTCTCCACCCAAATCTGTAATCAGTACGTAAATACGTAATATGTAAATATAGAAGACCCCAAATGTACAAGTGGTAAAGCCTCAAAGAGCATTCAACCAGGAGCAAATAGGTGCCAAAATATCTACAGAAATTTGGGTAAATCACTTCATTTTTGTAGAGAAATGGACCAGAATTTGGGGCAGGAAAGAGGGTTATAGGTCGTGGAGGCCCTGGCAGTGCCAACTCGGGGAAGGGAGGAGAAATTGAGCAAAAGAAACACACATGGTACAGATGGCTCTTGAGCAGCCTCGAAGCGGGTGACTGGGCGACGTGTGAGGCCAAGAGAAACAGTCGACAGGCAGAGGCATCTTAGATTCAATTCAAGAGTTTGGAGGGCCCAGAAGATGCACAGGTTAAACATGCTGGTTACTGCGTACTCTCTGGCTTTGCAAGGGGCGCCCTTGGCTTACCAGGGCTATTCACGAGACATGATCTGCTCTGAAGCTTAATAGAGGCAGTTCATCTGGCTTTTTACTCTGAAATCCTCACTTCTGTCTTTCAAACAGTTGTTGTGAGAAATCAGGGTCTTCTGGGCCCTCCACAGGATACATGAATAGCCATCAAGATGGTGCCTTTGCAAGCATTGACAACAAAGTTTCAGGTTTTGGAGCTTTTTATTGAGATGGTCAAGGGAAGAGTTGGGGAGATAAGCTATGATATGTCTGCTTGCTCAATGATTACACCTATGAAAATCTCTCCAAGCTGCGATGGTCTTCCCTCTTCTTTTCTTTTATGTGCAGCTGTCGGTTACCCGGATAAAGCTGAGAGAGACTTACCCTTCTGGGGCAGTGTCCATCTGTCCGCTTGCGTACCCGAGCTGGGCTCTACCCAACCTTGGACCTAAGAATTCGGGGTGCGGGCAATCGGAATGTATACTGTAGTCGAAGGTGAATGAGGACAAAAAAAAAGTTTCAGGTTTTGAATGACATTTGGATTTTATATCTAACGTACCTTGCTGAAAACCAGTGGTCTCCTTCTCTGACACCAACATAAGTACTTCTCTGCCAATGAACACACTGTTTTCAAAGTATACTTGGTTATTGGATGTGGATAATCAGGTGGAATGCGTTGGGATGGTGCTGACCACCATTCAGCCAAACAACATGGAGGCAGGACAACATCCTCTTGAAGTATTGGGCGTTCTTCCATGTTCATGAAAGAAACTTTTCATTATTTTAAAGTTCAGTGCTTCAGCTAGTCTAATTTTATAATGCCTTCTGCCTTTCTAGCCTGAAAGACATTGATTGTGTAATGCAAATTACAAAACTCTTCCAGTTATCTCCTGTAGGAAAGTAGGATAGGGGGAGACCACTGTATTTTTGTGCTACTTACCTTATTGCAATTGAAGTATTGTTGTGTATTTGTGTTGATATTTCCGGGTAGGAGATATACCAATGTGCTAGTGAGTGTTGTGTGATAAATAGACATATTTTTATATATACACTGTGTGGTTCTTTTTCCTTTAACCTACACTACATGATTAAACTTGTAAAACAAGCTGCTTAACACTCCTTCAAGATTAGCCTGAAGGCTGCTCTCCACAGCTACCACTTTGAGATCTTTCTATGGTTATCAGAGACCACTAAAATCACCATAAGGGTTGCCTGGATTAATGCAAGGTGCATCACTTAAATAAGTGTGCACCATATACTAACCCAGCCTCCGACATTGGTGTGTAGCAGTTGGGATATAAGCCTGCACTGTTTTACCAGCTAATCTAGGTGTAGTTAGATGAAAAACCATCACTAGCATAGGCACATATAAATACTTTTTGTAATTTAAGTAAGTTCTACTGAACTTTTTGGATTTGAAGTTAAGGGTCTAGCACAAACCTTTCTCAAATCTTTGGAAGTTTTGTTTCACTAGGGTAGGTAGGTGCAACACCACACTACACCTAGTCGCCATGTCCTTAGTTGGGGTAGCCAGTGGGTCTCCACCCTCTAGATAGAGTTGTCTTAAGTTCCAGGAATTTAGTACCTTGGCATCCAGGAAGATAAGGACAGGTAGCAACCCTAACACAGAGCAACTCTTAGAGATGCGCCTGCAGTATGACTCCAGAATCCTGAGAGGCCAGAAGAGCAGGCAAACTCTGGTTTGGGTGGGCCTCATGAAGAAGGGTCATGGGTGGCTCACCCCAATCACCCCACTTCTGAGCATGACCAGGAGGAGTCTGAAGATTCCTCTCTGGTGAACGAACTCTAATCCCCCAGGGAATAGTACAGATGGTACAGAGGGAGTCTCTAGAGGTAGGTCCCCCTTTATTCCTCCTGGGAGGGTGCAAAGAGTCCAGGGGAGGTCTAGGTCCTCCTCTGTAAATTCCATATGGACCTCCATCTCTAATCAGAGGGAGTACTCCTTAGAGAAGGAATACTACCTACTGAAGCTTGAGAGAGCTAAGCTCAAGATCAAGAAGGAGCAGCTGGCCCTTGAAAAGGAGACCCTGGAAGTTCTGAGGGCTAGAAAACATTTACGACTAGGGTCCCATGGAGGCAGCACTAGCAAACCTAGGGTCAGGGAGACTTCCTTTGATACTAGGAACCTGAGCAGGATACTCCCTCCTTACCAGGAGGAGAATGATATCCATAAATGGGTCACTGCTTTAGAGAGGGCCTGTAAAGTTCAGAAGGTCCTTTAAGGGCAGTGGGCAGCTATCCTGTGGCTCTCCTTTGCTAACAAAGGTAGAGACAAACTTCTCTCTGTCAGGGAGAAAGATGCAGATTATTACACAGTATTGAAGAGTGCCCTCATAGATGGGTTTGGTTTAACCACTGAACAGTACAGGGTTAAGTTTAGGGACACACAGAAGACATACATCCAAGAATGGGTTGATTTTGTAGACAGTGCTATTAAGGCTCTGGAAGGCTGGCTTCATGGAAGTAATGTACATGACTATGAGGGACTGTACAGTTTATTGATGAGGGAGCACATCCTTAATAATTGTCAAAATCAGAAACTGCATCAGTACCTGGTGGACTCTGATCTGACCTCTCCCCAAGAATTGGGAAAGAAGGCAGACAAATGGGTCCGCACCAGGGTCAATCAGTAATCTCGTGGTGGTGACCAGAAGAAGCAAGATTCTTCTAAGGCCCAAGGGAAGGGTGAGTAGAAAAGTAAAGACAAATAAGAGTCTTCACAAGGTCCCCAAAAGTCTTCCTCTGGGGGTGAGTCCCAAACCTCTTTCTCCTCAAACAAAAAGCCTTGGTGTTACCTGTGTAAGGAAAAAGGCCATAGAGCAAAAGATGCCAATTGTGCTAAAGCTGGCCCCAAGGAGACTACTACTACTGCTCCTAAAGCAACTAATGCCCCTAGCATCAGTACACGTAGTAGTGGTGTCCACAAGAGATTAGTAAGGTTAACCTTGGGTTCTGAAGTGGGCTCTGGCCTAGTCAGAACCCCCACTCAGGCTGTCCTTGTCTGTGACAGTGGCATGGAACTTGCCACTTTACTTGTAAGTCCCACATACAGGGGCCAGTGTCACTATGGTTATAGAGAAACTTGTATCTCCTGAGCAGATCATACTTGGTCAAATTTACCAAGTGACCAATGCAAGCCATGTCAGGACTGATCATTCCTTGGCAGTTGTGAATCTCAGCTGGGGAGGGGTAACTGGCCCTAAAAGAGTTGTGGTTCCCCAAACTTACCTGTGGACTGTCTGTTGGGCAATGATCTGGAAACTTCAGCCTGGTCTGAAGTGGAGTTCAGGACACATGCAGAGATGATGGGGGTCTCTGCCAGTGCCTTTGCTGTTACCTGGGCTCAGGCCAAACAGTTAAGCACTGAGGGAGATCTGAATCCTGGAAGAATGGACCAGCCAGCTCCCAAGAGAAGGAGCAGGAAGGGTAAATATTTATCCTCTTCTCTGACTCAAAGTTAGGATCAGTCTCCTGAGGGAGATGACCTCAGCCACTGTGGAGGAACTGTCCCAGAGGAACTTGGGCCTGACACTGGTTTGGGGGGTAGGGGGCCCTTCCAGGGCAGACTTGAGTCTGGAGCAGAAAACCTGCCCCTCCCTTGAACAGTTCAGACAGCAAGCTGCTGCTGAGGAGGCAGGGAATGTTAGTGGATCCCATAGGTCTACTGGGAGGATGGGCTCCTATTTTCTGAGTTTAGAGACCCCAAGCCTGGTGCCACCAGGAGGTTGGTAATACCTCAGAAATTCAGAGGTTTTCTATTATCCCTAGCACATGACATTCCCCTTGCAGGACATCTTGGGCAAAGCAAGACTTGGGACAGGCTTGTCCCACACTTTCACTGGCCGTACATGTCTGAAGATACCAAGGACTTCTTGCCAAGCCAGTGGTAAGTCAGGTGGCACTACAAAGGCCCCCTTAATTCCACTTCCAGTGATTGGGGTTCCCTTTGAGAGGGTAGGGATAGACATTGTAGGTCTCTTAAACCCTCCAACAGCATCTGGACATAGTTACATACAAGTGGTGGTGGACCATGCCACTAGGTATCCAGAAGCTATTCCCCTCAGGATCACTGCAGCTCCTGTGGTGTCTAGCGCCCTCCTGGAAGTCTTTTCCAGGGTTGGGTTTCCTAAGGAGGTCTTCTCAGACAGAGGTACCAACTTAATGTCCAGCTACATCACTACTGTGTGGAAAAAGTATGGTGTAAACTACAAGTTTACCACATCCTATCATCCACAGTGCAATGGGCTTGTTGAAAGGTTCAACAAGGCCCTCAAGGCTATGCTCATGGGACTCCCAAAAAAGCTCAGGCGAAAACTGGATGTCTTACTACCCTGCCTTCTCTTTGCCTACAAAGAGGTTCCTCAGAAGAGGGTGGGCTACAACGTATTTAAACTTCTGTTTGGACATCCAACTAGGGGTCCATTGTGTCTGGTTAAGGAGGGATGGGAGCAGCCTCTCAAACCGCCTAAACAGGACATAGTGGACTATGTCCTTGGCCTGCGTTCTCATGTGGCTGGGTATATGAAGAAGGCCAGCAAAAACCTTGAGGCCTGCCAGGAGCTTCAGAAAGCTTGGCATGACCAAATGGCTGTACTGACTGTTTACCAGCCAGGACAGAAAGTGTTTGTGTTGGAGCCTGTAGCCCCAGCAGCTCTCCAGGACAAGTGGAGTGGCCCCCACACCATCCTTGAGAAAAAAGGTGAGGTCACCTACTTGGTTGACCTAGGCACTCCTAGAAGTACCCACAGGGTGCTTCATGTGAACCGCCTAAAGCCTTTTATTGACAGGGCTGGCATGAGGTTGCTCATGGCCACTGATGAGGGACAGGAGGAAGAGAGTGACCCTCTCCCTGATCTCTTCTCTCGGGACCCTGTTGATGGGTCAATTGATGGAGTAGGCTTGGCAAGCAGCCTTACCGATCAACAGCAAGTTGATTGTAGGCAAGCCCTCAATCAGTTTCCCAATCTATTTTTTCTGACTCTCAGTCAAACCACTTGGTGTACCCATGAAGTGGACACAGGTGACAGCCTGCCTGTGAAGAGTAAAATCTACAGACAGCCTGACCATGTCAGAGATTGCATCAGGACAGAGGTCCAAAAGATGCTGGAGTTGGGGGGTCATTGAGCCTTTGGCTAGCCCTTGGGCTAGTCCTGTAGTCCTTGTGCCAAAGCCTCACACCCAGGATGGTAAGAGAGAGATGAGGTTTTATGTAGGCTACAGAGGCCTCTTTGCAGTCACCAGGACTGATGACCATCCAATTCCAATGGCAGATGAGCTGATTGATACTTTGGCCTCTGCCAGGTATCTCAGTACATTTGACCTGACTGCTGGTTACTGGCAAATCAGACTCTCTGAGGATGCCAAACCAAAAACAGCATTTTTAACCCCTAGTGGGCATTATCAATTTAATGTAATGCCTTTTGGCTTGAAGAATGCACCTGCCACATTTCAGAGGCTGGTGAACAAAGTCCTAACAGGTCTGGAAGCCTATAGTGCAGCATATCTAGATGATATTGCTCTTTTTAGCTCCACCTGGCAGGATCACCTGGTCCACCTTAGAAATGTTCTGGAGCCCTGCAAAAGGCAGGCCTCACTATCAAGGCCACAAAGTGTCAGATAGGGCAGAGAAAGGTTGGGCCTCCTTGTAGATGGAGGCCAAGTTCAGCCATTGGAGAGCAAAATCCAGACCATAATGGACTGGGTTGCTCCCAATACCCAGACTCAGGTCAGAGCTTTCTTGGGCCTGACTGCATACTACAGGAGGTTTGTTAAGGACTATGGACCCATAGTGACACCCCTTAATGACCTTACCTCCAAAAAGATGCCTAAGAAAGTTCAGTGGGCAGTTAGCTGTCAGAAGGCATGAAGCAGGCCATGTGCTCTGCTCCCATTCTGCAAAGTCCTGACTACTCCAAAACCTTCATTGTCCAGACAGATCCTTCTGAGATAGGGATAGGTGCAGTAGCTTTTATAATCAGAAGGTTGACCCCCAGGGAGAAAGGTTTGTCAGCTATTGAGAAAGAGGCCTTTGCTATGGTCTGGGCCTTGAAGTTGAGGTCATACCTGTGTGGTATTCACTTCATTGTTCAGACAGACCATAAGCTTCTCTTATGGCTTAAACAAATGAAGGGTGAAAATCCCAAACTTTTGAGGTGGTCCATTTCCCTACAGGGGATAGACTTTTCTGTGGAACATAGACCTGGGAGTAACCATGCCAATGCAGATGAACACTCCAGATATTTCCACTTTGAAAATGAAGACTCAACTGAGCAAGGTTAGTCGCATCTTCTTTCGTTTGGGGGGAGGGGGTTGTTTAGGAAAGTAAGATCTGCTTTCATAGTTACCCCCACTTTTTTTCTTGGTGTCAGTATGTTTTTGACTAGTCTGACTGGGATCCTGCTAATCAGGGCCCCAGTCACTGTGCTTTCTCCCTAAATGGACCATGGTAAGTACTTCTGTACATCCACAATTGGCTACTGGTGTACCCTTGTAAATCCCTAGTATATGGTACTAAGGTACACAGGGCATAGGTACACCAGGGGTCACCCATGGGCTGCAGCATGTATTGTGCCACCGTGGGAGTCCACTTAAACTGTGACTACAGGCCTGCCATTGCAGCCTGTGTGAGTTGGTGCTTGCACCTCTCACAACAGATACAAGTTTCCTTATATCTGAGGTCACTGCACTTAAAAACCTATCAGTCACCCCTATGGCAGGCTCTTAAGTCCTGAGGGCAGGGTGCTTGGTTATAAGTGTGAGGGTGCCCCTGCATGAGCAAGACACCCCTATAAACCCCGGGTCGATTCTCCAGGCTTTGTAAGTGCGGTCAGCCATTTTAATACATATAGTGGACATCAGTCATTACGAGATGTCGAACTATATAGTGGCTGCCCCAAACCCGGTCATGTTTGGTATCAAACATGTTGGAATCATTCCCCAACCCCAATTCCAGTGTTGGACGTATGATCTCATGTACGAGGGGCATGTAACAGCCTTTCAGTGTCTGACAGCCAGCCAGCTAGTGCTGCTGCCGACCACAGACCCGATTCTGCCCTCCTGCTGCTGAGCCAAGCTCGAGCAGGGGAATGTAGAATAATAGGTTTTCTGTCACAGGGAGGTGTGACCACCTCCCAGACATGTCTTAGTGTATTGGGCTGGGGTGGGGGTGCTTGCCAGCCCCACCAGACTGCTTTGAAGGGCACATTTGGTGCCCTCCTTGCATACTCCAGTTTGAGCCAGTTCAGGGAGCCGTTGGCACCTGCTCTGGCACGAAACTGGAGAAAGGACATGGGATTATTCTCCCCTCTGTCCAGCCCCTCCTCTGGGAGAGACCCCTGAGTCGTTCCAACTCTTTCCCTAGGGTACTTAAGGATTTACCTTTGGGTGGTTCCTTAGATTCGTTGTGGGACAAGACTCAAGCCTGAAACCACGTCACTCTTCGACCGTCTGGACATTTGGACTTCGCCTGGAACCGAGACTGCATTAAGGAAGACTTCTGCTGCTCCTGGTCTCACTGTTCTGCAAGTCGTCGTCTTCGTCATCTGTGTCTGTGCTTCTTCCAAGATCTTCACCAGACCTGTGGGCATCAAGGACACCCGAAGTAATCTACATTGGAGTGCAGGAGTCACTCCCCTGCATCTGAAGGCACCGCAACGAAGCTGCTGCTCCTGACGTCCCATAGACTTTAAACGGCTAAGCAACACAGGTGGTGATTCTGCAACTCCCTCGAGGCCTGACCGGTCCTCTCTGCAATTTTAAGGCCAGTATCCTTAGTCGGAACCACTGGGACCAAACTTCTGTGCACCGCGTCGACTTGCCGTTGCCAAGGCCTGCTGGATCTGCACTCCAGAGATCTTCGGGCTACAAGAAGCTCCAGCATCTCTTCCTGCCAAGTACAGTGTCCTCACCACATCCTCTGCATCGGCCTTCCTTCTTGGTGAGCTGCTCGTCGTCCTCTTGCGACTCCTGTGCCTTTGGACAGTGGGTCCTCCCGAGGGTCTTCTCCTGCTTCAGTGGGCTCCCCTGCTTGCTCGGGCCTGCTCTGACTCTCCTGCTTGTGGTGAGTCCCTTGGACCTTGCTGGTCCCAACATTGCTCCTTCTTCGTTCTCCACACCAGTTGCGGCTACCAAGGCTTGTTGGTGCTCCCACCGGACACCGACCCCCTAGTCACCAAAATCCAACGTGGGACTGCTCGTGGACGGCTCCTGGTCTTCCTAAGCATCACCTGGTGCTCACTGCTGCAGCGACAAGGCCACCGTCAACTCGCCTGAACCGTCCGACATCGGTTGGCATTGCTCTTCCATGCCTCATGGTCACTCTTGAGGGGCATAGACTCTGTCCCCTCTGCTTGCAGGTTCTTCACCTCCAGAATCCACCCTTGGGTTCCACAGGACTTCTTCACCTTCTTCTCCAGAGGCACTTTTCTCCAGGTCTTCCATTGTCGTCTACGGAGGTTTCCGACATCTCTTCACCTCTTTGCACCTGGCTTCCCTGGTGTAGGTAACTTGGTGTCTGGGGCATCCATGGGTGGGGTGGCTCTCCAACCTTCCATCTTCAAGGGAGTTCTTCAGGGTCTTCTGGAAAGGGTCCTTCTTCTGCAAAACTGCCACTGCGACTTCTCCATTGACTTCCATTGGGCACGCAGCTGGGTTTCCACTCTGCACACAGCCTCCGTGGGGTTCCTGGGTACTTACCTTGGGTGGTTCCTGGTGTCCCCGGCTCCTCTGGGTCTTCTAGTCCAAGTCCCGCCCTCCTTTGCAGATCGCATTCCACTTTCTTAATATATGGTTTGGTCTCCCCCTGGAGACCACTGTATTTTGTGCTATTTACCTTGATGTAATGAAGTATTGTTGTGTATTTGTGTTGATATCTCCAGGTAGGAGATATACCAATGTGTTAGTGAGTGTTGTGTAATAAATAGACATTTTTATATATATACACTGTGTGTTTTTTTTTGTTTAACCTACATTACATGATTAAACTGGTAAAACAAGCTGCTTAACACTTCTTCGAGATAAGCCTGAAGGCTGCTCTCCACAGCTACCACTTTGAGAGCTTTCTATGGTTATCAAAGACCACTAAAATCACCATAAGGGTTGCCTGGATTAGTGCAAGGTGTATTACTTAAATAATTGTGCACCATATACTAAGCCAGCCTCCTACATCTCTGAAACTCTATCCCCTGGAATGCATTGCAATTACCATTACACTCTAGAGTGCTGAGATTTCTGGGACAGTCATGGCTGTTTATTGTTCCAGCATTAGTGGATTAGCAGGCATGGTGCTCACGATCTCTGCTTCTTGCTATCATCGTTCATGAACCACCACTAAAATATTTTAACTTCTAGCAAATTACAGATGCCCTTCGGTCTTCTGACTTTGATTCATGTACATATTGCATGCTGGCCCGTCACCTGGTCTGGTGGATAAGCATAAGATGCATACAGCCTCACCTCCCATCTGATCCATCCCTTTGAGCTATACTTTGCTCGGAAAGTGGGCCTTGGCCTTTGTGGGCTGAATGCATTGTTCCATGTGCAATGAAGGCAGACATGATGATGATGAGGATGATGTAGGTCCCTCAGTGTGATACACCTTCAGAGATTTATAGATAGCTCTGACTTAGTATTTATGGTTACTGAGAGACTAAACTTGGCTTTGGAGTTCTATGATGGTGTCCCTCCATTAACTGTTGACACCTGTTGGTATGTTGAGCCCGCATGGCAGCTTGCAGGTTCATCAGACCAGGTAACCTTGCGCCTTCTTTTAGGCGGATGGCCTTTGGGGGTTGCCTTTTGTATGACTAACTCAGGCCCAGCGTTCTTGTTTGCTTTGCAGCATGAAAGGCTGTCCATGGGTACTGAGACAGGAAATCCACATAGTTGGGTGCACTAGGGCAAAACTCCCATCTCCAGCTGCAGACTTAAGGCAAAAATAAGTTTGCACTTTGTTCGACAATGGCTGGTCCTATTTTTCAAGTTCCGAAGAAGCTAGGAATGCAGAGCTTCTCCATTTCTTCTGAGTATCTTTTCAGAGTTTTCATATTTTGTTTTAAATTATATCTTTGATATCTTTTTACAGCACAATATTGCCTTTGAAAAAATGGAGTTAAATGATGCACAAAGTGCATGCTCAATATGTTCGTGTAAAGTTGTTAAAAATGTTGCATTTGGTGCCTTGGCGCTAATCAGACGTTTGCTGTTTTGTCACATGGTGCATTCAAAAGTGGTCAGCAAGAAGGATGGCACACTCTCCTTGGCCTTATAGTTCCCAGGAGAGAGGTCAAAGCCGATCTCTGGCTCGGTGACAGAAAAAAGTCGAAAAGCAATAGTTTTCCTGGCCTCAAATCGAAGAAAAAGAAGTTGCAACACAAAGAGGTAGGTAGAAATAATAATATTCCACCAGGAGCCATCGTTTGTCCTTGGACCAGGAGTGGCACAGCAATTTCCTGGCGCTGCTGAAGAAGTCCTCATCTGACGATGACGAACACATTCCTGGCCACCTTTTGATTCCACTGAAACCTTTCCTGTCATCAAAGGGATTTTAGCAGCCATGCTCGAATTATTTCAGAGAATGCTGTTGACCGTTTCTTCGTGCACTTATATCTCCTGTATTGGTAATCTGTGCTGTTGCAACATTCAACTCTGCCTCAGTAGTTTAACCTTAGTATCAGCTTTGCCAACCAAGCAGATTAGGTGATGCCTTCAGCTGGGCTTTGACTCCTTTGGGCTCTGGGCCAGCTTTCTGGCGTCGAATCTTGCAGGGCTGAACCTTCGGCAGAGGTCTCCTTTTTCCGGTCTAAACCAGCTGACAATGCTAAAGAGAGAATGGTGGTTAAGGAAGTGGATGCAGTCTTTCTGGTATGTCGGGATGACCACGACAATCCAGTATATGTAGGAAGGTTTGTTCCAGTAGAGATCTTCAGATAACGGAAGGCAGGTCCTGAACAGCGGATGCCTGGAGTCTTCTCAGACACCGAACACTCAAGGCATCAACCTAGGCCGCATTCCACAAACTGATGCATTACAAACAAGAACACATTCCAGAGGGGAATATATGCAAATCCTAACACAACAATTTCCTTGCAAACGCCCTAGAGCTGAGCGTTTACAGCTATTTGAGGAGACAAGACTTATGGGCAGGCACTTATTTATGTTCGTTGAAAATATTTTATTACTCGTTGACCTACAGGATGCCCAGGGTCTGGGCTTCTCTCCCAAAGTGTTTTTCTTACGTGTGATCAAAAACATGGTTCAACTATGGTCTTCTATGTTGAACTATACATATACCATAGCTAATCGGGTTGTCTATGAGAGTTCAGGATGTACTTGTAGTGTCCTAGACACGTTCTAGTCTAGCCTTATACTGGTTTGCTAGCCACTCCCAGAGGGCTGGCCTGTCATACTCACCCCACACCCATCCATCACAGGCGTCACGGGTCAGGTGACCCTGCCAATAAAAGGGGCCGGGCGCACCTGCCCCGGGCCAGTTGTATGTACCTCAACCAAGTGTGTGTCCTGTTTATGGCTGCAGGTGCGCCAAGAGCCCAAGATCCTACAGTACTGTAATCCATGCCAACACTCATTTTAGACAAGAGAGTTACAATTGTAACCACAAAGTGTCATTATTTTTCCTTTCTGAACATATTTAAAATCCTGTGTTTTACACGCATTGCATCTTGAGAAAGAATTTTACATGCATTTGCGAGGTTGCATTTTTAAATGTAACACTTTTTTGCATGACCCCTAGCTGCTGCATCTATCTTTGGACTCTCAGCAAGAAGTCTAGCCAGAGTATGTCAGAGCCTCAGATCTACAACTGAAGCCTACAGCTTAAAGCAGTAAGGCAGCCCAGGTGTGTGAAGAAATGATGCTGGTGGTGGGGCACTTCAGCCCCCCAGAAGTTGGGTGAGTGAGAGGTATGTCAGTTCTGCCCCTGTGACAAATTGTTCCTGCTTTGAGACTGTAATTGGAAGCAAGCACAAGCAAGAGACTTGAAATAACTCTTTCCTTAACCAGTTGACTAGAGTTCTCCACTAGGGAGTAGTGCAGTAACAACCTTCACTCTCCTGTAATGGGGTATTCCTGTAGCCAGTCATAATGGTTTCAGAACAGTGCTCTCATCACTACTGAGGAATACAACAACTGCAAGAAAGACCTGCTTGAGGAATTTGCTCTGTTAAAAAGCAAGAAGAAAAGACTGAAAACACTTCCTCTGGTTCTAGAAAGATCTATACGAGGAAAGAAAATGGCTGCGAAAACGTGATAAAACCTGTAGACCATGCCACACACCCCATGCTAATAAGGAAACACTTTGCCTCTGCTCTCATGCTTTATTACAGACATGGAAGCAGAGGTAAAGAGACCATTAGGAGATGCACCTACAACGTGCCAAACAGAGGTGGTGCTCAGTCAGTGTGCCCCTTGAAATGGTGGTAATTGCAGGCATGAGGTGGCACCTGCACTGGAGACAGCACATTCAGTATGACTGGGACCCAAAAGCACCCCTGGCAAAAATGTTCAAAACAGTCCCGCTCCCCTCGTCTCCTCGTGGAATCCCTCTTTCCATCCATCCATTCTCCCTCTCTCTCATTCTCTCCTCCTCTCTGATTGCTCTACCTTTCCCCACCGTCCTCTTTTGAAGACACCTTGTGCCTACTGCAGTTAACCTCAGGGAGCTGGGGAAAGTGACGGTGGCACCAGGAGTATCCTTGGGCTTTCAGAACTGGCCTCCAAGGTCTCAATACCTGGTGGAATAAAAGGCCTGTCCGGCATTGGTTCACTGTCCTGGTCTGCACCCGGTGCACCCAGTTGAAGGTGCAGATCCTGCTCGCAGTGCCCCCTATTTGCAATACAGGCCCTGGTTTTATTTTGTAGAAATCTCAAAAGCACAGTTACTTGAAACTTTAAGCAAATTAAACAGTCTAATCACTTAATAATGCAGTGCCTGGAGTAAACAGCAAGGAGCTTGACAAATTATCTGCTATTCTACTAGGTCAATATAGTGAACTCTTCACTTATGCAAGTAGCTAAGTGTAGGAGGGATTGGCGGAAATATGGCTTCGGCTTGTCTGCTTTACGTATTTTTGGCTTTTATTGATAAGATATGTACAAAAAACGGGGTATGGACAGTTTTTCCAAAGGGTGTACAGCACGGCTGGGTGGTGGTGGTCCTCCAGGGGTGGTAGCAGCCGATAATGTTGCTTTTTCTTCTTCTCTATGCAGGGACCTGGAGGTGGTTGCCACTGCCAGCGCCCTCAAGAAAACAAGAAAGGATGCAGTAAGTATTTAAAGCCCACTGAGCGGTTTTACATATCCATCACCACAGCACCCGTGGTATAACCTAAAAGAATGTGTGACCTTTTTCTATGTGCGCGGAAGGTACTCATACCCTAGGTCGTGGGGCATAATAGAGTGATGGGTAATTAGGCTTCTCCAGTGTTGCGGGGATTCTGCACATACACAGAACTATGCGCAGGAAAACAGGACCTCGGTGTATAGGGGCTGAGCCTTCCTACCACCTTAGTACCCAAAATCCCAAAACCGACTAGCTATAGTGTCTCATTCGTTCTCCTACATAATCATGAAGCTACAAATGTTTAGACAACCCAGACCACAACACTCCCGACTCTCTCAGGAATCGCGGTAGCAAGACACACCCTTTCGCTCACTCACTCGTACTTGTCCACAATAAGAATTGACAGAGGCACTGTTATAGTTCAAAATGTTTATTTTAACTATTGTGCTCTATAATGCAGTATACGAGCCACTACCAGCAGCGAAATGCATAAACCTAATACAGTCAGCATTGTTACAATTCCATAAAGTATGAAGGGGGATGTCATTGTATATTGACAGTGAAAACAGGACTATAAGGCCTAACCACCCTCCCCTTGGTAAGAGAAGTTTTATTATATAAAAGAAGATCTCTGGGCTTTGTCAGCAGACCCCATACCTTAGTGCCTAGATGGAAGTTTTACATCATAGGAACAGCATAGCTCTTCTCCCTGGAAAGGTCCCTCTCCCAGTGTCTTTTTGAAGAACATGCATCCCCATAATATCAAAGCACGAATTTTCAGCAGCGTTGCTGTGTTAGCATGTTTTGTCTAGGTGCTAGGGACTGACCAGAACAGAACAACAAGGGGCATTGTTTATCGACCTTGCACATAGTGTTCAGACTAAACTCCAGGGAACAGGCAGAGAACGTGCGCAAAAGCAGCATCATGGCAGCAGAGCTCATGCTAACTTAGCAATGTAGACAATGACCCTATTGGCCATATAACACCCTCCCCTTGGTAAGGTCGTAGTATATAGACAAAAGACCCAAACAGAGTTCAAAGGTAAGCAGAGTTCAAGAGCGCTTGAAAAAAACAAATTGGGGAAAAAAAAACATTGTATGTCGTTTAAAATGTTGTCGTTATACGAAAAACGTTATTAATATGGAGGTGGAAAATCCATCAAATCATGAACTTAAGAATGCAATTCGTTCCAAGAGGCCATCCCTATCATTAGTAGAAAAAAGGGATGCCATCCAATTAAGCAGGCCGAAGGAACAGACATGCTCCTCATAATCTGATGCTTCCAAGAGCATATCAGGGCAACTTGCGTGATATTCGATGAAACTCCGTCGTAAGAGGTTCTGCGCAGCTGCACAGATATTCCACTCAGCCATGACTCCAAGTGCAGCCGTACGCGCCATACGGCCATCCCCAGAACAGGCCTGCTCATGGGCCACTAAGGGACCCATCAACTGGTCATAATCTGGATCTGAACATGATGTATTGGAGTGGCATAAATCCAAAGCCCAATAGAAAGGGCACCGCTGACCGTAGAACACAGGTTGCATGCAAGTGAAGTAGGCAAAGCGAAAAGTTAGTCCATAACTCACACTAAGCGTTGCTAATGGCAAGCATCCAAAACGTTGTTGCATTCGGTCACGGTTCAGTTGCAATTGGCCTGGTCTGTGCATTACCACAAGATGGGCAGCCATTGCCCAGCAGGTGCAGAAGAATCAGGATTCCACCAGCTAGCGCCAGTAATAATGGGAACCCTCCAAAGACGCTGGAAAAAAGAGAATGGATAAAATCCGGAATTACTCCAAATATCGTCAGAAAAGAGGTCACAAGGCCGGATCCCACAAGCTTAAAAAAATGAGGAAAGGCCTTTGGTGTCAGACGCATTAAATATTTGATGTATCAGCTCCCCAAAATGAAGTGGGAGATTCGTGTTCAGCAGATACTGAATCTCGCTAGATGTTCTAGCCACCTGCAATTCGAAGGTCTCTCGAGCTGAAGTGAGAGCCACTTCTTGTTGAAACAATAGCGCTTTGAGTCTGCTTAATTTGTTGAAATCTGTTTTCAAAGTCGGAATGGAAGGCCAAATGGAACTATCTACTTTCCCATGCGGGATGGAAAAAACACATTGCTACAACAAGTAACACGTTGTGAAACAGTTACTATATACAGGATTCCTGCCCGTAAACAACAGCAGTCGTGGTTATTTAGAATAAGATAACTGCTGTTTGTAAGCAACGTGAGTGCGGGAATTATTGCTGGGACGGGAGTTCCTTTAAAAAAACAAGCAAGATTAGGCGCGGACACATTACAAGCGCTGTGCAACTTAACGTGTTTACAAACCAGGGAATGTCGGACTGTGGAATCGCAGTCCTTCCCAGTTAGGAAAACTTCCTTATCCTCCCGTTGACATCTATAGGTGAAAGGTATTGACCATAATTCATGGAGAAACGTACTACCCAGGGGTTCAAAGCGGCCAATGGGAAAATGTTTCATGCAATATTTAATCTGAAACAGCGAAAAAGGGAGAGAGATAACGCCATGAATTAACCATACAGCTGAATCTGTCTCCGCCACAGAGAATGGCAAGGGTTCTAACTGTTCAATGTGTAAGAGTGTGTATGTAGCATCTTTCATGGACATAAATCTCTGTTTATCAGTCAGATTAAATGGTAAGAACAAAACAGATTCAAAGAAAGTGGAACCTCGTCAGGTCCCAGCTCGGGGTGCACTGCCAAAAGCACTTCCCATTCAAAATGAGTTCCACAAATTTTTCATTTTAATCCAATTTATTTCTCAAGTCTCAATGCATATTCGATTTATATCCAATCGTAATCCAAAATTGTTTTGTTCCATATTCAACTAATGCCTATCCAGGCCTTTCATTAGCAACACCTAGGATTCGCCTCTCCATGTAACATGACATTAATTCGATTGAAAGACCCAATGCATTTCGGGCAGTCTATGCCCTTTGTCAGGGGTAACTATAAAAAACAGATGATAAATACATTACCAATACATCCCACTCGTAATCATAATGTGTTTTCAAAATGCTGTACTCGATAAACACAGTCTGTCCCACATTCCCATATCGCCCTTAAATAAACAAAACCAGCATCAAACAATGTAAATCACATTCAAAGTGCCGAATCAGTGACTAAAAAACTACATGTAACAAGCAAACTAACTACTACCCGTACTGAAAGTAAACATACTGAAAGTAAACTTGCTCCCAGCGCGAAAATGTCCCTAAAATAAATAAGCAAATGCCTCCTAAATCATGTTCAATTATTCCAGAACTAAATATACCATGCTAAGAAAAACATGCTCCAACCCTACAACATCCCCGTGACAAATAAATAAATGTCTCCTGAATCGTGTTCAAACAACCTAATCTAAAATGTGCCTCCCACCTCCTATTCAAACACAAAAAATATATTTACCTTCGTGCACGTCAGGCTGCCTCAATCACCGGAGTGAATGTGCTCTTTGTGTAAACGTAAACCCTCCCGGTGTTTTTAAATCCTGTCTCGTGGTAAAATCTAACACACATCTCATAAAACTAAACAAAATACTACAAGTGTAGCACTGTGCCGTCCCCGCCCATAAATCAAACAGACAACATGTATCAACATAAAGTAAATACTCCAAAAGCAGCTCTTACATTGAAGAAGAAAAAATGTGAGTGATAAAAAATGAACCATTTAAACATTTACGAAAATGTAGTCCAGTCTCTGATAGCGTTGTCAACAGTTAATTGTGAAATACCGAATGAAAACAACTGGTAATCTCTGTATGTCGAGCTATACTGGAGAGGAGAACCTCCAGTGTTGTATGCTTCATGAATTACTCTGTTTACCAAACTTCCATATCAGTGTTTCTTCGTTCGTGGGTGCAATCTACTTTGGACGGAAAATTTATATAAAAGTTGCATAGGTGGTAGAATGCACTCCGTGTTTCCCAAGCATTCCAAACAAGCTTAAAGTCATTTAAATTGTTGCAGCGTGCAGCCCCGAAGTGCGTTCCATCCACACGCACTGAAGAAGTTTCAAAGAAAGTGGAACCTAGTCAGGTCCCAGCTCGGGGTGCACTGCCAAAAAGCACTTCCCATTCAAAATGAGTTCCACAAATTTTTCATTTTAATCCAATTTATTTGTCAAGTCTCAATGCATATTCGATTTATGTGCAATCGTAAAAGCGGCCAATAGGAAAATGTTTCATGCAATATTTAAACTGAAACAGCGAAAAAGGGAGAGAGATAACGCCATGAATTAATCATACAGCTGAATCTGTCTCCGCCACAGAGAATGGCAAGTGTTCTAACTGTTCAATGTGTAAGAGTGTGTATGTAGCATCTTTCATGGACATAAATCTGTTTATCAGTCAGATTAAATGGTAAGAACAAAGCAGAAGCATTCAAATAATCCCAAGGTACTTTTCCCATTTTAAGAGTCTGTAACGTCCATGCAAATTGCATCACAGACCGTAATTGATTTTGACCATGATATAACACAGATACATCACTTTGAACAATATCAATAACAGATGAAACAATATTATCTAAAGTATAAATGCGGGAAGACAGTGTATTTATACTATTGTCGACTCCTGCAAGAACCTTTTCGAAATTCGCTTTGTCAATTTGGCGCAGACGGAACGCTGCTTCCATCTGCAAAGTTTCCATACCTCATTGTAAGCTGCATAGATGAATCTCTTTGTTCTAGGGATCCTAGGGCCTAAGATAAAATCAGTCAAATTGATTTCGCTCGACAAGAGTGACAGGTGTTGTTTTACTGACGACAAAGTGGAGTGTTCCAACCATTGTTGGCACAATTTGCCCACTGCATATGTGGTGACGGAATGTGAATGTGGATAACGAGGATCTGGTCTAGTTTGTGTGAAACCAGGCGTTGCATTATAAAAACGCAGCTGACATGCATTTGAATTGGTTTGCCACAACAACCATCTGGACGGGTCAATTTCAGAGACATTGAAAGTGTCATTTCGAAACAGAGCTTGTAATAAATCGATCGAATAATTCGTTGTTGTACACCAATTATCACACTCCGGCAATGACGGAATGGACGGGTTATTTACATTTTTGGCAGTTGCCAGGCCAAAACAAGTAGTTTGGTGCACTGTATCTTTTAAAAATAATATTTGAGTCGGAATTAGGCAGGCATGATGCAAAGCTTCAGTTCCCTGAACCTGCCAAGCCTTAGTGCCCCAAACCGATTTCAAATCAATGGTATCCCTCCAGTAATCCTAACCCTGTTTAGCCAATTCAGTTCTAAAGGAATTGGAATAGATTAATTTTGTGTGGGTCAGAATAAATTTGGATTGAGGTGACAATTGCAATTTAAAGAAATAGACTACTTGGGGGGGCGGAGCTTGCCTGGCTGTAAAATGGCCGCTCGGTGATCGAGCTCCGCCATCCACCGACACAATCCGGCATTATTGGCACCTTCCGCAGCTTTGCTGGGGCACACGCAGATGGCTGGGATGACCCCCCTCTACCTGCTGACTCGGACGAGGCGTCCCGATCCTTCCTTCGCCCTCTACTCTGACGATCCGGGCTACCACCGCTCTCATCGGCGCGCGGCCTAGTGACGAGGCTGACGTGCGCGCGGCGGAGCGCTGTTGGAGCCGGCTGCGGCTGGAGGGTGTGCGGTGCTCCATCGGCGTGCGCCGGCGGGAGATGCGGCTTGGCGGAGAGCGGAGGACGCGACTCTGCGCTCAGTGACATAGGAGGTGAGCTGCGCGCTCTCGGGGGCAACGGATCGAGTGCTGGGTAGACGTGCCCCCGGGGCCTGTATTACGCCCCTGCCGAGAGGCTGCAGCGCGGTTCTCTGCTGACTCCCACAAAGGTTGGGGACATCGGAGCCCTGGGGTGCTGCTGTGGCATTGGGCCCCGGTGCTGGAGCTTGGTGATATTGGGGCTGCATCGATACCTATTCCTCCCTAGGCTCCAGAGGACGAGCGGAGGCCTGTTAACCCCGGGAGTGGAACTGGGCCCTGCAATCCTATTACTGAGGAGTACACGCTCTGCATGGTGGTATTTGCGGTTTGACAGCCCTGAGTCCGGCTCTGGACTCACTCCTTGGTGCCCATTGACTTCCTGACCCGTGGTGATCTGGGCCTGGTGTGTGTGACTGCGTAGCCCTTGGCACTCTGGAATTGTGTAGTCTGTGCATACCATCGCGGCAGCCATGGGCAAACCGGATAAGACCCAGCCGAAGCTCACTTTTGAACAGCGCAAATCGAAGCGCCATGAAGACACGGCTGATGCGGCGACGGCGGACTCGGACAATCCTAATGACGACCCTGTGAGTGACATTAAGCAAATAATCGCATCCATGCAGCGCGGCCTGACAGCTATAGACGCCAAAATCGATACGCTGGCTTATCGGATGGACAGAATGGCGGAACGAGTCGATAAGCATGCAGAACACTTAGATATGGCAGAGCGTCGTATCACCGAAACTGAGGAGGTCCAAACAGATACCAATAATACCCAGCGGCAGGTCGAGAAAGCACTGGTTGCGCTGCAGGACAGGGCGGAGGATTTGGAAGCGAGATCGCGGCGGTGCAATCTCCGCATCACGGGCTCACCCGAATCAACGTCCACAGGCCCCATGGAACTTTTTATTGAACACCTACTGAAAACGCTACTTGGGCCTGAAACTTTCTCTGCCATGTTCGTGATTGTGAGGGCGCATCGTTCGCTGGGTCCGCGGCCGCAGCCTGGTGCTCCGCCGCGGCCTATCATCGCCAAGCTCCTCAATTATCGTGACAGGGACGCTGCCTTACGCAGAGCAAGAGAGCTGGGCACGTTGCAATATGAAGGTTCCTCATTGTCCATTTTTCTTGATTTTACCATGAAGGTGCAGGACGCCCGGAGGCAGTTTGCCCCTTTGAAGCGCAGGCTGCGAGACCATAGCATCGAGTATGCTATGCTATATCCGGCGCGGCTGAAAGTTCTATTTGATGGCAAACCTAAAATCTTCTCAGATCCGCAGTCCCTGCAGAAAGCTCTGAAGTCCTGGGAGGTGGCTGGCAAACGCAAGAAAGTTCAAGGCGCTGACATTGATGGTGATGTTGCCTCACAGAACATTGATGATAACGACTGAATATGGAGGACTGGGTTTACACTGTTCTTCTCTTAATATTTGCAGTGCCTTTTAATATGTTTTTGTTGCCTTGATATTCTTGATCGATGGGGGGAAGCTTCCTTCCCGATGATGGAAGTGTATTGACAAGAGTTGTAATGTTATTTCGCACAGCATCCTGAGAGTGGTGGTCCGGAGCGCCGCGTTGGTGACCTCGACTTTCCGCAGTAGTTTCTCCTGTTTTAGCGAAGAGTTAATGTATGCTTATCGGTGGTATGGTGTAGTAGTACAAAGTTCGGATTGCTGGGTAACATCCGCCCCACAGCATTACCCGCTGTTGTTGGAAATGTCTGGGAACTCGTTAGGTGTTCCTTTTTTCTCTCTTTTTTTTGTGTTTTTTTTTCTTTCCTTTTTTCTATGTGTAAAGATGGAGGTGTTTTTGGAACAGGGTGGGTTGTATATCGCCTCTGCACAGTTGGGGTATGCAAGGCGTGGGAGGAGGGTGGTATTGTGGGGATTCGTTTTGTGTGTCTTTGACATTTTCTTTTTACAGGTCACATGCTGTTGGTTGTATTTTTAGGTCGAGCCTCGAGTAGCGCGCAAGCGCTGCTTAGAGGCGAAGACTTAATGTAAGCGAGTTTTCAAAGCAGTCCAAGAAACGCTTGTGCGTCGTGGCTGGCCTTTTTGAGATGGGTACGCGTGGCAAACATGTGTTTCCAATTATCGTGCCCAGACGCGGGCGCGATAAGTGGAAACACATGTCTGCCGCGCGTACTCATCCAAAGGCCAGCCACGACGCACGAGCGTTTCTTGGGACTGCTTTGCAGGCTGCCGCGCTCCCTCCTCCCCCTCCGCTCCTCTGTGGTGCGCGCGCACCACTGTTTATTTTTTTACCGCACGGCCGCCATTTATTTTTCATTTTGCAGCCTGGCATCTGCTTGTTTTTTGCAGGGTGCAATGAGTAGGACTGTGTTTGCCTGCAGCTGCCTGTCCTCATAACTGCACGTCGCAAGTTCAGCTGCCTTCCCCTACTGGCTCACTCACTCTCCTCTTCACTTCGCCCACACTCCGATGGGCCAGGGAAGGTCCATCCACTCCCTTCAGCCCCTCCTGAGACCTTCAGCTAGGCAGACCTTCAAGCAAGAACTTACAGCATCAGGAGGCAGCCAGTGTTCGTGTGAAAGCGGCGATGTACAAGTAGGTATAACACCCCATAATGTAAGGGTGGGCCGAACACATATAGAGGTGCCAGTTCCCCGGACTGCTCGGAACATGCCCAGCCTGGGGAGGGAGCTAGAGAGGAGGAGTGACACTGGCTTATAGAGGTAAAGTGAAAGTCTGGGTAAGGCAGGGGAGGGAGAGTCAGACCGGAAGGGATGCCAGGAAATGGAAGGGAGAGCGCGAGCCAGTGAAAGGGGTCAGACACTGGAAGGCAGAAACACAATCGCACATCCCTGAAGTGCCCTACCTTACCACATACTCACAGGGGCTAAGGACGCCTCTTAAATTAGAATAGATATGTAAACACTGCACAAAACAGCTTTCATGGATTCCATTGTGACAAGACTTTACAGCAACTGCACCGAAGTTCTTTTTCTGCGTCATGCCATCTGGGTGAAGTGGTTTTCACCACGGTGAGTGTGAAAGTATAGGTTTTGAAAGTGGCCAGCAGCCACATCCGGCCCGAGCTGCTGGTGACTCAAGTCCTCCTAGGCAGTGAGAACTGCAGGCCCAGCCTTTTTGTGAAGAGAGTCGAGCGGAGAAGTCAACCTGCGGGTGGGCGAAATTACATCCGTGCAATCTAAAACTGAACGCAACCACTTTTAAAGTAATTTAGTAGCAGACGAGCATGACTGCGCGGGGACAAACTGTGAGAAGTCACGTGGGGTGTTTGATTGTGGGCCAGAGAATGAGACGAGTGATTCCAGCAGCACCCAGTAGATTCTTTCACTTACACCCACCCATTCAGCTCCTTAAACATTCGAAATGGACGGAGAGGCGGCATTATACTTGTGCAAGTCATCGTGAACCCGCAGCACCCCCCCACCCCTATACTCTTCGTCATACATGTAGTCTACACACCTGGAGATTGAAGGCGCTAACCGTTCACGTGATTTGAGCTGTGTTGTTTTCACAAGTAGGGCCAGATACACATTTGTATTTAATTCCGCGGCAGGCGGAGGCAGATTGTGATAGATATCTGCTTCTACCTCTCAAGGATAGCAAGCATTGGCAAAGCTAACAGGGCTGGGTTTACTGAGCTCAAAGATGCTGTGCAAGCATATTAGAGCGAGACACACAGGAGGGAGCCAGCGTGAGTGGACTGAGAGGGCTATCATTGAAGTATTCCTTCATGCAGTTCAGTGCACGCACTCGAGTGGAGGTGGAAGAATACACCCAGACAGCCAATAGATAAAGATAAATAGTCCACGGGGCTGAGCTTGGAGGTCATTGACAAAGTCTTAAGCCGATCGATGAAAGAGGTCTGGTGAAAGAAAGCCAGTGATTGAAAAGGGGGAACAAAAAGCCTGCACTAGGTATTTTTAAGGAAAAGTTTGGCAGCTGCGCTCTCAGAACAAAAACAAGCATTGGCATAGCCAATAGGTCTCGCTTTGGGACCTTATAAGTGTTTAGCCATGCAACAGTTGATGTTGTTGCACCAAGGATATTGTGCTGCATAACTAAATACTTATAAGGTCCCAAAAGCGAGACCTATTGGCTATGCCAATGCTTGTTATGGTCAGGGAGGGGCTTGGTCCTGTAGGGGTGGGTACAATGCAGGCACGTTACTGTCCGGCATACAGACTGACTGCACAACAATATGGCCCATAAGGCACGTTTGAAATTTTTGACATGGAATGTTAGAGGTCTGAATGACCACAGAAAGGTGCGCAAAGTTCTGGCTTATTTGAAGAGGAAGGAGGTGGACGTAGCTTTATTGCAGGAGACGCATCTCCGCCCAAGCTGTAGCTTATTGACGGGGAGCCGTGTTTTGGGGGTCTTTCATGCTGCTTGCTTTACCTCGCATTCTAGAGGCGTTATAACTTGGATCAACCCTGCCTCGAAGCTCAAGATTGACCGTAGTAGTGCTGACCCTTCTGGTAGATATGTCATTACTCACTGCTATAGCTTCTCTTTAGATGTTCTTGTAGTGAACTCCTATGGCCCGAACTACGATGACCCCCAGTTTTATCAGTCCCTATTCCGGGCTATTAAGGCACATCCCACTTCATCTGTATTATGGGGCAGGGACTTCAACTGTGTTTTGGATCCAACGTTGGATCGTTCCCGGGGGCCTATTAGACCTCCATCTGCTACTGCCAGAGCGATTGTGGATATCTTGGTTCAACTGCAAATGGTGGATGTATGGAGGACACGCTCGAAGGCCAGAGATGGGTTTACACACTATTCGGCTCCTCATGATATACACACACGCATTGATTATTGGTTCATCTCGCAATCATTGCTACCCAAGGTTCAGGACTGTGAAGTATTGGCCTGGACGTTTTCTGACCATTCACCTATTCTGTTGACTATATCTGTCCCTCCGCCTGGGCCCCTTCCCTTTTTGTGGCGGCTCCCTCCTTATTCGCTATTAGACGCAGTTTTTAAAGCAGACCTGAATGGGGCTATCTCGGAGTATTTTGCGATCAACATTGGTACAGTCGACTCTTTTGTGACTGTATGGGAATCATTTAAGGCCTATATTAGGGGCATAACCATTAGTAAACAGGCTGGAGTGCTCCGCTCTATTCGTAATAGGCTGGCCTTATTGGAAGCCCGGATAGCCGCTTTGGAGATCGATCTGGCACGGGAGTCCTCTCCGCAACTCCTTGAGCTTTTGAACTCCACATTAGCCGAGTTTAATGCTGAGGCGGACAGCGAGGTAAGGCATATGGGCAAATATGCTATGGCCAGAATATATGGAGAGGCGGATCGACCGGGTTCGGTTCTCGCAGCTATGGCTAAGAGCAGATTAGAGTCCAGAGGCATTCCAATTTTATCAGATGCCGGGGGTTTGACCTGGTCTGATCCGGCAGATATCACTAATCGGTTTCGGGATTACTATCAAGAGCTATATAGCTCGAAGGTCTCCCCTAGTGAGGAGGAGATATCACAATATTTTGAATATATCGAACTGCCTTGGTTACAAAACTGGCATAGGGAGTTCTTAATGCATCCCATTGAACACCAGGAGATAAGGTTGGCACTGAACTCTATGAGGGAGGGTAGTGCTCCGGGCCAAGACGGCCTAACGGTGGCTTTCTACAAGGCCTTTAGTGATCTGTTGACTCCCCATTTAGCCACATTGTTCCAGGAGATTGGGGCTGATGGGATTATGCCGCAGACCATGCGGGAAGCGTTGATTGTCACTTTATTGAAGCCGGATAAAGACCCTCAAAGGTGTTCTTCCTACCGTCCGCTATCCTTGTTGAATGTGGACACTAAGATTTTTGCCAAAATTCTTGCTAACCGTCTCTCCCCATTACTGCCTCAGCTAATTGGCTCGGAGCAAGCAGGCTTCATCACAGGTCGCTCTCTCTCCCATAATCTCCGGACGGTGTTTGGAGTCCTTCAGCATACCCGTCCAGATGTCCCGGCTGTGGCCGTTTTCTTAGATGCTGAGAAGGCGTTTGATTCCATTGAGTGGCCATTCCTCTATGCTGTGCTGCGTCGGGTGGGGGTGGGTGAGGTGTTCCTGCAGCTGGTGGAGATACTGTGCAACTCGCCGATAGCGCGAGTGGGGGATATGGTGTCTGACCCCATTTTCATTTCAAGGGGCACTAGGCAGGGGTGCCCCCTATCCCCGCTCTTATATGCTCTAGCTGCCGAGCCTTTATTGAGAGCACTGAGGGAATACCATGGGCACAGGGGTCTCCGCTTTCCTAACCATAATTTAGTAGTGTCAGCCTACGCTGACGACACGCTCTTGTTTATTAGGAACCCTGAAGTGCACCTCTCCCCTGTTATCCGCGAAGTGCTGCGATTTGGGGGTTATCGGGGTTGAAAATTAACTGGGAGAAGTCTTTAATCTTCCCGTTGACGCCGTGCACGACGCCCATTCAGTTGGATTACCCTCTGCAGTGGACCATAGATCCGGTCGATACCTGGGGATTCAAATTCATTCGGAAGCTGAGCTGGTGATCCGTGCAAATTATGGTAGAGCAATTGCCAAGTTGACTGAGGATGTTGACCGTTGGATTCGACTCCCGCTCTCACTGGTTGGAAGAATCTCCCTGATGAAGATAGTGGTATTGCCTCGCTTTCTTTTTCTGTTCGTTAACATCCCCATAGTAGTTCCTCGTCACCTGCTTAGGGAGCTGCGAGTGTTGATGACGAGGTTGGCCTGGGCGGGCAAGGCGCCACGGGTATCCATGGACACTCATGTTACCTTATCACGCTGGTGGTTTGGGTGCTCCAGATTTTGACCTTTACTATCGTGTTGCACAGGCGTCGCACGCACATGCCTGGGTTCACGGTCCCCAATCCCTTCCACATCTCCAGATTGAGGGGGTAGCTGCGACCCCTGAGCCGTTGCCTTGGCTTATATCTAAAGCTCCAGTCAGGCGTTGTGGGGTCCTGGACTCTGTGAATTCTGTGGTGCACGCCTGGCACGTCCTCCTTGGGTTGTTTGCCGGAGCTCAACTGTATTCGCCGCGAATGCGTATTGAATGGTGTCACTGGTATGTTTTTAGCTCAGACAAAGGCATGCTCCGCTCTCTGCAGAGTCTGGGTCTATTTGAGATGGGAGAGCTTTTTAAGAATGGCCTATTGGTTACTTGGGAGGAGGTCGTCGCGAATATAAATCAGCCCACAGCATTGACACAGTTTCAGTTTTTCAGAACCAAACATGCTCTTCGCGCGGTGTTGGGAGATGAGCTGACAGAACCTATGGAAATCCCTCCACTAACTATACTACTCAACTCCCGCTCCCCTATTAAGCTGGTTTCTAAACTATACGCTTCGGCCTTGCAGACCAAGATCACCCCGCTCTCTAGAGCCCGACTTGCATGGCAGAATGACCTTGGAACGCCACTCACGGACGACGTATGGTTTTACTGTTGCGAGGTAACGCGTAAGATCTCATTCAACGGTAGACAGACTGGCACATTTCAAGTTTTTAAACAGAGTTCACTATACACCAGAGCGACTACACAGATATGGGCTGCGTGAATCAGACTGTTGTGAGCGCTGTGATATGCCGGGTGCAGGTTTTTACCACCTGGCGTGGCAGTGTTCTCCTGTTGCGGCCTATTGGTGCCAGGTCTTCTCGGTTCTTACTGACATAGTGGGTATTCTCATCACACCTGAACCCTTATTGGCATTATTAGGCTACACGAAACCGCTGCGTAAAAACGTGCGTAAGTTGATAGCCATGGGCTTATTACTAGCTAAGCGCAGGCTTGCTATGAGGTGGATGCGCGGGCCTCTGCCAACAGTAGCTGAATGGCAAAAGGATATGGTGTATTGTAACACTCAGTCAGACATTTACAGTGAACTGCTCCCACCTACCTCCCGCCCATTGAGTTTTTGGGGTCTCTTCGCTCAATACCAGGAGTCTAAACGTAATGAAGTGGAATCACAGAATGAATAATATTGTGTTGCTCTTTTGTTCACTTGTCAGATTGAGGCTCAGTTACTGGTCTATGGTACACATTCCACGCTACATGTTTATGGGACAAAGCTGCTGGCTTAACTAGTTCTCCCTTCTTTCATGGGACGTTCCACTTTAGTACTGACGAAGTATCTCTGGCCCTGTGCCCTTGGACCTCTTCCTACTGTTGCAGATTGAAGATGTACAGCGTTTTCATATATGTGACCTGATTTCTCTTTGTGTATTATCTTGATTTTATATTTGTGTTCATTTTGTTTTATTTCTCTTCTGTAAAATTTACAAATAAACAAATAAAAAAAAGAAATAGGCTACTTGATTAGACGTATTATAATCAGTGAAATAGGTGAACTTATCCCTAAGGGTTTTAGAACTCCCCTGTAAGGGAGTTGGACAATGTTCCCATTGCGTGTAATTAAAAACAGGTCTTAACGTGTTTGTTATGTGTAAGAAATGATGCCCATAGTGTTGATAACAGAATAAATCAGCATAGTTGGCGGAATTTAAATATAAATCTTCAGCATCAAAAGCAGCATAATACTTTAAATCTGAAAACAAGGAATGTACTGCTTGTATATCCCAATCATCGGAATGTATGTCTGGTGTTACCACATCTCCTAATGAAACGCGAAACACATATGGTATCTTGAGGACTTCGGTCGGGCCGTGGATTTCAAATGCTACTTTATCCCAAACGATGCCATGAAGAGGAAAATCAGGATAAGTGTCAACCAAATGTAGGTCCAGGGCGGTACCAGGTAAGTCTTTGTGACCCAAGAGATGAAAATACTTGTTTTCGTCGGTGGAAGTGCCAAAGTGAAAGACGATGAGGAAGAGTCATAAGAGAAGCTCGTACGGTCTCCAAAATAACCGCTTGCTCCCATGTTCATCAAAGGTGGTAGCGCAGCATCAGCTTGATGTTGTCGAGGACTGTTCGGGACTTCAATGTGGGACTCATCCACAGGATAAGTATGCTCGACTTCTGCATTGGGAGAGGAACAAGGCAGAGCAGGCAAAAGGTCAATAGTAGTTTCCATCTCACCCTCAACGATACGGGGATTAGATGAAGAGGAGGAATGCACCGGATTCAAAGAGATAGCGTTGCATGAAACTGCAGGAGTTACACTATTCAGAATCGGCCAGACGGTGTAGTTTGACATTGTCGACTGAAATGTATCTGTTTTCCTTGCAACCAGGCAAAGGTGGTAGTATCACTGTACGAGTACCCTTCAATCCAAGTACTGGGACCGGTGCACGATAAGAGGGACCTAATTCTTTTTTGTTCTCCAACTTTTCTCGTACCAGATCTTCAATCTAAGGAAGCCAGCTGGCGACCGGAATCAGCATTGCTTTGTCATTGGAAGTGGGCAAATGTTCAGTTGCGTAGCTGTCACGGGTCTTTTGTAGGTCCTGTAACATAGTAGAATGGTTATCTATGTCAAAGGTTGCGGCAGCCGCCACAACGTCTAGACCATCAAGGTCTGGCACAAACATTTTAATGCCAAAGAGCATTTCGTATGGGGACCGCCCACCCAGAGATCTTCTAGGGAGATTATTAAGTGCACGTTGAACTCCATACAAATGGGCCAGCCAGTTCCTGCCAGTACCTAAGACTCTAGCTGTTAAAGATTGCTTTAAGTCACGGTTCATTCGCTCCACTATAAAATTGCCCTCAGGCCTGTATGGAGACGAAAACTGCAGCAGCACCTCCAAAGACTTCATTGCGTCCTTGTACGCCTTAGAGGCGAACGCTGGACCTTGGTCAGAATGGAAGGTGCCCCAGGCAAACGTCCCGACAAAGACACGCAAATCTCTAATGACATTTCGAGCGTCAGCGCTGCGTTGTAGCCAAACTCATAGGAATCTAGTGCACGAATCAACTGCAACAAAAATATATTTATATGCAGTATCAGAAGTCAATGGACCACAGTGATCAAGATATACACAGCCAAACGGGTGATTGGAAATACATAGCTGTGTTTGTGGTGGTCGTGAAACCGTGGAGGGTTTGATTTGCTGACATATGTCACAAGAAAGCACATAATTACGGGTTTGTTTATATAAACCACGCCACCAGTAATGTTGCTGTAAAATAGAAACCGTCGCTGACACCCCGGAAGCCATGCCTTCATGTGCGGCTATGATCAAAGCTAGTCTGCGGTCCATGTTGGGAATCAGCCGATCCCCAACTGACGGAATTGTAGCATAAGGAACTTGTTCGGGAGATATATGATAAGAGTACTTTGAAGGGAAGCCCTGCGGATAAGCAGTTCCATCCCTAGTAGCAGCTATAGCTGCCAAAATGTCATTATCTATCTTAGTCATGGATCTTGTAAAGGCTGCAACGGAACACGTGGCTACTGCAGACTTGGCTGCCTCGTCAGCCAAAGAATTACCAACAGCATGTGCTCCCACACGCTGATGGCCAAGAGTATGTATAACGTGTGTGAGTGGCAGACGTTCTTTAAGCTCTGTCTCTCGAACCCAAAGCGTTTTATGCTTTATTGCGCTGCCTTTAGAGTCTCGATAGTCATTCTGAGACCAAAAGAATAAGTTGTCATTAAAAGACTGAACACAAAGAATTGCACACAATAAGAGTATTCACATTAGGATCAGCAAACTCGAGAGCTAGAATAAGAGCACGCAGCTCCGCCAATTGTGCTGTACAGTCCCCAAGTGCCTGTGCATGCACTATGGAAGACTTAAATTCTCCATCAATAATTTAACCAGCCACAATAGCGCATGCCGCTGAATAAGCATGTTTGGACCCGACGGCCAGTTGAGCCGAGCTGTCGGTATAAATGATACATTTGCACTGATCCAAAGGAAGCAAGGACAACGGAGGAGGATGAACATGTTCATATTGTAAAAACTCCTGTGTCTGAAGAGCAGGATCAAAGAAGTAGCCCATTGTATCCAACGGGGATGTAAAGCCTTAGAGTTCGGAACACTCGCCTTAGTCACTGCTTCTAAAGCAGGGAGGGGCGTGACCATAAGAATGCTTTTCCCCTGCGCCAGCGAGCGTTCTTTCAGAATCGCCATTTGGATCGCAGTCAAAACATTTTCAACATTCGAAAACCGCATTTCAGCCGATGTGTACAAATGTGATTTGTATGCAATTGGTACTGTATCTCCCTCGTTGAACGTCAAGTAAGTGAAACCCACCGTCCCCGGTACAATACGTATTACCAGGTTCATGGAATTATCACGCGTCAACAAGTAGTTAGTCGCCAGCAGATCTGACTGCAAATATTGTAGAATAGAGGAATGTTCCGGAAGCCAGCAGGCATATGAATATGTAGGTTGTATCAACTCATAGAGCGGTATGATACGCTGGGCATAATCAGGAATGTATGTCCTCCCAAAATTAAAAAATCCCAGCAAAGACTGAAGCTTCTTCAGGGTAGACGGAGGTTGCAATTGTGCACATTTCTACAGAAAGTGGGGGGGCTAGACCCCTACCTTCATTATTGAGCTCGTAGCCCAAAAAGAGCACCGCAAAACAAGCGGTGTGATTTTGCAAAATTGAATTTGTATCCATAGTCGGCAAACGACAGAATAATTCGGTTGACTCGGACAAGATGCGGTATTAGCTCATCGTCCGTCAGATAAATATCATCTACGTACGAGAACGCATCCGGATCTATGCTGTGCAACAAAGACACAACACGTGCAGCAAAAGCCCCGGGGCTGTTCTTATACCCCATGGGCAAGCGCCAAAACCTTTTTTGATTTCCGACGGCGCTAAATGCTGTCAGGTCACGGCTCTCAGGAGCCAAGTTATGACTGTAGAAACCATTGGAAATATCCAAAGTTGTTTTGTATTTTTTACGAACAAGGTTGTTCACGAGCGCAGAGCTGTGTGTGTTCTGTACCGCAAACATACAACAATGACTATTTAAATTTCGATAATCCAATACAATGCGATAAGAACCGTCCGGTTTCGATACCGGAAAAAGAGGATTATTCATCGGTGATACACAAAATTCAATTACTCCTTGATATTCCAATTGTGTCAGAATGTCACAAACGTGAGCGTTTGCCTCACACTTGATTGGATATTGCGGTTGTGGCTGTGGCATAGACCGTAATGGTATTTCATGCTCCGGTTAATCTCTATCCCAGCCCACCTGATTACGGTACACAGCCGGTGCAAGGGCCAATGCCCACTCAGATGCGTAAGCCTTTGCATGTTCCTCAGGGACGTAACGCGAAAAACTCGGAAGTATCACGTCCTCCCCTCTAGAAGCGGCTAACACAAAGGGGGAGGCCAATCAGCCTCCGCCAACAAAATGTCATATGAGGAGGTCAGATTTTCCCAGAACTCCGCCATAATTGTACGCTGTATATCACCTTCAATTTGTAAGACAATTTCATAGAGTCTATCCGGGGGGGGCAACTTGAGTATCGGCCGTTTCTACTGTAATGAAAGTATCAGTTGCTCTCGCCTCCAGACAGGGACGCAGTGCCTCCCGCACTATGGTAACCTCCACTGCGCTGTCGAGCAGAGTCACTGCCCATGTCCAGTCTAGGAGTAGCGTCCTCACCGTCCGAGGCATATTTCGCTGTTAAAGGAGCAACTTTCTTCTTTTGATATGGGGGTCCAAAATGAGGCCGTCCCTCTTGTTTGGCTTTCACATCAAACTGGCGAGGTTGATCCAGTCCCTGTTGAGCGGCTGCACCTTTGCCGCGATCCTGGCGCTCCCCACCACCGACTCGAGAGTCCGATGTGTCCTGTAAAGAACGAGGAGAGCGCTGATCAGGGACTTGAAATCTATCAGGAGTCTTAATTTTCGCGCGATCGCGCAAGTCATAAGTACGCTCAGAAGACTCAGTTGTCGGTGAACCAGCACGCGAACCTTGCTTCTGCTGTTGCTGCCCCTGTTTTTTATTTCTCCAGTTCTTTTTAGGAAAGAACGGGCGCCCATCTTTATCAGTCTGGGCTTTTTGTTGAGTTTGAGATTGAGTTTGAGTAAAAGGCTTAATTCCCAGTCTATTGTGCCCTAAGGTTTTATAAGCTTTAGCAATAATCTTCGGCAATTTGCGATGTTTGTCTGCGTCAGCAACAGCCTCCAAGCGTTGTGCCACTTGTAAGCTTACAGCTTCACCCTTCACATTAGCGAGGATCATATCACAAACAATGTCGAACGGCCGCTTCGGCCCCATGTTCATCCTGAACACGTTTTATCACGGTAGGGAGAACGGTCATTGAGGGAGTGCCAAAGCACATTGAATACACCGCTGCAAACACTCTACCCCAAGTGTTACAATCAGCCAATTCGGGAACAAGGCCTTTAGGTAAGCACATTGTCAGAATCCTGTGCTTCTCCACAGGTGTGGTATTTGGAAAAACAGCTTTGAGTTGCCCAAATTTTTCAGCAAGCCAATAAGGAAGTTCATCCTTATTTTGCGGACCCTTGCCCATTACTGAATTAATCGTGATAGGACTGACACCCACACCACCGGGCACCGGTGGATGCGCAGCAACTCCAGGTGGTCCTACCTGCATGTTGCGTGACATGAACTGTATAACAGCTCTATGTACACGTATTAACGAAGTATGCAATACGCGTAGCTCTGCGACTGTAACATTAAGATAATTTGGATGTGGGGTATACCCAGCCAAAACGGGCCATGTGGCCCCATCAATCGATAAGGGGCCTAAACGGACCGCTGTCAAAAGGTGAGGAAGGGCGCCATTAAAACATATAGTGTGTTGCCAAGCTGTTAACGGAACCTCAAGAGATCGATAAGGTCGATATTCCCGCTGTAGTGCAGTGGCAGTATACTCGTGAAAGAAGTTATCTGTGCCATCCGCTGCCGGGAAGGTTACCCAAGAATAAAACACCTCGAAGCGGTGTGCTGCATCTGCCTCAACAACAAAAATAAGATCAGCACCACCATTAGGGACCCCATATTGAGTCAAATAAGTGGAGACTGGAGCGCGGTTTGGAGGTGCTATGGCGACTGCCATAATGGAAGGAACATATGAAAGAACCTATTTGCGGCAGCGCAACAATGGGTTAGAGAAAGAAAAAGACCTTTTAGAATTCAAGCTTGAAAAACCTATAATCTTACAATATAGGAGGGAGGCTACACCATCACAACTGTCTCCGGAAACAGATGTGAGGGGATTGTGGACAAGCACAAGCACTACTCGGGAGTCTCGCCGATAAGTACCAGACCAAACGTTGGCGGCGCCATGTTGCGGGGATTCTGCACATACACATAACTATGCGCAGGAAAACAGGACCTCGGTGTATAGGGGCTGAACCTTCCTACCACCTTAGTACCCAAAATCACAAAACCGACTAGCTATGGTGTCTCATTCGTTCTCCTACATAATCATGAAGCTTCAAATGATTAGACAACCCAGAACACAACACTCCCGACTCTCAGGAATCGCGGTAGTCAAAATGTTTATTTTAACTATTGTGCTCTATAATGCAGTATACGAGCCACTACCAGCAGCGAAATGCATAAACCTAATACAGTCAGCATTGTTACAATTCCATAAAGTATGAAGGGGGATGTCATTGTATACTGACAGTGGAAACAGGACTATAAGGCCTAACCACTCTCCCCTTGGTAAGAGAAGTTTTATTATATAAAAGAAGATCTCTGGGCTTTGTCAGCAGACCCCATACCTTAGTGCCTAGATGGAAGTTTTACATCATAGGAACAGCATAGCTCTTCTCCCTGGAAAGGTCCCTCTCCAAGTGTCTTTTTGAACAACATGCATCCCCATAATATCAAAGCACGAATTTTCAGCAGCGCATCTGTGTTAGCATGTTTTGTCTAGGTGCTAGGGACTGACCAGAACAGAATAACAAGGGGCATTGTTTATCGACCTTGCACATCGTGTTCAGACTAAACTCCAGGAACAGGCAGAGAACACAGAAAGCAGACAGTTCTCATGTGAAAGGCACAAACCGAGTCTTGCAAAATAAAGTCATGTAGTAACGTGCGCAAAAGCAGCATCATGGCAGCAGAGCTCATGCTAACTTAGCAATGTCGACAATGACCCTATTGGCCATATAACACCAGTATTGGATCTTTCATAGATTCACATGCTTGAATCATTCCCCGCCGTCGAAGTGGGAATCCCACGGAACCATAGTAAAGCAGTATGTATCGGTATCATAGGCTATACTGGCAATGCAAAGTCAGTTTAGTAGCTTATCTATGTACTTTTAAAAAAAGGACCAAACTTGAACTATAACCAATCAGGCAACAGCACCCTCTAGAACACTCCCAACAGAGGCTGAATCCCTCAGATGTTCTACTGCTCGTCATGGAAGGGAGTCTCCCTGAGCTCTGCTCAGTTTTTTCCTTTACACTTGAAGATTTATCTACAACTACTATGTCTGAGACTTCTAAGAAGGGCCTTTTCAGATCCTGCAAAACCTGTGGAAAGAAAAGGCTACATGTGGATGATCCACACATAGTAGGTCTTTACTGCCTCTCCCCTCAACATCAGGTTATGGAGTGCAAAAGATGTCGCGCTTTATCCACTAAAACCTAAAAGGACAGGGATGGAAGGCTACTTCTTTGGCCACAGAAGTCTAAATCTCAGAAAAACACCACTTCTGAGGAGGACAGTGATACATCTGTGAGAACCCACAAAAGGTCAAGATCATCTGACCAAGGGACTTCTGAGGAGAGCAGAAAGGCCTTAAAACGCATCATAAAGACCCTTTGAGAAAGGAGAAGATAAAACTCATCTGCTCAGAGGCAGCCTCCTCTCAACCTTCTACTCCATCTGTGAAGACAGGGGAGCATAAGCGTCTTTCTTCGTCTGAACCGTTGAGGTCAAGAAATCCTCTCAAAACCCCGTTGACTACTACATCACCATCGATGCCAGTATCGACGACGGTCACTACCGTCTCGTCTACGAGACCATCATCATTGAGAACTTCGCCGAGGAAGGGTAGCATTGTATTGTTCTACTAGGCCATCCATCTGGGGATGATAGGCAGCAGTTCGGATCTGTTTTATGCCTAACTGGCCACATACTTGTTTCATGAGTTTGGAAGTAAAGGGGGTTCCCTGGTCTGTTAGTATTTCTTTTGGAAAACCCAGCAGGAGAAGAGCTCTATCATGCCTTTGGCAATCTCAGTAGTATTTTTTGTAAATGAAGTAAGGTCGTTGTAGGTAATCAGTCCAGTAGCCAGTAGTGTAGATTATGTAGTTTACTCAGTTACAAGTAAGATGGTAAAGGCCCCACCGGGAGCAGCAGGAAGAAAATACATATTCACACTTGCTGTACACGTAAGCAACCCAGCCCCACTCATTCCAACTCACCACTCATCCAAACCATGCACTCATGAACATTCTATTACATCACACTCACACAGGCTGAGCAGCAAGGAACTAAGAGACACAGGATATAACAGTATTAGGTTGGGAAAGAGAGAACGCCTCTGGGTACAGGGTAGCGTAGTCTACCATCACTAGGACGTACCGGCATCCACTGCAGGAAGGAAGTAAGGGCGCTATGATATCGATCCCTGCCCATGAAAAGGGTTCGTTGATCACGGGTAGGGGAAGCAAGGGGGCTCTCATGGTGCGATATTGGCTGTGTTTTAGACAGACTAGACATTCTCAACAATACTTCTTGACCTGGCTATAAATACCTGGCCAGTAAAAGCTTTCGAATATGGCCTTCTCTGTTTTCTCAGGTCCGAAATGACCCCCTAATAGATGCCTGTGGGCCAAAAACAGGACCTTGTCTCTGAACTGTGCAGGTATGAATAACTGTCTGGGTGGCGTTTTTCCCTTTTCCAGTACAACAACCCTTTATGCATTAAGAACGGAGGACCTATCGCTTGAAGATCCTCCTCTTCGTTAGCCGTACTCCAAGCCTCCCGAAAAAGAGGTTCTTCCCTCTGAGCTGCTCGGAACTTCTGTCTGATTTCCAGACGTAGTCATCCGCATAGGCAGGCAAGACCCTCTGTATCACCGGTCTCTCTCTTCTCTTTTGCCTCCTACTCTTCCAGTGTTTGGGAAGGGGCCACTCGTCACCCTCCATCTGTGAAAAAGGGGCGCTTTCCCACCAAGAGTTCCCTTCTCTCCAAGTCCCCTTAACCAGGGTCTCTAACTCAGGGTAATCAGTTCCTACAATAAGGGGTTTAGGTAATAGTGGTACTATCCCCACCTGTAAGGGCTCAATGGATTCTCTCTTATGTTGTATGTTGATTTTGACAACTGGATACATATTTTTATCACCGTGAACAAACTGAGGGGGAGATTTACAATAAAGTCACGCAACGCAGTGATGTCCCGCGAGGCTGCGCTGCATTGCGCGACAGGGAGGGAGCAGGAGAGCGCCATATCTTAAAAGATATGGCTCTCTCCTCCCCTTTCCCTTGTGCCGGCACCCTTCCTGTACAAACTACTATGCCTAGACACGACGGAAAGCTTTTCCCACTCTGTATGCGTGCTGCAAGCATGCAAAGTCAGAAAAGCACGGAGAAATGAAAGCTTTTCTACTGTTAGTGCCTCCTTTGAAGGAGCGTTAACTTTGGGCGCAAAACCATGTCTACAAATCTTTGTAAATATGGTTTTGCGTCAAAAGGCAAGGGTGGTTGCATGGGAACGTCCATGTTCCAGCCATGTAATGCCCCCTCAGCGCTAAGTAACGCAAAGCAGTGCCTCGCACTGCTTTGCGCTGCTTTGAGGGTGCTTTCCAGCGCAAAACAAGTTTTGCGCTGGGAAGTAAATAGTGAAAAAGAAAAAAACACTTTTGTGATGCTAACCCAGCGCAAAATGTTTGGAAATCTGCTCCTGGTTGTTCACCACTCCCTGGGCACCACTAGCAATTAATGTTCCCCTTATTGGATTCCTGACATAGCTATTTGATGAGCTACATACAGGGCAGTCCTGCTGGGTGCCCTTGCGCAGCGGTTGGCTTGCTCCACCTCCAGGCTATTGAACCTGGGTTCAGTTGTTTCTTTTCAATAATTTTGAACATTATTATTTATGTCCCTTTTTCCTCCTCATTAGGACACTACATTTTAGTGTCTACACCAGCCGGTACTGATGCCGTGCATCCTTGACCCTAATAGGGTGAGTTTCTAGATGGTTGCTCTCGCTCTCCTCTCTCTCTTTTTAGCTGCTCAGTTGGAAGACGCATTACTGGTTGTTATGATACTGAATACGCACATTTAGCATGCCACGAGTCACTTGTGTTCAGCATGCTTGAGCTGCATCAATAACACCATGTGGTGCTTTTTTGTCTTTGTTTTTATTTAGAACAGAATACCGTGACATTTAACGTTAATGTTGTTGCTCTGTTTTCTTTGCAGGTTGTGTTGTTTTTTTGATCTACAGGTACCACTTTTTAGGGTGCTGTAATGGTGGTCACTAATTTATTTCATTTCATTGTTGACCACTACCATTAAGTGTAGGTAGATCATCGTTGGTCCTGAAGAATTGCCATTTAATATATTGTCAGGCAAGAAACATGTTGACCTTTTTTACAAACGCATAAATCTCTACATCCTTAGAGTGGAGATAAGCGTCTTGTTTTCTTTTTAACCAGGGTAGGGGCCACATTTAATAAAATTATTTTGAGTGGACCACCTCCCCTTTTTTATTTCCCTACACATCTTTATCACCTACACTGTTTTAGGGCCCTCACACGCACTTCACCCACCGGCATATGGAATAAAGATCTCCGCCAAGGAGGCCCCATCACAGGTGCCGATCGGGAATTGCAACGCCGACCCGATAAGGAGCAGACCCGATGATGAAGCATGACACCTAGCAGGCTGGGTGTGTGAGGGTCTTTTTCCGAGAGGATTCTTCTCCCCACTTTTTACTACTCCACATCTCTATGTGGAGTTCCTATATTGAAAAACACTTCCTCCTGCTTTTAACATCAGGAACTGCATACCATTTGTGTTAATGTTCACCACTCCTGTCTGCTCTGGTGGATCCCCGGGGATGAGTTGAGGCCTTATTACGCTTTGACAACAAATTGTGTCCAACAAAGCAGGGACAGGTTCACCATTTACTTTCATAAGGCAATGATAGGTTGGACGAGTTCCAGTGTTTGCATAGTATAGGGTTCTAGCCATTCCGACATCCATTAGTTTCCCCTTTTGGGGGACAATAACGGGCTATGTGTCCTATTAACCCACAATTGAAACACTGTGGGATGGCAGCACGGGTCTCAGACCAGGTCCTGGTAGAAGGGGAATGACCTCTGGTTCCTGGGGTCCCAGGGGCTTGCAAGGTCTCTCAAGACCAGGACCTCTACCTCTGCTGCATTTTCCAGGGACAGTTGGCTGTGCTGCTTCACCCACTTTTCTACTGGAGGATGCAAGAATGCCAAAAACTGCTCCAGGTATATTTTTTCAAGGATCTCTTCTTTGGAAATATTCTTAGGATTGAGCCATCTGTCTGTCATGTCTTTTACCCTGTAATACAGGAATCTGATAGAGACATCTAGCCGCAGATTCCTTAACTTAGAATTTCCTCCAGGCGCCAGTCTGGATCCCGAGATTTTTCAGCAGTACCTCTGTGCGCCGGGGGACAGCGTCGCATGGCTCCGCTCTGACGTCATCCACGGATGTGACGTCAGTGGAGCCACATATGTCCCTCCCGGCGCGCTGACGTCAGTTTTCTTCTTTTCCGCGCTACAACGCGGATCCAGGAGAAGCAGTTCCTCTGGCCTGTTTTGGTTTTTGGCCTTACTGACGCCTTTTCGCGTCCAGGAACAGTGTGATCGATGCCTTCTGGCTTTAAATCGTGTGAGACCTGTACGCGGCAGATGTCGGCGACGGCTCCGCACGTGATTTGTATGTGGTGCTTGGGCGAGCACCACGACTCCAAGGAGTGTGATGCCTGTCGGCAACTGAAGCCGAAGTCCCTGCGGGAACGTAGGATGAAATTGTTGTCCGCCCAGATGTCTCGTTTGGAGTCCGAGCGTCGTCAGTCTCCTTCTTGAGCTGGGTCTCCTGTTCGGGACAGGTCATGAGGACGTTCCCGAGGACATCGCTCGCCTTCCTCAGGTAAGCACAAGAGAAAGTCACGGAGGCCGTCGGGCTCACGTAGTCGTGACGTCGGTGGCCGTGGTTCCTGGTCCTTACCGAACAAGGCCCCTCAGCAGTCGACCCCTTCCTTTCCACCATTTCCTTGTGTTGGGGTGACTAGGGCCCAGATGGAAGCCTATTACCAGGCTTTGCACTCCATCTTTGGGCCGACCCCTCTCCCTGGTGCACCTTCGGGCCCCACGGAGGTGGTGGGGACTCAGATTGGGAGAACGCCAGCGGGTTCGCCCTCTGCGCCAATCTAGTGCCCTGACTCCGGCTCCGGAGTTGCGGCAACATCGGGAGTCGGCCCGGTGGGGCCTCCCATACAAACGTCAGGCCACAGTCCTCCTCCAGCATCGGGGGACAGCCCGGTGGGGCTCCCTGGGAGGATGTCTGATGCGGCCGCCGCAGGGGACTTGTCTCCAAGTCGACGCCATCCCACACCGCAGTCTCCCATTGCGGTGGATATTGGGTTGACGCCGATCACTGGAGCCTCCTTCGACGTTCGTCGGCGTCGTTGCGGCACCGTCTCGACGTTGGAGACGTCTTTTCCTACTCCTTTTCAAATGGAGGATATGGCACCTGGGGGTTCACCCCCCCCAGCGTTTCTTGGACGTTCTTCGGAGCATATTGATGTGGAGAATCCCCGGACTGCAGAGCCTTTGGTGTTTGGTGGACATGTTAGCCTTCAACCGTACCCTATGATTTGCTGTCGCCCCCTAGAATGGCAACGGAGGCTAGTGCTGCATTTACAACAGTCGTTCGCACAGCTGCTAACATTTTACAGTTCCAGCCTCCTTCTATCTCTCTGCCTTCCGATCCCTTGTTGGATCTGCTCCACCAGGGCAACGCGGATGTCGAGCCCTTGCTACCTTTTGGTGAGTCGTTGTACAATATTCTTTTAGGGACCTTGGCGAGGCCCTCATCGGGGGACCCGGTGGAACGTGCTATAGCACATCATCATCGCCAGGCTCCAGATGACCCAGTCTGTTTGTCCCTACACCCTAGGGCTCAAGGGCTAGTCGTCCTAATGGCCTCAGCTTCGCGGCCTTTGTCCTCTCCTCCGATACGTCCACCCACTAGGGAGTCTGGATGGTTGGAGACATGTGGTCGGCAATTGTTTACGTCCACGAGCTCGGCCCTCAGGTCCTTGAACACGTCCTGCGTGTTTGCACGGGCTACTTTCCCCCTCTGGGACTCGGTTGAGCGCGTCCTTCCCTCCCTTTCCGGAAGGCCCTCGGGTTGACCTGACTCGGATACTCCAGGATGGTCATGAGCTGGCAAAATTTTCGATTTGATCAGCCATGGACACCACTGATTCTGTGGGTCGGGCTGTGGTCAGGTCAGTTGCTCTGTGTTGCCATGCTTGGCTGCGTGATGGCAGTTTTCCTGAAAATGTTCAGGAGCGACTTCGGGACTTGCCCTTTGATGGGGCTCATCTTTTTGACAGTCATGCTGACTCAGCGGTTCAGCGTCTCATGTCTGGTTTTCAGTGAATGGCGTTCTTTCTAGTCCCTTGTTGCGGACTTCTTGTTTTGTTTGCATTGGTTGCAGTATTGTCACTGCTTTTCTCTGGGTCAGTCTCTGGGTTCAAGCTGTTATTTCCCAGACGGACTGTACAGCTGCACAGCTGTTTCTGGCATTATTTTCAATTCTTCTGTCTAAGAACTAGTGTTCCCTTGTATTTTATAGGGATGTGACATACCCTATGTCTGGTATTTGTTGGTTATTGTATAGCCATTCTAACTTGCCATGGGAAGTGTCTTCCTCAGTGGTGTGAGTACGATGCTCCAGGAACTGTTCTTCCTGAGGGGTGCAGGTCCTTACTGAGGATCCGGCGAGGTCCTCGTAGGATTGTTATCTATCTTCTCTGGGGAGTTTTACTGTAGTTCTTTCTATAGACTTATAGCGATATATTTTTTGCTTCTTCACGCTCCACCTGCTGTTGTAAGACTTCCCCTCTGGAAAGGCCCACAAGGGTAGCATAGCTCTGTTCGGAGTTTACATGTTCGTATTTTACGATTGGTCCGTAGTTCTCTACTGCCTCTGAGGATGCATACCTTTCCAGCGTATTGTTGGGTTTGCGCCATGTCTGCTTCGTCCCATCGTGTTCACGTATACTCCTTTTCTTGTTTTGACTGCATTTTCACGCATTCGCTGTGTTTCCGCCATTATGCCTAATATTGGCCATCTTCGCCGTAAGCCAATGTCGGTCTTTTGTGAGCATGTTGTTCTGTTCAACTTCAGAGACAGTTTCTTTTCCGAATTCAGTTCTGGCACGGTATGTTAAAGCACACTGGACACGTTCACAGGCACTGGGTGTCTGCAGGCCCAACTTGCGCCACAGTGTTGGCTGTGTTTGATCCTTGTGGTAATGGCTACTCTTACATTTTTTGGTGCTAGGAAGTGCTTCTGCCCTTGGTCTTCCCTCAGGTCTCAGACGCGGTCTGGGTTTTTCCTTGTCGGCAGTTGGTTCTACGCCAGACGCGTTGCTGATGCACATTGTCTTACGCCTCACTTTTCATATGCACTTCCCAGGCAGGGGCTCAGGTCACTCTGCTCATGGCTTCCGCCAGATGTTATCCTTCGATGCTCATTGCCCTTCCTGCATCTCTATAAGATTATATGTGGATATGTATATATATATGTTTGTTTCTTTAAACATATATATCGGATTTACTATGTTTGACATACGCTATGTCCTGCTATGGTTCACTCCGGTGCCGTTGGTACCTATTGTGCAGGCTGCTGTACTTGTCTGGGGCATGCTCTTCGAGTATCCATTGCCTTTCACTTCCAAAAAATATATATTTTTTAAAAAGAATAAAATAAATAAACTATATATATATATATATATATATATATATATATATATATATATATATGCCATCAATCCTCCTTTACCTTCGAAAGAAGCACACTGACACTGGTTATGTTGCTTTCAAATTCCTTTAATTCATGGGTCGACACGGAAGCAAGAGGCTCACTGTTCCCAACGTTTCTGCTCACCAGAGCCTTGATCACGGGAGACAGTCTCTCTGACATTTAAATTACCCACGTGGTTTTCTTTTTCAACACGCAGGCCGTATTCTATTGCAGAAAGCACAAAGGAAAATTTTCACGACTTTAAATGTATGCGGAATACTGCTTTTAAACAGAGTCCTTGATTTAATATTCTGCACACTTTTCTCATTTTTAGTCATTTCCCTTGCACAAAAATAAAGTGTGCCTCTCAGCACAGTCCGTTTTTAACATTTCCACTTACTCCTTTAAAGGCAACAATAACCTGCAATCTTGGAACTTCTTCCTTCTGCTCCCTTACTTTCCACACTCCGAGTCATTTCTCAGGGGGTAAGCAGGCCAGGCTCAAACAATAAACACCGCCATCCTCCATTGCCACGCAGGGAGCCCGGACCTTAACAGGGCGGTCAGTGCTTCTGGTGCGAGGCTTCCAGATAACATGCCATCCTTGATTTAATATTCAGCACACTTTTCTCATTTTTAGTCATTTCCCTTGCACAAAAATAAATATCTGGAAGCCTCGCACCAGAAGCACTGACCGCATACATTTAAAGTCGTGAAAGTTTTCCTTTGCGCTTTCTGAGTATCCTCGAAACTCACTGTTTCGTAGAATGTATGTGTTCCCTCAAGTAACGGGTCCGCCGTGAGTAACGGCAACAAGTGTGTGGATGAAGCGTCTATGTTTCGTACACGCTAATATAGAGTATTAACAGTGATGTGTAGTTGAGCTGGCGGTCTTTACTGACAAGGTCTATTATTACATTAGTTGTCGGCAACTGAGGCGTCGATTACCGTTACATGAATGGCTTTCAAATATATACTTTAATGTCGGGCCTCATCACTCGAGGATACTCGGCTATAGTGATAGATTTAGGGGCCCTCATGTGGGACTTGTATTCCTTTAGGCTAGTCTAGTCGTCGCATACAATTCAATTGAGGTGGATTAGACTGACGCCTGGATGACATTCTAAATTAAGGAATCTGCGGCTAGACTGTCTCTACCAGATACATCGTTACCGAAGGTAAATAACTTGTTCGTCTAGGGGCTTCATAGATCCCCTCCTTGATTTGTCTCAGCCAGACTCTGTAGGCTTCGTCGTCCACCCCTAACTGCTCTTTTTAATGTCCACATAGAGGGTAATTCCTTGGGGATTAGCCGCATGGTAGGCGGTTTGCAGATTGCCCGTAAGCAGGGTCCCCAGATATTGTCCCCATTTATCCTCGGACCAGGCAGCTGCTTGGGCCAAGTGCTCAAAGTTATTGAAGAAGAAATTGCGGTCTTCTCCCCCTTCGTACCTTTGAAGCACTACGTAAGGTAGAGTGGTGTGGCCCCGTTGCTACACATCAGCCAGTTTTCCAATGGCTGAGTCTTGTGATTGTGCCACTTCGTCGATCTGTCCCGCCTGATTGGTCATTGCCTTTTGGAAAGTCTCTCTGTCTTCGGTGGCCACGGATAGAAACTTTTCCATGACTTTCTCCAATCGTTGTTGTCCTTCAGCCATTCAGGATACAAAAGCCTCCATTTCACCCAATCCCACTTCTGACACCACCTGTAGGAGGAATGGGTGGAAATATGGCTTAGGAGGCTTTTCTGATTTATGTATTTTGGTCTTTTATTGATAAGATTTATTCACAAAACCGGGTATGGTTAGTGTTTCCAAAGGGTTACAGCGGGGCTGGGTGGTGGTGGCCCTCCAGGGGTGGTAGCAGGTGATAATGTTGCTTTTTCTTCTTTTCTACGAAGGGGCCAAAAGGTGGTTGCCGCTGCCAGCGCCCTCAGGAAAACAGGAAAGGATGTTATAAGTATTTAACGCCCGCTGAGCAGTTTTACATAATCCTTCACCAGAGCACCTGTGATATATTCTAAAAGAATTTGTGACCTTTTTCTCTATGCACGGAAGGTACTCATACCCTAGGTCATGAGACATGTTAGACTGATAGGTAATTAAGCTTTCTGGCTATTGCAAGGTCACCATATGAAAACGCCCTTCTTATTCACCCGTTTTGCATATAAACCATATTTCCTGGTTTGGCAATGTATGGGGATTCGGTGTATTATCCCAAAACAGTGATAAGTGTCTGAGAAACTGCACACATGTACAGAGACTTCTAATATTAGCAGCCTACCCGACTGCAGAAAAACAGGAGTTCCGTGCAGCACATTGAACATAACACTACCAAAATTGCTCAAAAGAATACAAGTCCCCACATGCCTTTACAAGCTCCCACTAGCCCCCATATTCAACCCCTTCCCGAGTCACTCACTGCACTGCCACAACTCCCCTGATTTGTGGCTGACTTCTGCACCTCCTCTGGTGTCGTCCACCAATCCTCGCACCAGGTCTCCCGGGAGTCTTCGGTGGAGTCAGCTTCCCTGTAGCTCTCTTCTGTCCCTCTTACAATGCCGTCTATGGTCTCCTGGCAGTCAGGTCCCTCTTTTCCTCCAGCGAGATCCATGCATGCTCTTTCAGTGTCCTTGGTCTCCTCTGCATCGCATTTGGGATTCTGCACCCCGTCGTCTTGGTCTGTCTTCCTTTTCTGTGCGATTACTCAGCCCCTTGGTACTTGCAATGAGAAGTCCTTCCTCGCTGTTTGCATGGTTTTCGCATGAATCAGCCCCTCCTCTTTTCTAATGTCCTTCCTTTTTTTAGGTCGAGCTTTCGAGACCTCTTGTATATACTTTAGTATATACTCATATGTGTATGTACTTTGTGGGCTCTGGAGATCAGCACTAGGACTTGTCTGCTTCCGCTAGGGGGCTTTTTTTTCTGTTCAACTGCCTCTATTTAACTGTCTTGATAGAAAACGACCAGTAGAGGTGAGTAAAATACCAGAATGGCTTTCTGCTTGTAGAAAACGACCAGTAGAGGTCAGTAAAATACCAGAATTGCTTTGTGCTTAGGGACTTTCTTTTTTTAAATTTTTCTGGCAATTGCCTCTATTTAACTTTCTTGATAGAAAACTACCAGGAGAGGTCAGTAAAATACCAGAATCACTTTAGCATTCTCTATATTCCAGTCCACAGAAATTGTCTTCCATGAGCACCCGTAGACAATAATATTTTTTTCAAATCTTGTATTTTCAGTGATATGACCACCGAAGGCCCTGATTTTATATTGAAAGCAGAGCTTTGGACTATACCATTTCCCGCTGAAAGGCAATATTTTTCTCCATGTGTTCCCATACCTGGCGTGTCACGCAGTTTGGTGCTTCCTTTCCCTCCATGTTAAAGAACAGTAGATGTTTCAGCACCCAGGCTAATATGCTGCATAGCTAAATGCATATAAGGTCCCAAAGGCGAGACCGATTGCATTGCAAATGCTTGTTTCTTTTAGGCTCCGACGGCGTCTCGAGAGGATCGAGGGAGGATCCATGGCGATTTCCACAGTTAAGTGGGGAAAGAGGGTTGGGGCCGTTCCACACTGATGGCCTGATTTAGATCTCGGCAGATGGGTTACTCCATCACAACGGTGACGAATATCCCACCCGCCGAAATATAAATCCCATTATATCCTGTGGGATTTATATTTCGGCAAACAGGATATCCGTCACCGTTGTGACATAGTAACCTGTCCGCCGAGATCTAAATGAGGCCCTGAGTCCCCCACACCCTTTGAAAAAAATCCTAAACTGATGCCAACAACCTCAATAAGTTCTGTCTCAAGCCTACCATTCTTAAGCTTCTTAGAGAACATGATAAAAAGCTGTGTAGCCTCCCAACTCTTTTCACATCGAGATGAACAACCCTGTGGCGATTTCTGATCTGGATTTAGGCAGGGCTGCAGCACAGAGACTGCCCTTCTACAAGTTGTTGGCCACGCATTCTACTATTCTCCTCGTTGTTCTTCTGGGCCTTTATGTGGCCTTCGATACAATCAGCTTTTTAACTAAAGATGCTTGTCACATCTTCCACTCCGGGAGATGCCGTTTATCTTGGAGTGAAACGTTGCACCTTATCATGGGATCCTTGTAACCTTGAGGGTAGCTGGAGTACACAAAAGTGTTAAGTATGAATGGTTGCATAACAATAAAGGAGTTTTCCTAATGGTTGCCAATGAGAGGAGGAAAACCTTTGGTTAACTACATGTGAAGATTTAAATGTAACCAATATGAGAGTTAAACAATCAATGGATGTGATGATAATCTTTCGTTAAAGTGAAATTGTGCATTCCGGTGATGATCAATGTGATGAAGGGTACTCCTTCAGTACACATATTTTGAGACTTGCATTAAGTGGATGTTGAAATGAATGTAATAGCGGGTTGAAGAGATTTTGTTGCTTTCCAATTAGCCTTCCGAAAGCAACAGGTCTCATGAAATGTGTTGGCTAGCCTACTCTTAAAAGTGATGAGTTATTCTCCCACTGCAACAGGACTGCTACTACATTCTTTTTTGTGTATCATATGTATTTTCTTCATGCTATAAGAAAAGTACTGCATGTTGAGAGGACTTACGGTAAATCAATGATGAAGAACAAACTTTTGGTTTAAATAAATTTGTAAATATTCAACTCAAAAGTAATTGTGCTTTGGAATTTAATTGAGGTTTAACAGGTAATGTTAATAGCTAACTGTTGAAAGTAAGAGTACATCCTTGTATGATCCCGAATGGCGAAAGGTGAGTAGGTCCAGCAACTGAAATAGTTTCTATTTAGTTTTAGAACTGTCGAAGAAGATGGATTTGGACTCCCCTCCCTTAAAAAGGTCACTATTGAGGCTTTTTGGGCACATTGTGGCAACCAAACTTTTCTGCTCACCTCGCAAAATGCCATAAATTGAGCACACAAACGCTCATTATTTTAATATATATACTTACAACACTTACAATACAAGGGCTGTGGCTTTTTCTACCTGCTCCTAATTTTGATAGGTAAGGTAACCAAGGAAGTGTGAGGTAAAGGTATTTGTTCACGATCTCGGAATATGATAACAGGGAGAAGATAGGATTGTAAAGCAGGCCACCTGATTTCAGAACCTACAATGTAGTCTCCAGATCACATTTATGATTTGCCCTGCCCTTTCCTCACTTCTACCCAGCTCCCATGCAGTCAATTGATGACTCTACCAAGGAGCTATCACAATACTATTTTAGATGCTCTCATAATTGCGACGTGAAGGGTTGGGGAGCCTACCCTGGCCACTCTAAGATACCTGCTTGTTATTATTGAGGGGATGAGCTCAGCATGTTGCAGTAAACCATGTTACTTACCACAGACGGCCCATGCCAGTTAAGGAACTTTGAGCACCTAATGAAAAAGGCAGATTTCATATAATAGCAAAAAAAAATAAGCAAGCATTGGCAAAGTCAATAGGTTGCGCCTGCGCGAGTTTTATTGGCTTTGTCAGTGGTTTTTTTGCCTTGTTGTACAGCCGTATGGCTGAAAGCAAAAAAAATTGCCATGCTGCGGTCTACACTGGCTGTGTAAGGATTCTTTTTTTTTTCTTCTTTAATTTCAGCCTTGCTGTTGTACAAGATGGCTTAAATAACAGACATGTTGGCTTTGCCAGTGCTTGTTAAAGTGATTGCATAAGACAGCTGTTTGAGCAAGAGTTCTTGGCTCAAGACCTGGCCATACTGATTCATTCTTTCCTCCGTTCGAGGCCCATAAATTAGTGTTAGAAAAGGTATAGTGACTTCATTGTGAAGTTAGAGTATGCGAGTGCCAAAGCAAAAATGCAGGAGGTGCATGCACACCCATGCTGCCGTAAATACTGCACTTTACCCTTGCCCACTGGTAGCTAAAAGTACATAGTGTTGTTACCCCTAGCCCTTGGATAATGTGAGGAGAAAATCCAAGCTGACAATAGCTTGTATGCAACATAATAAATGATATTGACAACTCCTCTGTGGTTAAGTTTATGTGGCAAGTTTATTGATTACCCAGGTGAGGTTAGCTTAAAGGTGATCCAGGTGTGAGCAGTGAGTTCACTCCTAGATACCCATCCTGAGAAAGCTAGAAATGTCCACCCGTAATGACTCCCAGTGACTTGTGGAATTCCCTTTTGTTTCCAAGATCCACAATCTGGAGGTCTTAGTAGTTGTGATGGAGCAAGGACTCACAAATGAGACTTGCTCGGATGCAATCTTCTCACAGTATTAATTTTATTAAACTTTGTATTGTTCATACTAATAATTGCATACACAAATATAAGTAGCAAGGAAGCTTGCCTATGTGTTTAAACTAACAGGTAACGCTTGTCTATTCTAAAATGGCCGCTAAAGCGCGGGAACCCTATTGCGCATGTCTCAACCATATCACATGGTGTGACGTCTTTCTTTGCTTGGAGGGAAATTCTTGCTTCTGCGCAGTGTGCATTAAAAATGGCCGCTTTATGTTTTCACGTGCTACAGCTTGCTCTCATGTTGCAATTAAACTGTGGTATTCTAACGCTATTAATGCGGGATAGAATTTATAAGTAAATAGGAATAGAGTAGAAAGAGTGGGAATACAGTGAAACAATTTATTTGTGATTTTAATATTTTCTTCTTTGACTTTTATTAGTTTGTAAATTGGGCCTGGGGTTGGTGAACTGAAAACTCGTGTGACAATGGTTCTGCGCATGCTCCCTGAATGGCTGCCCAGAGAGAAAAAGGATGAAGTCAACCTGGACGTCGTCCAAGGCCGTGACCTGATGGCCAATATTATTGTACCCACGATGTCTCTACTGAATAGCAACAATTTATATGAACAATGTATAAAATTTGTCGTGAAACGGGTGGGAAATAAAGCAAATGTATTAATTGTGATGGGCGGTATTTTAAAACAATGGGCTTTAAGAAATTGAACCGAATCAATATGGTGTGAGGATCAACCCCTGTCCCCGTCCAATCAGAAATAGTGGGCCCATAATTCTGCAACATTTAGGGGAGGTACATGGGCGTAGAAGGGTATAATAGATATAGAATTAGCTAATTAGATAGGCATAGGCTCCAGACGTACAAGCTGATCGGTTGCAGACTGAACCGCTGTCCAGAGAGGTCCTGAGGTGGGGGCGGCGGAGTACCTTAGAAGAAAGACACGGGAGAATTCGAGGAGAAGTGAAGTACCAGAGAGGGGAACGACGCAGGCGTCGTTGAGAGAGAGGTCACCGGTCCTGTCCTGATCCGGGAGGAGGTCTTTGCTCTTCATCCTTCCAGGGTCCTACCTTTCCAACTCTTTGGCCAAGGGGTTTGGTTCTCGCACCTTTAGGTAAATATAAATGCAACCCTTAGTTGCGCTGCTGTCTCTATCTTCTCCTTTTCTGAGGGACCGTCATTGATCAAATTGATTATTATGCTTCATCCTTGATATACGACTTAAGTATCATGTGGTTCTGTATTTTACTCTGCTAAATCTTTAGATAAACAATTTAAAACTTCCTGACTCAGTGATTATTTCAAGAATTATGAATTGTATGAAACGTCACTCATTTTAAACTTCCCAATTAACAAGGGGTCCATTGGTAAGTCATTACTCTTCAATCAGAAAAGTAATTGGTAGCAGGGATTTTGATAAAGAGTACAACTGACCCACTAGTGGAAAATACTAGCGTAGTATGAATGTATGGGCCCAGATGAGTATTTGGTGTATGAATGCTCGTTGCTAGTAACCCGCTGGATCAGTTTTCTGGTAATCAGAGGATGGTTGCACTTTGTTAATTGGGTAATGAGAATTTTATTTTTTATGAATTAACATTTGTGTGTTTTAAAGTTTGTTTTATGTTGTCCAGAATCCCCGGGGGAAAGAATAGCGGATGGTAAGTGGAAGCCATACTGCAGTGAGGTTATCTGTCAGGCAGAAATAGTACTGAAAAGTTAAGTAGGGCTATCAGTACTTGTTAGGGACTCTATGCGTGTAAATGACAGCCAAGGAATATGCTAGTGAAAATTTGATGTTATATCACCTAGAAAGGGTAACATTGAAGAAGTAGCAGGTATTTCTGAAGCTTGTGTGAAGAGTAAACGGAAGGGTTTTTACTCGTAGTATATGTATAGTAAACGGAAAGGTTTTACTAAGTGTGAGAGAAACTATCTTTTTCAATTTTAGAGAAACTGGCACGATAGCGAATGTTTTATGTTGTTACTGAATTTTAATAAGAAGCGTAGAGAAAATAAAGTTTTGCGTACAATTTTGTAAAGGGAGGGTCAGCTACCGGAGAGGAAGCTGACGTCACAAAACGCCGCGCTGGGATTGGTTGAAAACACGGGCGTAGAAAGACTCTTGTAAAGGAGGGGTCAGTAGTCAGGAGTAGTGCTGACGTCACAGGTACCGCGCTGGGATTGGTTGAAACAGCGAGGGACAGAGAAACGCAGATTGTAAAGGAGGGGTTGGCAGAAAAGACGTCACTAAAAGGCCGCGCTAGGATTGGTTCAGAGACAAAAGTTAGCTGGAATCTGATTGGTTGTTACCATAGAAGCTGAAATCCTAGTGGATATTTGAGATTGTATGTTAAAACGTGATCCAACTTTAATAGGAGTTCGTCCGGATAGGAGATTCCTAGGCTTTGCCGAATATAATTTTATACATCGAGATTTACCGAAAATGTACGGAGAGAAGAGAAAAATGTCATTTCTACAAAAGATTAAGAATTATTTTAAAAAGGATAAACCAATCAAAACTAGGGAAGGAATTATCATTCCACCAGCTAAAACGCCCGCTTCATTCATGATGATGGAGAGAGGTTATCATACTTGTGTATGGATAGAAAATTGGATGGAATATACCAAAATTGATGGAATATTAGCATTTCCCGAGAATGGTACTTTCAATGGGAGAATTCTTCAAAATTTGAGATTAAGAATGAATGACTTAGAACCCAGACCTAGATTAACTCAATACAAAGCCTTAGAGGAATGGGAAACCGAGGCATTTGAACGTGATCGATCCAGAAGTAATAGGGGTTATCGGGGATTTTTCCCTAGGTACCAAAATGAGTCGAGGGACGGTCAGATGAAACAGTGGAGAAGAGCAATGCTTACAGAGGGTCTGTATCCGATATTAATGGCAGAAGAATCGTTAGGGAGTAAATGCACAGAAAAGACAAAACACTTGACTAGATTTGGGGATTCCGAAGATGAATTTATGGAAGATATATTAAAGAATCCGCCACCATATCAGGAAGGGACAAGTGGATGCACCCCAAGTGCACCCCTGTTGAGGACACCCTTGGTACCACAAGTATTGCATGATTCCCCAGTTAGTAGAGTACTTCACGATAAAGAAAAGGAAGCAATAGATAAAAACAGAGCAGAATTAATTCAGAAAGTAACACAATTGAGTATTCATCCTGATTCATTGACCATACCTGTAACAATTGGTCCAGTGGTTCCCTTATATGGTGACAAAGTAAATTATCCCAAACCTCTAGTTATGCCTACACCTGTGAATGTTCCTAAACCTGAAGCAGTAGTAATGGTTGAGGATCACTTTAGTGATTGTGAGTCTATGATTTCATTAATGGACTTGCCCATTCGAGAATCTGCAAACAGTACCCCCAGAAGAGTAACACCTGGTTGCTCCAAAGAGGTAAACATAATAACCTCATCAGGAACGAAAAGTGCCACAGTAGTTACACCAGAAGACTTAGAAAGGTGAGCACAAGGATCAGACAAACAGAGTTCACCCCCAAAGATCATGGACATTTATAAATTAAAAGTTGAGTTAGAAGAAATGATAGCAGGAAATGTAGGGGTAGATCGCCTAAATACTTACGATGAAGAAGAAGAATTGTTCGTGTGCAGAAGCATCACAAGAAATGTAAAAATATTCCATGAGAAATTATCAGATTTAGCTCTGCAGATGGGAATTGAAATAGGGAAGTCAAAAGTGTTACAAAAACCCTATAGAGCAGATTTGTCAGACAAGGATTTGGAAAACATGAATGTCTCTGGAAGAAAATTACAAGTAAAAGAATTAATGATAGTCTTACAGAAATGGGGAGAACTAGATAAATGGAAGGTTAGATGGACAAAGAAAAAGGAAGAGGCACGATACAGTAGAACAACTTCTGAATATTTAATGAAGGAAACAGGGAAAGGAGATCAAATGTATCCGATGCGAGAAGTTCCAGGAGGGGGATATGTACATGTCCCATGGAGCAGACAGGATATTTTATCATTTACGAATGATTTTCCAAAATTGAGAGAAAAGCCACTTGAATGGTACAAGCAGGTTGAGAGGTTTGTGAAGGTGTCAAAGGTATTGTTGAAAGATTTGGATGGTTTGTTTGACATAGTGGTACCTGCCGATTTGTGGACAGATTGTAAAATCACAGTTGATTGGCCCAGTGAAGAGTATCCTAGAGATCCAAAGACAGGTGCCCCGTCAAATGATGTAATGAAAAAGTATCAGCAGGTAATAACTTATCTGAAAGGGAAAATACCACCAAAAGAGATGGGAGAGGAGTTGGCCTAACGGCTAGGGCGGTCGACCTCGAATCTGGGGAACTGGGTTCGAGTCTCGGCAATGACGCTGAACATCCTGTGATTCTGGGCAAATCACTAAATCTCCCCGTGCCTAACAAAAAAAATGAATGTGTCCTCATGTAATGCAACTGGTGCTATGTAAAGCGCTCTGATACCCGATTCGGGTCAAGTTCGCGCTATATAAAACTCTGTAAAAAAAACAACAAAAAAACAGACTGGGTGAAAATAGACAGAACTACCCAAGAAGCCAGTGAATCGGTACACGCCTACTATGAACATCTATTGCAGGTATTCAAGCAGTATAGTGGATTTGAGGATATTGGAGATAAAAACATGAGTCAGTTTGTCTACCGATTTGTTTACGGTCTGAAGCCAGAGATTTGTCAGATGATTAAGCAGCACTTGTTGTGCTGGCAAGGGAAACCGATCGATGAAATCTTGAAATATGCGAAATATTGTGGTGATGACATTGAGGATAGACATAAGAAACTGCAAGAGAAAGTGATGTGTGCTCAGGTAAAAATGGCTGAGTGACAGGGAATTAATTTGGATAATCCAAGTGATAATCAGGGAAAAGATTCTGGAACGAATGGTGACACTGGGAATGGAGGAAAAGTGAGAGGACGAATGAGCAGAGAAGAGGCTAAAAAGAAGTTTCCTTGTCACAGGTGCGCAAAATTGGGGCATTGGAAGGATGAATGTAAAAAGATTCAGAATAATAATGGCCCAAATCAAAATTTAAATCCACAGATGCAGAATGACTCACAGCAGGGTGTAAATCCTCAGAGTCAGTTACCACCTGCACCTATACAGGGTAATGTAAGCAGAGCAAAGAACGGTACAGACGTCGGATATCAAGGAGGAAGTGGTAAGAATGATTATGTAACATCACAATTTCTTTTACAGGACGACTTCTGTTCCTATAGTCCATGACGGTGCCTAGGAGAGGGGGAGAAGGAGTGCGTACTTGGCGCATCCTTACCGGTAGATCACTCAGGTCCATATGTTGAAGGGAATGTGAAAGGTAATGATATTACCTTCCTTTTGGACACTGGTGCTACCAGGTCTACTGTAAGAACAGCAGACATCCCAGACCTTCCTCTCTCTGGAGAAGCTATCCAAGTTGTGGGTGTGGCTAATCAAAAGATTAGAACACCTCTTACTGAACCAATGGAAGTAAAAATTGGAAACTTTAGAGAAATGCATCAATTTGTAGTGTATGATTTCAGTCCAGTAAACTTATTGGGCCGAGATTTGTTATGTAAAATGAACTGCACAAGTTTTTGCACACCGGATGGTGTGGCAGTGTAGACCCCTGATGAAGACCATGTATATAAAATTATGATTGCAAAGCAAGGTACCGAAGTAGATGAGATATTTTCTTTGATAACAAAAGACGAGTTACCAGAAGAACTGAAAACTACAGTGAATTCCATGGTATGGGATTTCACGGGAAAGGAAGTAGGACTTATGGCAAAAATACACCCTGTTAAAATTACGGTAAAAGAAGGTGCGATTTTCCCAAATACTAGACAGTACAAAATGAGTGCAGAGGTAAAAGCAGGAGTAATTGAAGAAATTAACAGAATGGTAAAACAAGGAATACTAAAAGAAGTAATGAGTAGCCCTTGTAACTCACCAATCATGGGTCTGAAGAAACCTAGTGGAAAATATAGGATTGTTCAAGACCTATGCAAAATAAACAAGATTGTGGAACCATGTTGTCCTATAGTGCCAAATCCTGCAGTGATTCTATACCAGATTCCTTGGAGTGCAGGATGGTTTACTGTGATTGATTTATGCCAAGCATTCTTTTCAATACCATTGCACCCAGATAGCCAGTATCTATTTTCATTTAAATTTGAGAACAAAGTTTATGTATGGAATCGTGTTCCTCAAGGGTACACGGAGAGTCCTTCCATCTTCAATCAAATATTGAAAAAGTGCCTAGAGAAACTAGTGATGCCAGGAAGCTCAGTCTTAGTGCTGTATATAGACGACTTACTGGTGGCATCTAACACCAGAGAGGACTGTGTTGTTGACTCTATTGCATTATTAAATCATTTAGCTGAAGAAGGGCATAAAGTTTCACCTGAAAAGTTGCAGTTTTGTACAACAGCAGTTAAGTATCTAGGACACCAGATTGAGAGGGGAAAAAGAAGAATAACAGCTGAAAGAGTAAAATTAATAAAGAAAATGCAAATGCCTGTCTCCCAACGCGAAGTGAGAATGTTCCTGGGAATAGTAGGTTATTGTCGACAATGGATACTGGGATTTTCTCTGTTAGCAAAACCATAAATTCAAATGACGAAAAAGAAGGCAAAGGACCCAGTTGAGTGGGATGATGAGAGCGTAGGAGCTTTTGTAAAATTGAGAAACGCTTTGTGTGCAGCACCTGCCCTAGGCATGCCTGATTATAAAAGAAAATTCGCATTATTCTGCCATGAAAGAGAAAATTGTGCACTTTCAGTCCTAACCCAGAGACATGGTTTAGACAGACGTCCTATAGCATATTTTTCTGCTACATTGGACCCAGTGGCAGCCGCATTGCCAGGCTGCTTAAAAGCAGTAGCGGCTACATGTTTGAGCATTGAACAAAGTGGGTCAATTGTAATGGGACACCCTGTAAAAGTGTTTGTTCCACATTCAGTTGTGATCCTGTTAACAAGAACTCGAACTCAGCATCTTACTCCTAGTCGGCTGACTAAATACGAAAGAATAATACTAGGTGCTGAAAATGTGACTATTGTAAGGTGCACAATAGTAAATCCTGCTACCTTACTACCAGACCCATATCATGAGGAAGTTAAAGATGATGAAGAAGAACATGATTGTTTACAAGTCACAGAATTATGTACGAAACCACGTCCTGATATCCAGGAACTGCCCCTCAGGAAGCCAGACAGGGAGCTGTTTGTTGATGGTTCATGCCAAAGACATGAAGATGGTAAACTAACTGCAGCATATGCAGTATGTGAATTGACTGGAATAGTCGAAGCATCCTATTTACCAGGAGTAAAATCTGCACAAGTAGCTGAATTAATTTCTTTGATAAAAGCCTGCAAAATTGGGAGGAACCAGAAAGTAACTATATTTACAGATAGTCAATATGGTTACGGGGTTGTGCATGATTTTGGCCAACTATGGATGCAGAGGGATTTCATGACTTCTTCAGGATCCCCCATTAAAAATGGACAGTTCGTAAAAGAACTACTGGAGGCAATACAATCACCAAAAGAATTGGCTATGGTGAAATGTGCCGCACACCAGTCAGGAGATGACTGGGTGGTAGTCGGTAACAGATATGCAGACTTGGTGGCTCAACACCATGCCAAAAACAGGTTGTCAGTTAATAAAAGGGTTGAAAGGATGGGAATCAGCTGCCAACTTATGCTGTATGCACCTCCTGAAACATGGAATGATGTAAAACGATTGCAAGATGATGCTGATGAGAGTGAAAGGAATACATGGATTAAAATGGGATGTTCGCAAAGAGCAGACGACGATGTATGGGTTTATGCCGATGACAGACCAGTCATGCCCGACTGTCTGCTTTCACAAATGGCCAGAATGTATCATGGAGACACCCATGTAGGGAGAGATGCAATGATTAGGCTCTTCAGACAAAATTGGTACAATCCAAGATTTAGGGCTGTAGCAGAGAGTCTTTGCCAGAGGTGTCTAACTTGCCAAATGCATAATCCAGGAAGAAAAACAGTAATTGGGTTTGGGAAGATCGGAAAGGCAGAGGGTCCATTTGTGAGATTGCAGCTAGATTTCATTCAGCTACCACCATGTAGGGGACTGAAATATGTACTCGTCATAGTGTGTCTGTTTTCAAAGTGGGTGGAGGCTTACCCTACCAGAAGGAATGACAGTATAACAGTTGCAAAATTGTTGTTACGAGAACTCATTCCTAGATTTGGTTTTCCAGTAACTTTGGAATCAGATAGAGGAAAGCACTTTAACATTGAGGTGATTAAGATAATCTGTGAAGCATTCTAAATTGAGCAAAAATTGCACTGTGCATATCGTCCAGAGGCTTCTGGAATGGTTGAACAAGTAAATGGCACAATAAAATCCAGACTGGGAAAAATGTGTGCATCAACATCGCTAGATTGGCCGGATGCATTGCCACTTGTTTTAATGGGTCTCAGAAGCATCCCTGTTAGAAATACCGGATTGATTCCACATGAAATAATGATGGGAAGAGCAATGAGACAAGCACATGTTCCTACAAATAAACTGCTGAATATATCTGATGATATGGTTCTGGATTATTGCAAAGGATTGGCTGACCTAGTGCGTTCTGTCTCTCACCAGGTTGGAGAAGACGCAGTTTCCAGGCAGCCTGAACAAGAACATGATCTGAATCCCGGTGATTGGGTGATAGTGAAGAATCACACCAGAGAAACGTGTCTATCACCCAGGTGGGACAATCCTTGTCAGGTCATACTGGTTACAAACACAGCAGTAAAGTGTGCAGGATTTCCTAATTGGATTCATGTAAGCCACACCAAAAGAGTACCAGACCCTGAAGAAGAAAATCCTCAGACAGCACCGATAACTGAGGGAGCTGAAGGTTGCCCAGCTGAAGAATCTCAGGTCCGAGATTCAAGGGAAGCTGAAGAAGAACAACCGAGCACAAGTCAGGACTGGATACCAGGGGTGGAAATTCCTGAAGATTACCACAGAGCAAGAAGTCAAGCAAATTTGGAAGAAATTGAAGAAGATCAGATAGGTGAAGAAGAAGCAGCTCAGGAAGAAGAAGAAGACACAATAAGAGAACCTGAGCAGGACCAGATAGGGAGAGGAAACTGGGCTCAAAATAACGAAGAACCAACACATTTTTAGCAGGGACAGACAGGTCTAGAAGAACGCAGTCAGGCTGCAAAAGTACAAAGTGCAATAAGCCCTGATCAGAATCAGTTAGATTAAGGAAAATACATTCAAACAGAAGATCTCGAGAATCTCGAGCATGAAAACGTAAATCAAGAACAAGATCAGTTACTCGAGACTCACAGTGGAGCAGCTGAAGAAAAACAAATAAGGCCTGAAAAAGAACAAATAACAGAAGAAACTGAAATTGAAGCAAACGAAACTGGGCCACAACCTGAAAATAAAAGAATATCTGAAGAAGAAATAAAAAGTAAAAAGACAGTGCAAACAAAGAAAACGAGAAAAGGTGATCATTGGCCTAGTGTCATTAAAAGAGTAAAATACCACATAACAACCAGAAATGAAGATCCAGAACAAGTGAACGAAGTAACAAGCCAAACGGGACAAGAAGGTAAAAGTGAAAAACGAAGAAGCAAAAGACTGAAACTTGTGAACAACAAATTTAAAGGTCCTGATTGGACTTATATCATCCTTGAAGACTACGAGAGCTCAGAATCAAGTGAAAGTGGTGACGAAGGAACAAGTGCGGAACTGACTTATGAAAAAGAAATAAAACCACCTTGAGAACGTAAAGAGATTTGAAGAATACGATAAGAAGAGCAATCTTCCTTGTCAAAAATGCCTGACGATAGAGTTACTGGGAGACCAAAGCAGAAAGGTTGTAAAAGATGCTGTGCTATATGCATATGTAATCTGGTAGTGGTGCTTATAGTATGGTTAGTTGTGATCGTAGCAATTCCTTACCTTATGATAATAGATAAAAAGATTAACAACGAAACAAAGGAAAGGACAGATAACTTGAAAAGTAATAGAGTAGAACTAAAGGCAGAAGATGAACCAGAATTTCATCATGAAGTAACAGATAATGACACTAGTCTGAAAGTTTTCACAAAATTATTGTTTCAATATGTAGATACCATGGAAGTTAGTAATTGTTATGTCTGTATGAAACTACCTGAATCAGTACCAGAAGGGTTAACATATCATCACTTGCCATTAACTTATGGCATATCATGTAGTGTACTGACTAGTTTATTTTATAGAACAGGGCGACTTCAGTATTATTATTCAAATATAGATGTGATATTTTCTGAGGTTCCGATTCGACAGAATATGAATCCAGTGCTTAGTAGTAAAGATGCACAGTTCATGGGAGAATTTTTCTTAACAATGAAATCAATAGACATAACACATGCACATAGAAGCAATCTAACATGTTCATTACATGAAGAAGAAAAGATATTTTTGAATTTAGTGGAGAATAGAAGACAAGATTTCCAGAAGAAAGCGTCTGAGCAAACGGCTCATCTGCCACCTTGGGCTGAGAAAGAGGGTAGTTACACACCTGGCAAGGCTCAAGCTGCTATGGCTCTAGATTTTGTAAAGACAGGGAAAATTTGTTTACATAGGTTAAAGACTGAGTTTAACAATGTTTTCATCGGTACCAGTGAATGTGAACACAATTTCTTAATTCTTGGAGGTTGGGGACTCAAAGGAGGAACAGATTCAGTTTTTCCTGGAATCTATTATGTGTGTGGGAATAAGGCTTACTTTAGGCTTCCTGCACGGTGGTATGGAAGTTGTTATTTTGGAATAGTATTTCCAAAGATATAACACGTAAAAAGAAACACTGGCAGCAATGAAAATACTAGTGAATTAACACGTAGAAAAAGAGCTAGTTTTTCAGAAATTGTAGGTGATATATTTGGTGCATTGATACCTTCAGTGGGAATAATTCTGAACTCAAGAAAAATATGTAAATTATCTACAGTGGTTGATCGTTTATCAACTGACACTGCTGGAGGATTTCTAATGATTAATGCGGAGATGGTTGCGATTAGATCTATGGTTATGCAAAATCGACTTGCTCTTGATATTATATTGGCAAAAGAGGGTGGAGTCTGTAAATTATTGAAGACGAAACACTGTTGCACTTACATACCTGATAAAAGTGCAGAAATTGGAACGTATATACAAAATATAACTAAACTTGAGAAAGAACTAAAACCACTGGAAGTTGATAGTGTATGGGAAAGATTGACAAGTAGTATTGCGTCAATTGGTACCTGGTTTGCTAATGTAGGAAAAGGACTTATAGGTCAAATATTAGTACCCTTAGCAGGGATAGCAATAATAGTACTGTCAATAATAATATGGTGCAAATGTTGTAGAAAGAATGAATCGTATAATGTGACAGGAAAAGGAAAGAAACGAAAGTTTGACGAAATTGAACTTGAAGATTTGAGAAGTGAATTATACAAGAAACTGAAAAGGGATGTGAAAAATAGAAAGTGTAAAAATGAAAGTGAAACTATTTTATGCTAAAAGTTGGCATCTGGTTGTGGGTAGTAATTGATGGGTCAGAAACGCCATCAGAGAGGGGATTGATGGAGCAAGGACTCACAAATGAGACTTGCTCGGATGCAATCTTCTCACAGTATTAATTTTTATTAAACTTTGTATTGTTCATACTAATAATTGCATACACAAATATAAGTAGCAAGGAAGCTTGCCTATGTGTTTAAACTAACAGGTAACGCTTGTCTATTCTAAAATGGCCGCTAAAGCGCGGGAACCCTATTGCGCATGTCTCAACCATATCACATGGTGTGACGTCTTTCTTTGCTTGAAGGGAAATTCTTGCTTCTGCGCAGTGTGCATTAAAAATGGCCGCTTTATGTTTTCACGTGCTACAGCTTGCTCTCATGTTGCAATTAAACTGTGGTATTCTAACGCTATTAATGCGGGATAGAATTTATAAGTAAATGGGAATAGAGTAGAAAGAGTGGGAATACAGTGAAACAATTTATTTGTAATTTTAATATTTTCTTCTTTGACTTTTATTAGTTCGTAAATTGGGCCTGGGGTTGGTGAACTGAAAACTCGTGTGACAATGGTTCTGCGCATGCTCCCTGAATGGCTGCCCAGAGAGAAATAGGATGAAGTCAACCTGGACGTCGTCCAAGGCCGTGACCTGATGGCCAATATTATTGTACCCACGATGTCTCCACTGAATAGCAACAATTTATATGAACAATGTATAAAATTTGTCGTGAAACGGGTGGGAAATAAAGCAAATGTATTAATTGTGATGGGCGGTATTTTAAAACAATGGGCTTTAAGAAATTGAACCGAATCAATATGGTGTGAGGATCAACCCCCTGTCCCCGTCCAATCAGAAATAGTGGGCCCATAATTCTGCAACATTTAGGGGAGGTACATGGGCGTAGAAGGGTATAATAGATATAGAATTAGCTAATTAGATAGGCATAGGCTCCAGACGTACAAGCTGATCGGTTGCAGACTGAACCGCTGTCCAGAGAGGTCCTGAGGTGGGGGCGGCGGAGTACCTTAGAAGGAAGACACGGGAGAATTCGAGGAGAAGTGAAGTACCAGAGAGGGGAACGATGCAGGCGTCGTTGATAGAGAGGTCACCGGTCCTGTCCTGATCCGGGAGGAGGTCTTTGCTCTTCATCCTTCCAGGGTCCTACCTTTCCAACTCTTTGGCCAAGGGGTTTGGTTCTCGCACTTTTAGGTAAATATAAATGCAACCCTTAGTTGCGCTGCTGTCTCTATCTTCTCCTTTTCTGAGGGACCGTCATTGATCAAATTGATTATTATGCTTCATCCTTGATATACGACTTAAGTATCATGTGGTTCTGTATTTTACTCTGCTAAATCTTTAGATAAACAATTTAAAACTTCCTGACTCAGTGATTATTTCAAGAATTATGAATTGTATGGAACGTCACTCATTTTAAACTTCCCAATTAACAAGGGGTCCATTGGTAAGTCATTACTCTTCAATCAGAAAAGTAATTGGTAGCAGGGATTTTGATAAAGAGTACAACTGACCCACTAGCGGAAAATACTAGCGTAGTATGAATGTATGGGCCCAGGTGAGTATTTGGTGTATGAATGCTCGTTGCTAGTAACCCGCTGGATCAGTTGTATAAAGCTTTAGGTTTGCCTAGTAACCCCTCCAAGCCTAGGTAGAGAATGGCACATTGTGATACCCGTGGCCCCATCTGTGGTAGCTCTATATTATGTACCACTAAACCCTTTCAAACCATCCCCAGTATTGAGCAGTAAAATGTCCTTCTGCACATCAGACAAGTGTACCCCATCAGGGGCAAAATCTATCCCAGCTAGGCCAGATTTATCAAGGTTTTGAGCTGCTTTTGCACCACGCAACTGGCGCAAAGGCGAAGCAAAACCTAAGTGAGATTTATCAAGCCGCCCTGCATTGCTTGATAAATCTAGGGTAACGCAAGGCAGCGCAAACTGCTGCCTTGCGTTACTCTGCCCCAGGGAGGCGTTCCGTGGGTGGAGTGTGGGTGTTCCCACGCATCCACCCATGGATGTTGGTGCATTCCCATTAGTGGTAGATCTGGGAATGCATCAAAATGCTGCCCCCCCCCCTCCCCGGTGAGGCGTAACGAGGAGAAATATCCTGCACAAAACCAATCCTGCCTACAATGCAGGCACCCTTGGACGTTGGCGCGTGGCAGCCGAAAGTGCGCCGGTGCTAGAAAAGGACAGGAATGTGTAGTATAATGTTAAATCCGGCACATTCCTGCTGTTTCACACAACGCAGCAAGGTGGCTTGCTGCGTTGCACTGCATGAAAAAATTATAAATATGTGCCCAGCTGTCTGCTCAGAAGGCTATGTCTACTGAAGCCAAACCCATTTAGAGTAAATTTCTGCATAGTGAAGTTACTCCTCCTTCAGGACAGTTCAACAGCAGCAGGTGACATAGCTCCCCGTCATTCCTTACATGTGATGATTTCCGACTAGAGTATCTTACAAGTGGTGAGCACGGCCGTCAGGTTGGCAGGAGTCTCTGATGGAATTTAATAGGGGACCCCTTCCAAAAGAATTACGGTAATTTCTCCTTAGATTGATTATAAGAATGTGTAGTTTACCTGATCCCCCTCCTTAACAGCTGCTGCCCTTTTGGTACAAGCATGGCCCATCTCATCTTTGGGTTTCCCATCCAGAAGAATTCAACACCGACCACAAAGAGGTTCAGTCCTCCCTGGTAACCCCTTATAAGTCTATCCTGCCTGCTTCCTCTCCATCTCCTCCCCCGCCCCACATGATGTCACTGGGAGAGGATGGACCTTTTATACCCTACGGAGCCCTGTGTGAGATGAAACTGTACCATCTTATCTGGCACGCACGGGAGCCACACTGGGTTGCTGTTCCCTCTATCTCGCCCCGCGGGTGACGTGGCCAGCTGCATCCTGGGTGAACAATCTTGTGAACATGCAGCCCATTCTTGAAAGCGGGCCACGATTTATGCCCCTGGTGGCCACTCCATTTTAAAATATGAAGTACGTATCACCCACAAAGCCTTGCACACTTCCTCCCCTCGATACCTGGCAAATAAACTTAAAATCTCTGGAGGCTCTAGACCTTCACGTAATGCGGAAAAATTACTGCTTGAGCCCCCCACCTTCAAAAGGGAAAGATCGATGGCTCAATCCTTCTCAGGCAATGCGGTCAGAATCTGGAACTTGCTTCCTCCAATACTCCGAACCACCACGTCTACCCGGACTTTCAAAACTGACCTCAAATCTCTTCTCCTCCAAAGACACTTCCAGAATTAATGCATCCCTTTTCACATCCCTCAAGGAAGTTCTTACAATGTTGTAAATATGTAATCTATGACTGTACGATCCTAACCCTATTGTGTTTTTGATTTTTGTGTGACTGCCACCTTTTGTTATTTTACTTTTTCATCTATCTCGTTTGTATCTGTAACGTGTAAGTATGTAAATTTCCTCCTGTAACGTACTCGGTTCTATTGTGAAGCGCTCCGACACCTTTGGGTAGAGTCCGCGCTATATAAAATTGCATTAAATAAAATAAATGAAAATACGTGGTGAATGAAAGGTTCTCATGGGATACAGCATATTAATTAACGCCTTGGTTCATGTAAGCGGGGAAGAGCGCTCTGTGTTCCCCATCTGTGGGTCATAGTGCGCATTACCGTTCACATTTAATGTAAATGTTTAACCCCGCGGGCACAGTCTGAAGCGAAGGCCTAAGGCATTAGCAGGCTCCGTGCTGACCTCTAGTGGTTTAGGCGAGCTGTAAGTTTCAAGTATGAGCCCCTGTGTATCCTGAACTTCCTTCAAGGAACTGCCAGAAGCAAGGAGTGTCCCGAGCCCCCACGGGCTGGGTGATTCACTCAAATGGTCTCTCTTCCTGGACGGTCTATGGGTTGAAAGTATCTGAAAGTTTTACTTTGCTTTTATTCACTATTTAGGTTGGACTGTCTCTCAGGGACGCTTCGAGCTCCAGTGCGCCTCTCCCTCCCGCCAGTGCACTTCCCAGAAAAGGACAACTTGTGATCTTGGACGAATTAGTATAGGCCTAGGTGTTACACAGCATTTCACACTACCAACACTGGTCTCAGTTCCAAATGTTCCCCAGTCTCAGCCAGGCCTGGGGAACACCCCCTCTCTGCGGGCTGACCGACACGTCCCCGCAGGGGACCCTCATAAGAGGGCGGCCCCTTTAGTGCCACAGGATGGCACACTGGACAGCCTAGTGTCCGGTGACCCCCTTCGGGGTCCTGTGCGTAACTTCCGGACGAGGTGGGGGAAGGGGAGAGGTATATATGCCTCCCCCGCCCACCTGGCGGCCTCTTTGTCCCTCACCCTGACGCCGTTTCCCTCCCTACCGCTTACCCGGCGTAATCAGGGTGGGGGGAAGGTTCTTCTAATCCTCTTTATTTGTGTTGCAGGCAGAGTTACAGGGCGATCCAGAGGCGGAAAGGTACTCAGGGGTACCCTCTTCAGGAGCACAAAGGGTGCTGAGGCCTAATATCCCCAGGAAGTCTGTGCGGTGGACCCTGGGGTGCGACGGCGCCCCGTCTGTCCTACGGGCGGTTGGAAACCTGTACAACCGGGGGTCGCTTGAATGCTCCGCCCCTCGTAGGGGGGGGGGCGTGAGTAATAGGGTGGACCGATGGTTCACCGGAAGTGGGAGGGGCTATCCCCTCACCACAACCGCTAAGCACGGATTGGCTAAGGCCACGATGCAAGTTGGCCCATCAGGTGGTAGGCCGCTAGGGGCGGCTTGCCTTTGGATCGCCTGTAAGATAACCCACCATGTTGGCATATTTGGTATGCTAATAAACCTGCAGCAATTTTTCCCACCAAAAAGTTGTCTTGTCTGCTTATTTATGTTACATGTATGTTGCTGCGGGAGGGCTGGTGAGTGTTGCCGATATTGGCACTATGTCCGTGCACTCCTTCCAATGAGCTTCCTGTTTGCACGGGGAGCAGCGGCTACGTCACTGATGTTGGTCCAGCTCCAGTACCCAGTCTTTAGAATCCACCCAGTTGGCTTCACTACCTAGTGTGGGCTCCAACCCCAATGAGCCAGCAGGCTTAGAAACCGAGAGGCAGGCACCGAGCAGAGTGGACAATGGTAGTCTTGGTGCGTTTTCTGCGGGCGTAGTGCGGCCCTGCTGTAGCCAGGCAGCAAGTGACCATAACTCAATGAAAATCCGAAAGTACTTGATGACACAAGTGCCATTTACAGGAGGATACCACAGCCAGCGTCATCCCACTGAGAGACTGAGATGTAAACAATTAATGGGACAGGCAGTGAGTTGTGCGCAGAGTGAGGTGACAGGCTTCCTGTTTCTCCATTCCTGTCAGCGTCGGTACAGTCTGTGGGCTAGATGGCATGAGTCTGGATCTCTACAACTAAATACAGGTGCCCACAACAACCGCCGGAACAAATAAACCAGTGAAGACAACAAGGCAGCAGCGCGATGTGAACATTAGTTCAGGCCTGCTGCTGTCAACATTGCAATACCCTAAGTTACATCCTGTGACTCTCCCGCGACCCTGCCTCTATATGATAATGTCACTCTTGCAGGGGGAATGAGAGAGAGGCAGGGGCTATGGCGTGGGCACATGGCGAGCCTTCTCTTCTCTCCCCTAGTGGTTTAGGGAGTCACTTGAGCCCTGGAAGGAGCAAGGAGGGCTTCACTCCCGTGTTTCCCGCAGCTCTACAAAGCAAAGAAATGCAGCTTGGCAGAGCCGAGGGAGAATCGAGAGTGACTCCAGCCCCCTTTGCAGCTTCTGCTGTTAATGTTTTATCTTTGTCAGTTAATGTTGTGGTCAAGCGTACGTCAGCAACTTGCAGACTCACAGACCAGGAGCTGTGAATGCACCGAAGCTGCGGGGGTTCATACCCCTTGTATCTCGGGAGTGGCCGTGTTTTTTTATAGGTCGAAGCCTACCAGACAGTGCAGCTGTCTGGTTTGCTAACGACATCTTGGGGACATTCAGAAAGCTTCCCTTGGAATGCATTCTGTACGTTGTTTTCCATAGGCTTTGTGGTTTGTAACTTACATTTCCTGACTTTCTATTTGCTGGTCTTATTTGTTTTAAGCTGTCCAGCTTGAGTTTGTCCCTTCCCTTGCCCAAACCTTGTTCACTGTATCCTTCGGAGATCTCACTTTCTGTAAACAGGCCTTTAAATCTTGTTCCTATCTTGTCACATTTGCTGTGCATTGAAACACAAAGCTCAAATGTCAGCCTCCTCTTACGAGGGAGCTTGGTGTTTACTTTTCTTTCTATGACTTCAAAGTGAGAGCGTTTATAGGAAAGAGGAATGCAGATTACTCTCCCCATGGAGCCCGCTCGTGCTCCTCCTATGCTCCAGTTTACAAGGCTGTAACATAACTCTTACATAGATCATGTAACATGCGGATGACAGATTTGTATTTCGTTACTTGCACATACACCCACCCCCCATCCCGTCTTTTTATTGTTGCTTCCCCAATCGACTGGTCCCCCTCTTGTTTTGCTATTGTGTTTTCTCCATGTTTATAGCGCAAGAAAAGATGGTTTATTGCACTATATAGATTGCCCGATACTTAATCCACGCCACCCTAGCATAGTTTAGTCGTGGTGAAGACGGTTCATAGGGGGGGCAAGGGTAATGTTTTGCAGTGTTAGGCTGGCAAGCTCATATGAAATGGATGCACCCATTCTCAGCAGACCAAGCTCGGGTAAACAGTATTCACTCCCGTTCGGCACGCGAATGAACTCGTTCGTGTGGGTTGGGTCTGTTTGAGGTTTGGACCAAGGGGTTGCCCTTCAGTGAGGTAATGGGATACGTATTTACGTTAGGCAACTTGCAACCTTGCAAGGGCCCCGGCTTGCTGTAGGTGTAAGGTTATGGGTGGTTTATATATATGGATGCAATGTCAGAGGAGGGTGAACCATGCGGCACGCTATGCGAAACATAGATTTCAGCTTAATGTTTTAATCCAAGGACCAAGACAGAGCAAGTGTTCGGGTCAGAATCATTGGCCACAGGGGGGCACGACAAAATAATTTTATACCTGCAGGTGGCACATTTGAATAGGTGCATGCTAACCATGCCGTCTAACATTGTGGTATCTGGTGTTTTACCCGCCCTCCACCCCGCGCTATCCTCGTAGGGAGTTGCAAGTCAATCGTGTGGTAGTCATGAGAGGGTTCTTGCTTCCTCTTGTGGAATAACATAGCAATCTTTAAAGCAGCATTGCTGAGTTTCTCAAAATGTTAAAACTTTCGGTCCATTTATCTAACGAGTTATGCGTAATATCCACCCCCTGGCGCCACGCGGAATCAGTCCTCAGGCGTGCAGCCAGTGTGGTGGCATTCTAGGGGGAAAAGTGAGCAGCCGGGTTCCCAGGTGCAGGTGGTGGATGCACTATTGCCAAGGTGTAGGTTTAAGTAGTTGAAGAGGGCAAGTGTATTTGACCAAGCGATTGATGTTACACAAGGGCATCGCTACGCTGTGGCCAGTGCACAGGCATTGTGTTTGCCATAGGGGGCGGCAAGCGATGGCAAGGCCCTTTCCAAATCTGGTACCTGTACACTAGGTTCGTCAGGGCCAACTTGCAAGTTGGGTGACTTGTGTAAGCAAAGACTCATTACAGTTCTTGCACAGTCCCATCATTCCAGAGTTGAAGCATTGCCGTAGGTGGGCGTCGCACGTGTGGCCATTCCTTGCCTGAGAAAGACTAAAGCATGAGGTCCCTGATAGTACTCAGATATGGGTCGAGTGTCTAGCGGAACATCGCAACCCCGGTTGGGGAGTCAATTCTGTTAATCCTAGGGGGTACTATGAGGGTATGGAACTGGGGGCTTAGGGAACCCTGACGGAGCATGGGAGATGTTGCCAGTAGGCCCGCAGCACTCCACGTTCGCCCCTAGCAGGGTATTATATTTACCCAATGTTATTACTACGTCGAACGACGTATTACCTCAACATTTAAACCCATGAGAATGTTTTATACATTGGACATCACGAACACAGGTTTGTCAAGATGCCCTTATGCCAATTGAAAGTACAAGTTAAATATTTCAGACAATTGCTTAGGACCACACATTTTATTCAAGCAGGGCATAAGGCTATCCATCGCGTAAGTCCATCCCATCAGAAGCTGTGCCATCATGGATAACAGCGGGGACAGGCACCACCAATTAACGGTCTTGGGGGTCATTTCGGCAGGGCAGGTACACCCACTTTATTTCAATGGAAACAACACTGGCAGAGACATGGTTCGTCCACCCTTAGCGGTAGACTCGGCCAGCAGCAGTACGTCCAGTTGGGGCTGGTGTAATGTCTCACAGGCAGGCCGCCAAGCAAGCTGGACTATGTCCTAGGTCACGCACATTAGGCAGAAGTGTCCAGTGGAATCACATAATTGGGGAATGCACCAGAACATGACACTGCACATGTTAGATTCCGACGTAATGTTTCTGCACCACTCCTATTGTTTACAGTGTCATGCATTCACTAAGGCCTCTTGGTTAGAAGCACCAGTAGCTGGGCAGGCACGTACCTTGGTGAGGATGGTTACAAACGTATAATAGCCTGTGGTGGCCAAGTTAGCAAGACATTTTCACCATCTTCTACTAACGGGAGCCCCTAGGGGGAAACAGTGGGTGGTGCTTGCTATTCGAGCAGAGGACAGGAGGATTAAAGAGCATTCCAGGGTCCCCATGGCTTAGCCAGACGATCAATGCACAGGAGGATGGAGGGTGTTTACAATGAGCATTGGCAACGCTAGACTGTCAGCTTGTTGAATAGAATGTTTCGTATCACCAAGCAGAAGGGTGCCAGGAGGCAAACCAATAAACAGGCAGGCTTTTGTTCCAGGTGGAGGGAAATTCATTCCGGGGACATACCTTGGTAGGGGGTCCAAGTCCTGGTTTAAGCATCCATGGTCACAGCCCAGTAAAGGCCTTGCTGTTGTCATCATCGAATAACTACAAGGTACTACGGATAGGGAGCATATCAGCTACCCAGCGGATGTGTATCACAAGATGAACTGATACACGTGATTGTGAGGCCTTATTGACGCTTGTCATAGCAGTCCAGAGCACAACACAGAGGGTGAAGAATAGGCCAAGTCCCTTGTCAATAGATGCTTCCTTTTATTCGGCCGGGACTGGTGCTTGCAATGTCATTCAATTCTTGCAGCCAGAATCTGAAAAGGCAAGGAAATATCTGTGATTGTGCGAGGCGCACTCAGCAGTGAAGTAAGCTAGAATCGGCATATTCCTGGTATACCTTTAGCAAAAAACTTCGGGTTATGGGCTACACACCAATAAGCACTATTCAGTCAGTTGGGGCGTGAGTTTGTCTTTCCGAAAAGGGTGCGGTTACCTCAATAGTGCTGAAATAGAGGGGTTGGATCACATATACGGACAACTACCAGAGCACATTTGGCACTCATATTTAAGAGGGTGCAGGTACATTGGTCATAGGCTTACCCCATGTCCTCAGATCCAAAAGCATTGGCAAACCTTTGGGCACCTTGGGATACCATTAGCCGGTTTTTAGCAACCAAAAAGGTCTGTGCATAGGTCTGGTCAAACTCATGTGCACTCTGGAACCAAGGGCATGTTACAGGTTGCTTCAGTTAAACAAAAAATCCTTGGGGAGTTGTCAGCTAACAAGGGTACTACTGTCCCAATTTCTGTCACAAGAATTCTGGCCGGTGTGGTACTCCCATACAGGTGGGGGCCGGCAGTTTGGGAGGGGGGAATCCCAGTGTTCAGGTGTTACATCCGCCCGTGAAGCCTTCTAGGGCGGAGTGCGCTTGTGGAGCACCATGTGTTAATAGGTGTTCAGCACGCATTCGGAGCAAAGTAAGTGCAATCTTGCGCAGCTCCATCTGCTAGATGTGGGAAGGGTGATTTCTGAGCAAACTATGGGCAATCTTGCGCAGTAGTTATAGAGTTGTGTTTTGCAACCCGGCATTCTGTATTTTGCCAGGATCAAAGGTCGGGGTGATTGGCCATTCTTACATCTCAAGATTGGCATGACGGGCTGAAAACAGGAAATGGAGGCAATGAGTTTTCCGCCACTGAGATATTTGGTTGGGTTCCCCAGGCATGCCCTGGAACAGCTTGCCGAAGAAGCTGTGGCACAGACTAGGGGGCGGTGTCTCCCCTCCCAACACCATGGTCATACACCTGGGAGGCAATGAGTTGCTTGGCACGGGTTGGAGGGTACTGTTGCAAGAAAGGAAATCCTCCAAGTGCAAGTTAAGTAACCTATTGGGGACATGTGAGTTATGGTGGTCGGGGATAACCCCATGTTTAAGGTGGAGTGGGGCCCGGTCAGGGGAATCCGTGGAAACCTCACGCAAGAGAGTTAACAGTGCCATGCGCAAATTCACTGACCAGAGGGGTTTTGGCTTTATTAGACACAGTCTGCAGCATGCCAAGTCCACAGGGTGTTTTAAGAGGAGGGGGTTCATTTTTCTAGAGTGGGCATGGACTTGTTTTGTTTGACCTGGGCGAGGCCCTGGAATCAGCAGGATGTAGAATGCCTGCCTTGGTGGGGGGTCCTGGTTGTGACGATGGCCACACCCAGAGCTGTGGCGGAGTTACAGGGCGATCCGGAGGCTGAAAGGTACATAGGGGTACCCTCTTCAGGAGCACAACAAGGGTGCAAAAGCCAAATATCCCCAGATGGTCCTCGCGTTGGACCCTGGAGGAACGACGGTGCCACGTTACTCCTACGGGCTGTTGTAAACCTGAGCAACCAGGGGCTGCCTGGATACGCTCCGCCCACCTCAAGGGGCGTGAGTAGATGGGTGGACTGGTGGTCCACAGGTGGGAAGGGGTATACCCTCCCCCAGAATTGGTAAGCACCGATTGGTTAGTGCCACGGTGCAATTTGGCTCATCAGGTGGGCAGGCAGCAGAGGGGCTGCCTGCCCTTGGTTCGCCCGTAGCTGACCCACCATGTTGGCATATTTCGGTATGCAAATAAACCTGCAGCAAGTTTCTCCACGAAAAAGGTGTCTTGTGTGTTTATTTCATCAGGAGATTGCTGTATGTGTGATGGGGAATGTGTTGCCGATATTGGCACTATGTGGCTGCCCGCGGCCCACGCAGGGGGCCCCATAGGAGGGCGGCCGCCTTAGTGCCACATGATGGCACACGGTGACAGTCCAGTGTTGTGGGACCCCCTAGGGGTCCGGCGCGCCCCCGCTTCATTTCCGGTGCGCGGGTGAGCGGGGAGCCAGGTATAAGTGCCTCTCCCGCCCACCTGGCGCTGTCTTTCCTGGCAATCCTGCACGCCATTTCCCTCCCTACCGCTTACCCGGCTTTATACAGGGGGTGGGGTGGGAGAGGCTGCTAACTTGTTATTTTGTGTTGCAGGCGGAGTTACAGGGCGATCCAGAGGCTGAAAGGTACATAGGGGTACCCTCTTCAGGAGCACAACAAGGGTGCAAAAGAAACATCCCCAGATGGTCCTCGCGTTGGACCCTGGAGGAACGACGGCGCCCCGTTAGTCCTACGGGCGGTTGTAAACCTGAGCAACCGGGGGCTGCCTGGATACGCTCCGCCCCCCTCAAGGGGCGTGAGTAGATGGGTGGACTGGTGGTCCACAGGTGGGAAGGGGTATACCCTCCCCCAGAATTGGTAAGCACCGATTGGTTAGTGCCACGGTGCAATTTGGCTCATCAGGTGGGCAGGCAGCAGAGGGGCTGCCTGCCCTTGGATCGCCCGTAAGCTGACCCACCATGTTGGCATATTTCGGTATGCAAATAAACCTGCAGCAAGTTTCTCCACGAAAAAGGTGTCTTGTGTGTTTATTTCATCAGGAGATTGCTGTAAGTGTGATGGGGAGTGTGTTGCCGATATTGGCACTATGCCCGATACTTAATCCATGCAGTATATGGAGAACTGGGAGGGCCATGCAAAGAACAGTGCTCCGAGAGGCACGCTGAGGTAAACAAACATACCAGAACTCTAAGTTCCAGGATGCTGCAGTGAAAGTCTACTCTGTGTACAGAGAATAACAGGAACCTGCAGGTAGATGAATGCAGTGTGCGTGCCTTTTTAAGTTACCATATTCGGCATTGTTTGCTTGTTTAGTATTGCTACAGAAGTTGGCCTATTCAGCATTGTTTGCTGGTTACTGCCACGCCCCGATAGCAGAAGGCATGTATTACTTTAATTTCTTCTAACACTCAATTCTTCTACTTTTTCGTAAATCAGACACTCAACAACATTATTTGATTTTGCAAAAAGGTTTAATTGAGCTGCCGACTGTACAAGTACAAAGGATGAGGACATTTTGTCTTTCTTCCTCCAAATACTGAACTGACATTATTCCGAGTACTAAGTGTGCGTTAATATCTTCAGTATTCCAGTGCATGACAACATGAGGTTTATGTTAAGCTCAAAATGAAAAGGGAGTCTCTCTCACACGGGTGTCGTAATTACGGTTTTATTTTACACTGTATGACGCGCACGCGGTTTATCTCGGCTCTACCCGGCCATAAGTTGTTTCTCTCGCCCTGGGTTTCCCAGTAAGGGCTTTATTGCACACTGTATGTGACAATATAAGATTGGTCTCCACCAGTGTTTGCAACACAAGGTTCATCTCACTCAAAATGTTGTAACTGCACGAGAATTATTACCCCGACTGTGTGAAAAACTGTGAGGTTTATCTTGCGCTAAATCTGGCAAGAAACGTTGACATGGAGGCCACAAAGGGATTATTTCACACCGTGTGGCAGCTTGAGGTTTTACGTTCGCCAGTGAGTGAGATAAACTGCACGAAGTTCTCCTCACTCAGTTTGTGACTTCCCGTTGTTTACTCCCCCCTCTTACCCCTCCAGTGTGTAACAATACAAGGATAATGGCACCCTTGTTTCATGATGCATTGTTCATCCCACCCATGGGTGAAAACAATAGGTTTATCTGACTTCTGAATGTGGCAGTACCAGGTTTATCTCGCAACATTATGTAACAATCAAATTTAACTCACCCGGGTGTGACAGCACAGCAGGTTGAACTCACCTACCTCTTGATGTAACAATATGGAATTAATTTACCTTCGCAAGTGACAGTATGAGGATATCTCGCCTCTGTGTGCGACAGTAACAGATGTTTTTTTAGGTCTTGCCTGAGCCAGCGCATGCGCTGCTCTGGCGAGACTTTTAGTAAGTGGCTTTTTAGAGTGCTACCCACAGGCTTTTGCTGGCCTCCAGCTTGCGTTCACGATCGCGTGCACGCGCGATCAGGCGCCATCTGGCTTCCCACCCTTACACTCGCAGCAGCTTTCATCGCTCGCGATTACTTTCACTTTTGCGGCCGTGTCACTTTCACGGCCGCGCGGCCAATGCTTGTCATATATATATACATGCGTGCTACATTACGTTTTCAAGTACTCACATCTTTCACATGTTAACCGACATAAAAAAATATGCATAAGCCCTATACAACATTATGAATCACTTCTAGGAATTTTGCAGTTATACAACTAGAAGAATGGACTAGTCTAGTGCATAAAAATTACATAAGCTTTCAGAATTGTGCTGCAGAGTCAGACGGTTCATCTTTTCTTGGCCCTTGCCAGTGCTATCATGGCTTTGCTGGGAGGGTCTCCAAGGTGGCACATCTCCGAACCCAGCCCCCCTTTTCGGACTAACTCTGCCTGCTTGTTAGTGTCCAGCTCTGAACTTCTTAAGAGTATTTTTGTGTGAGTCAGGGTTCATTCACTCGGCCCTCTTTGTGGCGCTTTCTTCCTTTCAGCCCTCAGTGTGTTACACCAATTAAAGACCGACGTGCTGGAAATGTAATGGGCCGAGCAGGGATTGTTTCTGACAAGCAACAAAACACATAGACCCGCCCCTTAGATTAGGCCGCTGAAGGGGAGGTTCAGGCCGGTCACTTTTCTGAATAGTTCATGAACTGTAATTCCGAGGAGACTCGTGTGAAAGAAAATGTCTCCCTTTCCTTTCTATAAAACACGACAGAGAAGGAGGGCACACAACCCCCCTGTCCCATCATTTCGAAAACAGATAACAGCCAGCCCATTTCATGATCCTAAACGCACCACATGTGACGTTCGTTATTCACGTCAAATTCGAATCTGTCTGGAATTTATACGTTTTTTACGTCACTTGCCTTCATTTTGATAGCATTGGGAAACCACTGTTTGAACTCAGTGTTATCTCCAATTTATTTATGTTATTTATTTTCATACGCAGTCTTCTATTAGTTGAAATGCACCTGCTCGGGATTCAGAGCGTAAAATGTACTTTTAAAACACAGAGACAGCCATGTTGTATTGACTGCTTTGGGAAATAAACGACATTTATCATAGAACCTATGGGGTTCCAGAGCACTGAACGAGCGACAGTAAGTTTTGACATTAGCATGGCTGAAGTAAGACGTGCTGTTACAAATGTCATAAGTATTAGGGGGTAGTTAAAAGTACGAACACTACAGTAGGGTAGTAAGTGCACAAAGAACCTTCATGCAACGAAGAACAAGCATTGCCAAAGCCAATCGGTCTGACGTTGGTGCCAGCCTTTTGGCTGTGTCAATGCTTCTTTTGTTTTGCCATGGTTTTTATAAAATATTGTTGTGGGAGTTGGCAGGCCCTCGCCAATATAAAACAAGCATTGGTATAGCCAATAGGTTTCGCCTTTGGGACCTTATAAGTATTTAATTCTGCAGCACAATATCCTTGGTGCAACATCAACTGTTGCATGGCTAAACACTTATAATGTCCCAAAAGCGAGACCTATTGGCTATGCCAATGCTTGTTTCTTGCAGACATCCACCCACTCATGTAGCTTTCTCCCCTTGTTTGTGCCGCTCTGCGAGTTGTCTTTTTTTACCGTCGACCGGGAGGCGCAGTTGACCCTAGAGGGAGGGCGGCAGACAAAGGGCACGGCAGCAGCAGGACGCAAGAGCGCGCCAAAAGACAAGCATTGGAAATGCAATAGGTCTCGCATTTCCTTGAGTTAGAGCTATTGGCGTTGTAAATGACAACGTCTTTTACCTGTGTTATGGAGTGTATGTATGTGGTATATAGTGGAATTATGTGGTTTGATTGGAATTATGTGGCATGGTGTGCAGTGGAAATATGTGAATAGTAATTATGTGGTATTGAGTTACTTGAATTTTGTGGAGTGGGATTGTGTGTTATGGAGTGTAATTATGTGGAAGTGCATTTTCTGATGTGGAGTGATATGTAGTGGAATTTATTTATGTGGTGTGCTGTTAATGTTTGTGCCATGATGTGGAATTTTGTGGTGTGCTGTGTAATTGTGTTGTTGAGTTGAATTATGTGGTTTGGTGTTGAAGTATGTGGTGTAGATTGGAAATGTGTGGAGTTGAATTGTGTGGCATGGATCTGTGTGGATAGCATTGCCTTTCTGGTGACTAAAAGAAAAACAGATAGGTAGGAGCTAAGCTGTAGATGGTGTATTTGGGTGTTAAAAAAAAGAGATGGTGTGGGAGCTTGGGGCACTACGTAAGCACATACACAAATACACTCTAACAAGATAAGAAACAAGAGAACAAAGCTGAGAAGTAATTACATTAAAGCAAAGCAGCAAATTGATTTATCTGCACAATGCAGTTTGGAGTAGAGAAACAATGCAGAATTGGGCTGTTAAAGTGGACGATTGATGGTGCATGCTCGGCTTTCACAACCACCGAGGAACAATAACTTTAGAAACCTATTTTAGTCGCTGGCAAGGAATGAAACACCGCTCCCATTGTGTGGTTCAAACTTCGCACTCTCTGGCCGTGTGGAGGGGGAAGAGCATGTCCCAACTGTTGTGTGCGGGCAGTGGAACAATCCGACGCCGATACATGTAAAGTGAAAACGAGTAGACTGCTGTTAAAAACAAGATAAAATAAAGCATGTCAAATGTAAGCAGTAACAACATGGCTACCTTAACGTACTGGAACCTGGTCATAATACAATGAATGATGACATGCAAAGTGAGTGGTGGTGGAGGGAGGGCAACCCACGGGGAAATAGGGCACTCCCTGTTTATATGTGTGTTGTTAAAAGGCGCGTTCCTTGAAATAAGAGGAGGGGGGAGGAGGAGGCAGCCGAGGAGAGAAGTGAGTGGCAGCTTAGCGTGAGGGCTGCTGGAGTGTCATTAAAAGGTGCGCAGCCTTAAAATAATGTAAAGCAAACCTATTTTAGTCTCTGTCAAGGAATAAAACACTGCTCCCAATGTGTGGTTCAAAGTTTCCACTCTCCACCAGTCTGAAGGGGGGAGAACATGTCCCAATTGTTGTGGGCCGGCAGTGCAAGAATCCAACACCGATACATGTAAAGAGAAAGCACTGTGTGCCACGCTGATCTGCATAACCAAATTAAAGCGGGTGGCCTCCATTTTCATGCAAGGATGAGGTAAGGGGTGGGGCGATAACGAGTCCAGCACTGCAGCGTGTCTGGAGCCCTCGGGGACCGCGCGGACTGTTACTAAAAACAAGATTAAGTAAAGCATGTAAAATGTAAGCAGGAACAACATGGTTACCTTAACGCACTGGAAGCTAGGCATATTACAATGAATGATGACAGACTGGTGGTGGAGGGAGGGCACCCCACGGGGAGATACACCGTCCGTTGCAGCCCGTTTCGCTTTTGCGAGCGTTTTTGATTGTTTACGTCCCTTTTCTCCTTTTGGAGGGGTGGGGGGATAAGCAGAGAACCCAGTGTCCCCAAGTCTTATGTTCCTATTTTTTAACCGCTTGCATCTGCCGCGAAGTGAAATCCCGCGGTGCGGCGCAGACACGGAAATCACCGGGGTTCCAGAGGCACTTCCGGAGGCATCGGCAGACAAGGGACCACCGGGAAAATAAATACTCGTGGCGGGCTACACAGCGGCGCAAAACAAGCCTTTGCGCCGGTCAATGACCCAGGACACATAAACCATGATGTAAAAGGGTGAAGGATAAACTAGAAAGGGGGTTGGGGACAAGGTGGAAGGGAAGACAGCGCAGTTTTAGAATGTGACGCGAGCGCCGAGTGTGCTGCAAAAGACAGAGATCAGAGACCAAAACGTGGAACACGCACACAATAAGAAAAAAAAAAAAAAAAAAGAGTGCTTACTGACATATTGGAGACCGTGGGTGTGACGCCGCAAGTAAACGATCCAGTCCCGGTGGGCGGGGCCAAAAGGAGACAGGGCGGCAACAAGGAGGGACTAAAAAGCCTCACTTACAATCAGAGGCCAGCGTTTAGCATAGTGAATGACGGAAGCCAATGAAAAAAAGGGGTGGAGCCTACACTCCACTTCTGAAAGTAAATCGATCACAATAAGCCTCGCAGAGCGAGCAACGCATGCGTGCTGCAATGCTAGGCGAGACCTAAAAAAGGGTCAGCGAATGACCAGGGGAGTTTGGGTTCTGTTAGACCTGGCACTGTTGGCGTGGGTCTCCCTTCCATTTTTTGCTGTTGCCTCATGTGTTTTTGCTGGTTATAGATGCTTTGGGCACTGTGCCACTCCTATTCAGTGCCACAGTGCAAGTGCTCCCTATGGTAAATTGACGTATGGATTAGTGACTCCATGATTGGCTGGATTGGTTTACTTGTCAGACCCTAGTACAGTGCACTGAGTGTGCCCAGGGCTTGTAAATCCAATGCTGCTGGTGGGCTTGCAGCACTGGTTGTGCCACCCACAGAAGCAGCCTGTAAAAGTGTGTCTCAGGTCTGCCATTGCAGAGCCTGTGTGCAGTCTGGTACTGCCATGTTGACTGGGCAAGTGCACCCACTTGCCAGTCCCTAAACCTTCCCTTTTCTGCATATTAGTCACCCCTATGGTAGGCCCAAGGGCAGGGTGCATTGTAAGTATAAGGTAGGACATGCCCTGGTGTGTGTGGCATGTCCGAATAGTGGATTACAGCCATTTTCGTTTTTCACTATTGCAAGGCTACCTGTTCCCCTTAGGCCAGAATGGACAGTTTGATTATTACATCTTATAATCCTAAGTGACCCAGGGAACATGGTAGAAAAACGAATTTAGTATGCCTGAACTCAGAATGATAAAATACATCTTATAGTGAAGTTGGTTTTAACATTCTGTGTTTGAAAATGCCACTTTTAGAAAGTAGGTATTTTCTTGCCTAACTATCCAAGCCTGCCTCTGCTAGGTTGTGTATTCCTTTTTCTGGAGTTTGAGTGACAGGGGCTGGGGGATTCCAGGAGACAGGGTGAGTCAGCATAGGGCTGAATAGAGAGATCTGCATGGAGATGGGTGGGAGGAGTTGAACCTGGGACCTGAATAGGGCTGTGCCTTCCCTCCACAATGCTGGCTCCACCTCCTGTGGTGTGTCAGATGTCCCTGGCCTACACTGTGAAAGGAAAGAAGGAGTCTTGTCAACAAAGTGCTCCAGGACTGACCAGAACTGGTTTGGACTAGGCAAAGGCCTCTCTGCCTTCAGAGAACAAAGGGAAAATGAGTATAAAAGAGGGGACCCAAACCCCAGACTTTTAGATCACTTTGGGAAACAAGAAGAACCTTTGCTGAGGAGAGGAACCAGAGAAACTGAGGAGGAGGCTATCGCTAAGCTGAGTGCTGTTTGGGGGATTGGCCTGCAGTGGTTGCCTGACTGCCAAAGAAAGGAGAGAGGAACTTTGTGTGTACTTTCATCAACTTGTAAAAGATCTCCAAGGGCTTGAGATAGAGCTTGCCTCCTGCTGAAGTCTCAGGGACAACAGACTTCACCAACCAGCTCCCCTGCCTTCCCTTGCTGGGAATTGAAGTGCCTGCTGTTGAGCTGGGCCTTCTGAGAGACTGCGTGTCGCTGGGAGCTGGAAGCGCGACTCAAGACGAAGAAGCGTGACGCCGCCGCAGCCGTTGTCATCGCATCCCCGGAGAAGAGTGTCGGCGTCGTAGCAGACGCCGTCGCATCACCGGAGAAGAGTGTCGCCGCTGCAACCGCTGTCGTCGCATCGCCCAGAAAGCGTGCCGCCGCTGTCGCATCGCATCACCGAGGCGCCCCGCATCCTTGGAGAAGTGTGTCGCCGTCGCATCACCAGAGAAGCGTGTCGTAGGGCCTGTCGCTGCTCAGAAGAATCGTTGAATCGCCGCACGGCCGTCGGGCGTGCACGCATTGTGTCGCATCAAGAAGAAGACACCATTTTGTTTCATTGCACCGGATCTTCATCGCATCACGGCGCTGCTGGTCGCATCGCCACGGAAGCGCAGTAAGAAACCGATGCATCACCTCCCCACGCGGAGAAGAACCGACGCATCCCCTACGCAGCAGTAGGGACCAGACGCATCACCGTTCTTGCGTGTAAGGAACCGACGCATCACCTTCCCTGCAACACTTTCGTTGTATAGCGTTACGCATCCAAAGGTACATTGAACTCAAAGTGTCGCATTTACCATCTTAAAGAGAACTGAGCTAATTCTACCATTTTTGAAGTACAGTATTGTGGATTTTTTTCGTTTGTGGTCTTGTGTTAAATCTATATAAAAGATACTTATTTTTAATATACAACTGGTGTGGTGTCCATCTGTAGTGTTGTCACTTGATTACTGTATGTGTTCACAAATGCTTTACACACTGCCTCTGAGATAAGCCTGTCTGCTTGTGCCAAGCTACCAAGGGGGTGAGCAGGGGTGATTTTAGGAGTGTACCCCCTTACCCTGACTAGACGCAAGGGTCCCTATTTGGTCAAAAGTACCTACCTCTGCCAACTAGAGACCCCCAAATCTAACAGGTTCAAAGGACCCAATCAAGAAGGAAGGACGTGGTCACAAGCACAGCCATAAAGGTGACCGGGACAAGCAGTCCACAGCTTTGTTGCCCCCCCCCTAAACCCTCCCTAGTTTGCACCTACCCCTCCCCCCCCACCAAGCACAAGGAGTGGTAGCTCATGCAAACTATCGTGCCTGTGGCGCCACAGGCTCATCCAGTGCAAGGGTGCAAGTACCCCCACCAACGGCAAGTGCCAGAAGGGCGTCGCTGTGGGTAAAGGGCTCCAGTCTTGTCGGGCGAGCTCGGGTTATATAAGTGGCCCAATAAATGTCCAGTAGCTTGCAATGTCAATGGCGCCAGTGCAATGGTATCCCACCACTGATCAGAAAGAAAAAGGGTGCGGGCACCTCTGGGCAGGGATTGACCAATGCGTCAGCGTAAGCCGCAATTGTTATCTAACGGAGGTCTAGAGGGTCAGGGGTTAGTGGTTTGTATTAGTCACCTATCAAGCATGTGATGCCTAATCACATACAGACTGCCTGGGGACTGACGCGGGGTAGAACTGGCGCAGGTGGAACAAGGCGAATGCCGGGGCCACGGATATGCCTGTGCACGGGCCAGGAGCATGCACTTAGCCACCGAGGGGCTACCTGGTCATGGGAGCTTTCAAGTTCTCCATTAGTACAAACGTTGCCTTTCAGCCAGCACTAATATAGGCAGTCGCATAGTTGGTAAGCACCTATACCACAAGCTGCGACAAATGTCAAACATACCTACCGGGAAATCAGCTAGGAAGATGGTACTTTATTGCAGGACCAGGGCCTAGACGGTCTCTACACTGCATTGGCAGAGTACTTTCATGATAGTCTTAAGCAGCGGGATGGCTGATGTGGTGTGAGCGATGGGTTGCTGTTCCAGAGGCCGCGATGAGGGGGCATCATGCAGAGCACATAGTGGTTTACCAAGATAGTTGGGCGTGTATCCGCTTTCTGATGGTTGATTGCAGTTTGTAGGTAACTAAGATAGAAATTGAGCTACGAGCCGGCAAGGTAGAAAGGCAGGCAAATCGAGAGGTATCGGTTTGGACCAGAAGTGTCCCCAGTCTCTAAAATATCTGATGGGAGGTGCCACAATACGGTAGCTGGAACTGGGTTATTAACCTCCAGCTCGGTACTAGCGGATCAAAATTACTGAACGATGATCTTTGGGTTAAGGAAGATACGCAGGAATATTCGGTTCAAATCCCTGAATCATGCAAAACCGTATAGAAGTTGATTGCTTGTGCCAGCGTAAGCTAATTACGATTTCAGTGAGGCTGATGCTGAAGGGTAGCTAGGTACACACAAAGCCGATAGAATAGAGACAAACTGGGGGCATTCACAGACAGCAACCGCTCCCAGGATCACAAAGGCATACAAGGGAGGGGTCCAATATTCCCAAAAGGGAGCCGGGGATACAATGAACAAGGAGAGCCGGGCCATTAGTTAGAACCTCATTAGGCGAGGACTATGGTCAGCGGCAAAGTACTAGGTGCACGTTGGAACAAAGTATGGTACACAACACAGACGGAGGACCAGGATCACAGGCTGAACACGTTGAGGGGCTCGTTTCTTGAAGGAATAGAAAGGATGGATACGAAGGGTAGGCTCGGTCAGACACAATGAATGAGAGAATGGAGGCGGGCCAGGGCAACCTCGGACAGCGCCCCCTGGGCCGAATCGCGGGACATATTGCACTAGAAGAACAGTATTCCCAGGAGGGGTGCATCAGGGTTCAAGTCATAGCCCCAAAGAACAAAATTATTTTCCTTGGTCACGAGCCCATGCTTTAAGAAGCAGAGTTCCAGATTAAGCCATTGCGGAGGGCAGTGACGAGAACCTCACCATCTAGATAGATGAGGCAGTGCAGGGAAAAGCCGGAGTCAGAGAACCCCTGCCCCCGGGGTACACAGATGACAAGGTTTCAGCTGCCTGGCAGAGAGCGATAGGTTCCTCCGGCACGTCGTACGGGTGCTAGAGCTAATTATCTTGTGGTCCTGAGGGGAGCTGGGGGAGCTGTCAGTGATCGATAAACCACATCCAGCGTGGCGGAGTCACGAGGTTAAAATATCTTCACAGATGTACGTAAAAAGGCAATTGCCCGAACAACGTCCTTGGGATGCCTAAGCGGCAGGGACTCTTGAGACAAGTGCAATGCCCGAAAAAGGTCCCTGGGATGCCTTACGGCAGGGATACTAGAGGCATAAGGTAAAACGGTCAGCACGGGGCGCACAGGGCACTTGCAGCCCAGGCATGGACAAAGGGCCACGAATGCCACACATTCGGTAGCAAGTTGAAGCCTCGAAGCCGCGACCCGCTGTACCAAGTGACAGAAGTCGAGCTGTCACAACATTTGGAAGCGAGTTATCACGACCTTGAAGAAGCATGACTGTAAGGTTGATGCATTGTAGAATTAGGCAAATTACGGTTTTTAAGATGGAATAAAGTATACTGTATAACCTATTATGAGATGGCTTACATTGTAATCTGAGATAAGACAGAAATTAGCATGTTAAGGACCAATGCCATCATGACAAGTGTGTACCAACTTATGATGTGAATAAACTGCGGCCGTTCTAACGCCACAATGGTCCTGGTGTACATAATTGATGGGAATGAAGGAACGTCAGGAGGGCCCATGAGATGCTCGCACAGCTGGGGGGGGTAGGGTGAGTCTACTAGACAGCAATCCTGTCAGGTTTCTCAGGTCCATGCATGTTGTATTGCTCCAGTCCATGTTTTTCTTTGAATTGTGGGATTTGTAGTCTTTTATATGCCATTCTAAAACAGGAATAGAAGTCCCAGAATTCAAATAAAAAGCATGGACTGAAGCAGCACATCATGCATGGACCTGGAAAACTTGGCAACTATGAGACAGTGCATGCGCTGTCTGTTGCGGGCACATTGTAGCTTACCAAAAACACAGTGGGGGTTGGAGCTCACCAAATCCTTACCATTGTTGCCTTTCCTGGCACTCATTTCCCAGTTTTTTTTTGTTGGCGTCCCAGCTTGTCAATCTTGTGTTTGTCCTTCCCATGGAGCATTGCTGCTTTACCATCTCTTTGACTGGCTGGCACCTTGGCTTCCATTGTTTACTTTTAAAACACAACTTTTTCCTTTTGTATTAAGCACTCCATTAGAGTGCATGTGTTTTCGAGCTGACTATCACATGTATTTCTCTCCTTCCGCACTCATGTTTGCTCTCTGTTGCCTGAGTGCTTCTCCCTGCCTCCCTTCCTGTTGACCACACCCATCAGTTTCTCACCATTGCCTCCCCATGCCTTCTCTCCAACCACACCGTCCGTGTTGATTTCTCCCAAGCCCCTGTTGTGTTTCCCCCCTCGCCTTAAAAAAAAAATGTTTGTGCACGTTTTATTTTTATTTTAGTTACTGATCTAACTTGGATCGGCAACAAAAAAGGAAAAAAAGTGCCTGGTATTTGTAGGTGTGCATGCCTATGAAATGAAGATGCCGGCTGCATCAAATTCTTTTCTTATAAACTTCAGCCACGCTATACAGCATTACAGATGCGTGAGGCATGGCTAGAAGCAATTGACATGGCCTATAGAGGTTCCAAAGGTGATATTTATGCAAGCTATATTTCCTTTGTCAATGTATTTTAGCCATGTTGTATGTGTGCGTGGATGCTGTACAGCTTTGCTGAAAGTAAAAAAAAAAAAAAGCAACATGATGGGATCAGTGCTTTGCCACATCATACCATTTTTTTCTACTTTACTTTCTGCAATGCTGCACAGTTGCACTGCTGTACAAGGTGGCTAAAGAAAACATTGGAAAAGCCACTAGTTCTTGCGTAGGCGAGACCTATTGGCTTTGCCAATGCTTGTTTCATTAGCACATTCCACTCTCACATGGCGGAGTGTTCTAATAGCTATATAACTACTGTAGCAGACTGCACAGTGAATAAAGTTTGCTTCCTTGTTATAGCAGGCCTTTAATGGCTGGTATAACGCACTTCGGCAGAATATAAGGCTATAGTATATATGTTCAGACAACTAAATACGGAGGCCCATATTTATAAAGGTTTAGCGTCACCCTTGCACCACGCAAGGGGGCGCAATGGTGACGCAAAACCTAGAATGATATTTACCAAGCTATGTAAGACCACCTTGCGTGGCCCTGCGTGGCTTGGTAAATGTGGCGTAACATAAGGCAGCACAAGTCGCAGCCTTGCGTTACTCTGCCCCAGGGAGGCGTGACATGGGTGGAGTGTGGGTGTTCCCACACATCCACCGATGTATTTTGGTGCATTCTCATATTTACCATTAGTGGTAACCCTGGGAATGAGTCAAAATGCTGCGCCACCCCAGGGAGGCGTAACAAGGAGAAATATGTATATTTCTCCTCGTTTTGTCCTCTTTCTACGTGTGCTGCATTCTGCAGCACGCATAGAAAAAGGAAAATGTTCTGAGGATTGTTTGTGCAGGAAGGGACACCTTCCTGCACAAAAACAAACATGGCTACAATGCAGGCACCCTTCCACCATGGCGCAAGGGTGCCTACATTGGCAGTAGGCAGCACATTGTGCGAAAAGGCAGGCAGAGAGCAGGAATGCGTTGTATAATGTTAAATATTACATTCCTGTCATCTCCCTTTCACACAGCAGAGCAAGTGGGCTTGCTGTGTTGTGGCAAAATTTGATAAATATGCCCCATAACTTGTAATTTTTAATTTTTCTAAAGCAGAAACTCTTAGGACTTAAATCACAAAACTGTTTCTGTGAAGCACAAGTTACTAACTTATGTAACGATATATCTGTAAGAGACAGTAGTTAGTGACAGATTCCTTACCTTAGAATATCCCCAGGCGTCAGGCTGGATCCGGAAAAGTTTTTGCGTAGCAGTACCCTTGCGCGTCGGTAGGCGGCGTCGTGCGGCTCCGCGTCCGTCGTCGGCGTCGTGATCGGCGGGATGACGTCGCGGGCAGTACTTAGGCGCCGCCCTGCGCGCTGACGTCAGTTCTGTACACGACTTTCCGCGCCAGGAACGCAGAGCCATGCAAGAAGCTGACATAGGTGTCTGAAAAATACTAGGGCCCTGAAAGGGATGTCCTTAACCCTAGAAATCAGTTCGCAGAACGGGGAGGATGGGTGGGCGGTAGGAATCTGTCACTAACTACTGTCTCTTACAGATATATCGTTACACAAGTTAGTAACTTGTGCATCTGAAAGAGACACGTTAGTGACAGATTCCTTACCTTAGAATAGATACCCCAGCAATACCAACCCCGGTGGTGGGTCTGCGAACAAAGATCAGACAAGGAAGTCCTGGAGGACAGAACGGCCAAAGAAGCCGTCCCTCCGGACCTGACTGTCAAGGCAGTAATGCTTTGTAAACGTGTGCAGCGAGGCCCACGTAGCTGCCTGACAGATAACCGGCAGCGGAACACCGCGGCCCAAGGCCATGGTAGCAGCCGTTGCCCTGGTGGAATGGGCACGCAGCCCAACAGGAGGCTCCTTTTAGCCAAAGAATAGCAGGTCTTGATGCACAAGGTAACCCAGCGGGAGATGGTCCTCTTGTGCACCGCCCGACCTTTTTGGCGCCCACGTAGCCAACAAAGAGCTGGTCATCCACCCGGAAGTGTTTTGTGCGGTCAATATAGAAGGAGAGCGCACGTTTTGGGTCCAGACGGTGGAGCCTCTCTTCCTCTCTGGAAGGATGCGGAGGCGGAAAGAAGGTGGGCAAAGTGATGGTCTGCCCAATGTGGAAAGCAGTAACCACCTTTGGCAAGAAGGACGGACGCGTCCGAAGAACAACCTTGTCTGGATGAACAGACAGAAAGGGAGGTTTGCAAGATAGAGCCTGGAGCTCACTCACCCGCCGAGCGGAGGTGATGGCCACCAGAAAGGCTGTCTTCAGAGTCAGAAGACGAAGAGGACAGTTATGTAGAGGCTCAAAGGGAGCGCACATTAAAAAGGTAAGAACCAAGTTCAAGTCCCACTGAGGCATTACAAACGGAACAGGAGGGAAAAGGTGAGTAATGCCTTTTAAGAACCTGTTAACAACAGGGGACTTGAAAAGAGAGGGCTGATCAGGGAGCCTGAGGAAGACCGAGATAGCACAAAGATAACCCTTGATGGTACCCAGGGCAGAACCCTGTTGGGCCAGAGAGAGAAGGAACAGAAGGACCTCAGAAAGAGGGGCAGAAAGGGGATTCACAGCCTTTGCTGTGCACCATGCCACAAATTTGTTCCACCTGCAGGCGTATACCACCTTAGTGGAGGGACGCCTGGCTGCCAGAATCACATCACAAACTTCGGGAGGCAAGTCGAAAGGAATCAACTGCCGCCGCTCAATCTCCACGCAAGCAGGTGTAGACTGGACAGGTTCGGGTGGAGGACCGTCCCCTGCTGCTGCGACAGAAGATCCTCCCGAAGAGGCAGACGGATCGGGGGATCTACGCTCATATTGAGTAGCTCGGGATACCAAACTCTTCGAACCCAGTCCGGAGCCACAAGAATGACTTGGGCCCGGTCGTGCCGAATCTTCTTCAACACTCTGGGTAGAAGTGGTATAGGCGGAAAGGCGTACAATAGACCGCAACTCCACTCGTGACGAAAAGCGTCGCCGAGCGAGTGCCGGCTTGGAAATTCCAACGCGCAGAACTGATGACATTGCGCGTTCTCTTCGGTGGCGAATAGATCTAACCAAGGCTCTCCCCACTGTAGAAAGAGTCCTTGCGCCACTTCCGAGTGAAGACGCCATTCGTGATCCATCATGCACCTGCGGCTGAGTTCGTCCGCCCTGGCGTTCAGGGAACCTGCCAGGTGTTGAACCATCAGGAACATGCCCTGATGTTCCAGCCATGTCCAGAGGCGCAGAGCCTCCTGACAAAGGGTCCACGACCCCACCCCGCCTTGTTTGTTGCAGTACCACATGGCGGTGGTGTTGTCTGTGAACACCTGCACTACCTTCCCTTTGACAGAGGGAAGGAATGCCTTGAGTGCAAGTCGGATCGCCCGGAGCTCCAGAATGTTGATATGGAGCCGGGACTCCGCCGGAGACCAGAGGCCTCTGATCTCCGCCTCTCCCATGTGACCGCCCCATCCCAGAAGGGACGCGTCCGTCACAACTGTGTGCTCTGGCTGGGGAAGGGAGAGGGATCTGCCCATGACCCATTGCCGGTTCGAGAGCCACCACTGCAACTGTTTTGCAGTCCCCTCCGAGATCTGGACGTGATCGGACAGGTTGCCCTGGTGCTGCGCCCACTGGAACTTCAGGTCCCACTGCAGAGCCCGCATATGCCATCTGGCATGATTGACCAGCAGAATGCAGGAGGCCATGAGGCCCAGCAGCCTCAGGGTCATCCGTACCGAAACCCAGGATAAAGGCTGAAAGATCGGAATCATAGCCTGAATATCCCGGACTCGCCGTTCGGGAGGATAGGCCCGAAACTGCGTCGTGTCCAGAACTGCTCCGATGAAAAGGAGCTGTGGAGAAGGAATCAGATGCGACTTCGGCACATTGATGGAGAACCCCAGCGAGTGCAGGAGTTCGGCCGTAGTCTGGAGGTGGGAGACAACTGCCTGGGACGAGCCCGCCTTCAGCAGCCAGTCGTCGAGGTAGGGGAAGACTGAAACCCCTGCTCGGCGCAGATGAGCTGCGACCACCGCCATCACTTTCGTGAACACCCGAGGGGCACTGGTAAGGCCAAAGGGGAGCACGGTGAACTGAAAATGCTCGGGGCCTACCGTGAACCGAAGGTAACGCCGGTGGGCCGGCAGGACGGGGATGTGGAAATATGCGTCCTGCAAGTCCAACGCTACCAACCAGTCTCCAGGGTCGAGGGCAGTCAAGACCTGAGCTAGGGTGAGCATCTTGAACTTCTCCTTCCGGAGGAAGCGATTGACGTTCCGGAGGTCCAAGATAGGACGCATGTCCTCCTTGTCCTTTTTGGGCACCAGGAAGTAGTGGGAGTAGCAACCACGCCCTACTTCTGGGGTCGGAACATGCTCGATGGCCCTCTTGGCCAAGAGGGCCGTGACTTCCTTCTGCAGAAGTACCAAGTGATCCCCTGACATGCGGTGGAATCGAGGTGGCATGGCTGGGGGGGTGGACTCGAAGGGGAGGGAGTAGTCCCTTCGGACAATGTCCAAGACCCACCTGTCCGAAGTGATGGTACGCCAGTGGGGAAGGTGATGGCGGACCCTGCCCCCTACTGGCGTGCTGTGCACCTGAAAGGAGGGACTAGGAGGGTTTGGAGGCCGCGGACGGGTTGGAGGTGGTGGCCTGACCCGCACGCTGGTTGCCCGATCCGCCACGGCGGAATCCACGTCCTCGGCCACGCGAAGACGCCTGCTGCGCGGGCCGGTGGCTGGGCTGCTGACGTGAAGGGGCGCCCCTACCGTGGCCACGATAGGGGCGAAAAGCAGAAGTCAGCGGAGGGCGCGTAGCAGAAAGGCCCAGGGACTTTGCTGTAGCCCGCGAGTCCTTAAAGCGCTCCAACGCATGGTCTGCTTTGGACCCAAAAAGACCGACTCCATCAAAGGGCATGTCCATGAGAGTATTCTGGACATCCCCTGAAAAACCAGTGGTTCTCAGCCAGGCGTGGCGTCGTAGCGCCACCGTCGTTGCAATAGACCTGCCCAGCGAGTCGGCGGTATCAAGGCCACATCGAATTGTATATTTGGCCGCATCCCTTCCTTCCGCAATGGCGCGGGAAAGCAGTGTCTGGACCTCCTCAGAACACTGGGGCAAAACATCCGCCACCGAATCCCACAATGAGTGGGTATATCGGCCCAAAAGGCAAGCGGTGTTGATGGACCGCAAGCCAGCACTGGAGGAAGAAAACCCTTCTTCCCAAATTGATCCAGGCGTTTGGATTCCCTATCCGGAGGGGCGGTAGGGAAGGCGGTTTGGGAAGCGGAGGCTTGGACAACCAAGCTCTCAGGGGTGGGGTGGACAGAGAGAAATAGGGGGTCGCCCGGAGCTGGGCGATGGCGTCGGGACACGTTCCTATCCACAGGAGCCCCTGTTTTGGGCTTGGACCTGCGCCCAAAAGAACGTCAGTGAGGGCGTCGTTAAACGGCAGCACAGTCTCCGAAGAGGAGGCTGCCGGCTGAAGCACCTCTGTCAAGAGATTAACCTTGACCGCCACAGCAGGGAGTTGGAGATGTAAGGCTCCAGCCGCCCTACGCAACACCGTTGCAAAATTAGCTCCCTCCTCCGTAGCCACGGGAGGAGACAGCATGCCAGTGTCAGGGAAGTATCTAGACCACTAGCATCCCCTAGACCCTCTGTCCAGTCCTCATCGTACTGACACTGTTGTGTCAGAGGGTCATCAGACCCCTCCCAGTCCTCCTGGTCCTCCTCAGGTTCAAAATAAGGGGAGGAGGGACATTTGGGACCCAAGGTCTCATCGGCGCCGGAACCGGCGTCGAGCGACGTCGGTCCGGGTCCATGTCCGGAGCCGGAAGGAACTGGGGAACGACACCGCTCGGAGCCCCAGGCGGCGTCGAGAACGGCACCGGAGACATCGGCGCCGGCGGAGGTGTCGTTAGGTCGACCGGCGTCGATGGGGGTTGTGGAGCCGGGATCGAGGCCGGGGCCGAAGCCGGAGCCGGGATCGAGGCTGGAGGCACGGGCGACGCCGGGGCCGGAGCCGTCGGCGACGCCGGAGCAACCCCATCAGGGCCCGCGGGGCCCGAAGGCGCACCGGAGGGGCCTGGAGGCCCGAAGAGGCGGGCCATGGCCGACAGGAATTCCTGCACTTTGGCCGGATCCGCCCCCGAACCCGGGAAGGGCGGGTATGGCGGGGGCGACTCCACAGGCATGTCCGGGGCCGCGGGGGCGGGGACGGTGCCGGGAGGGGTTTCAGCCGAGTCGCGAGACCGGCGAGGCGAAGTCCTAGAGCGATGATGCTTTTTGGACTTCTTGTGTTTTGACTTACCGGACGAAGAAGACTTCGATGCCGACGACCGGTGTGGACTCCGTGATCGACCCCTGGACCTCTCACGCGACCGGGGCTTCTGCGGAGCCGAATGCCGGGCCTCGAGGAGCTTTCGAGACCGCTCTCGCAAAGCTTTCGGGTTGAGGGCCTGGCAGTCGGTACAAGACTCCGTGTCGTGGCCTCGGCCGAGGCAGAAGAGACACTCCCAATGCGGGTCGGTGACGGACATCATCCGAGCACAGGCGCCGCAACGTTTGAAACCGGGCATCCCTACGACACCTTGATAGAGAAAAACAGTGAAAAAATTCACCAAAAAGTATGGTAAAAAAATGACCAGGGCACTGCTCTTCCCGGATCTGCGCTTGCTGGCGCGGAAAAAGAAGAACTGACGTCAGCGCGCAGGGGCGGCGCCTAAGTACTGCCCGCGACGTCATCCCGGCGATCACGACGCCGACGACGGACGCGGAGCCGCACGACGCCGCCTACCGACGCGCAAGGGTACTGCTACGCAAAAAACTTTCCGGATCCAGCCTGACGCCTGGGGATATTCTAAGGTAAGGAATCTGTCACTAACGTGTCTCTTTCAGATTAGCTGTATTGTATTGTATTGTAATTGCATTTATATAGCGCTTACTACCCCTGACGAGGTGCCGAAGCGCTTTTTTGGCGAGTAGCACGCTACTCCGGAACCCATAAAGGATTAGTGTTGAATTGATATAATGAAATATGAAAGTAATTTGAGTGGTGGATAGGTTAGTAAGTTATTTGGATTCAGAAGGATACCGGAGGGATAGAAGAGGGAAAAAGGTTTGCATTTATATAGCGCTTGTTACCCCTGATGGGGTGTTGAAGTGCTTTTTTTGGCAAGTAGCACGCTACTCCAGAACCCATAAAGGATTAGTGGTGAATTAGTATAGTGAAATATGAAAGTAATTTGGAGTGGTGGATATTGGTCAGTTATTTGGAGTGAAAAGGATAGCGGAGGGATAGAAGAGTGATAAAGGTTTGCATTTATATAGCGCTTGTTAGCCCTATTGGGGTGTTGAAGCACTTTCTTGGCGAGTAGCACACTACTCTGGAACCCATAAGGATTAGTGGTGAATTAGTATAGTGAAATATGAAAGTAATTTGAGTGGTATGGCATCGGTTCTTCTTAGAGGGACTCGTAAGGGAGGTAGAGCTCTTTCTGTTCTGGCTCCCAAGTCGTGGAATTGCTTACTGATATCATTACAGAGCATTAAGAACCAATATTGATTTTGTAAAGAACTAAAGACGTGTCTCCTTTACTAGTCGGCTGAACTTATTTTCAGGCCCTTTCACTAGTTCTAGTGCCAAGAGACCAGAGGATAAACATGAGTAAGAAGTGCCAATTTCTTACTTCTCTTTCCAGTATGCCTGCAAGATTCTCGTTAAAAAAATAAACAAAATTGCACATATACACATACACAGAGGAGTTTGGGGTCAGCCCTCTTTAACCACTGTGTGGTTGAGTGTCGTTCACATTCAGTTTTCACCTGTGAAAGCACAGAGCATGGGGTAATGGGTCAGCCCGCCTCAGCACTTCATGTCTATTACCCTGTGAGGGATGGTACTTTGCCTGATCACATGTGCACATCCATCTGAAACTCACTGCACTGCACTGCTACGGCTGCTGGGCTAGTTCTTTATTCTTATATTTTCCCTTTTATAGGCTGCCTTTTCATTTCTTTTTTTATATCATGATTTTATTTCTTATTTTATTATAATTTTTTTTTTTTTTAACAAAGACTGTCAGTTTCCTTGGTAGTGCTACCAGGCCACTGGCCTGTAGAGTGGCGTACTTTAAAATTTCCAAAGTCACTCACAGCTGCTCACAAAAAGCTTTCCTAATAAGGCCCAATGTGTGTGTATATATTGTAACATATTGAATGGTGTTATCCTATCTTCATCTAATTGTATTATCCTATCTTCATTCTTTCGAAGCACACAGGAGCCATCCAGTGTAAAAAAACAAAAAACTGTTTTATTTACCAAGACCTGCAACTCAAACGATCACCAACAACAGGCATTTACAAATTTTATCGTGTGATTGGGTTTTGAGACCTGTTGTGACATAGTTTACTGGATGGCTCGTGAATGTCCAGTATTCAGTTTCACATTTGTATCCATTTATACTTTTCAGATGTCCCTTTAATCTCTCAAAAAATTTAAAGCTCACAAAGGTGGATAGGTGGAGCCTGATATTTAACAGTATAAATACAAATATGTGTGCCTAATCCCTCCCTAAAGTGTGAAATATAGGGGCTCATTACGATGGCGGAACGATCGCCACCGCCGGGCCGGCGATCGTTCCGCCATCAAATTGAGAATTACCCACCGCCATATTAGGATGGCGGTGAGTATTGAGGCGGACGCAAAGTCCGTCCGCCGCTTTTCCGCCGGTGGCAATCGCTCCGATTGCCTGGCGGGCGGAGCAGGGCCACTAATATGGTGGCGGTGCCTAGCAGGCACCGTCCGCCATATTAGGATGTGGGCTTTAGGAGGCCTTTCCATGGCGGCGATGCCGCTATGGAAAGGCTGGGGGGATTGGGTTTGGGGGCCCGTTGCGGGCCCCCCCATGTTGGGGGTGGGGGGTGTCGCTGCACTTGCATTTCCATGCACCATGTGGCAGGCACCGCGTGGTGCCTGCCACGTGGTGCAGGGAAATGCGGTGCAAGCACCTTTCACATTGCGGACGGTGCTGCAGCCAGCAGCACCGCCCGCAATGTTAAAGGCCCAGGATGCGCCCGCCAGTATGGCGGTCGCATCCTAATTGCAGTGGTGGGACCGCCGCATGTCTGGCGGGCGGTCCCAATCACCGCTACGGTGGCGGGCGGACTTTGTCCGCCCGCCATCGTAATCAGCCCCATAGTCTTGATAAGGAAAACTTAAAACATCATTAATTCGGTCTTCCACCGAAATATATAACCTAATCAACAAAACATTGTCAACAACCCCTCTTACCTGCTACCCTGCTTTGCTTTCACATTAAACACTACACTACTACTAGTCATTGAGTAATTGTCGTTTATTGTTTTAGTTAATATAAACTATATCAGTATAAATATATATATCCATACAATAAGATAAAAGAATCATGTTGAAATAAGGTGAAAGGATAAATAATGAGGGGGTTTATTAGCTAAAAGAAAATTCATTAGCTAAAAGATATTGGTTTTATATAAACTCAAATACAGTAGTAAAATGCCTGCTGCTCATTGCTCCCAGCATTCCCTGCACGAGGGGCTCAATACAGCGGGTATCAAAAAACAATCACCCAGGACCATATGTAGGCAACGGGGAACATCATAAATTGAGAGGTGAGAGCAACATAGAGTGCAAAGTCAAAGAGCTTTATAAAGTGCAGAGAGATGCTATGAGGCAGGGTTGACACAGTGTGAGATGCAAGGGGGAACTTTCTTGACTTAAGAGGTAAGAGCAACATAAAGTGCAAAATCAAAGTGCTTTATAAAGTGCAGAGAGATGTTATGAGACAGAGTTGACACGGATAGTGGAGATATTATCTTACTCATCCTGCCCCTCCTAGCAGCCACTCCGGTGAGTAGTTGTGATAACTGATTGTCAATGTCCCTTCTGCTTACACCCCTTTCAAAACTAAATACATCTTAACCACCCTAGTGGCACAGTTCGGTCCTTTTGGATGCAATAGTCTGTTATAAGCTTTTGGGCTATCTTGGGATTGTGAGTGTTGGTGAATTGCGGGTGCAGCAAAGCCTTGAGTTTTTCAACAAATTATCCCCACCTCGATAGGGCACCTGGCCCGTATTGAGTGAAACAGAGCGTAGATGCTTCCAGGCAGGTGCGTGCACTTTGGGCCAGAAAGATTGGTTTCAGCAGTGTCCTCCTAAGTAAGTCGAGCTTGGGGCAGCAACACAAGGGGTGATCTATGTCTTTAGCTGCATAACCTGCAAGCCCCTCCCCCACCCTGATGAGCCTTTGCTGGATTAAATTCTGAGACTGGTAAGCCTAGTAATCGCATATACAGAATCGCTCAGCGAGCCTATTTATGGTTTCCGATAGATATGGTTGTGGCTTCTCCACCAGGTAGGAACTGTTCAGGGGGAGTAGGATATTCGAGTTCTTTAGTGAAGATAGGTCCTGGGCCCTCAAGATTACCGTCAAATGCCTGTTGAGTACCTTACTTCAGGCTGTGTAGGGGACAACCCCATACTTTAACACTGTTTCTTCAATTTGAAAGGACCTGATGGCTTCTTGCAGTTGCTGGTTCCAGGGATTACCCAGAGTTTCGAAGATACCTTCCAAATGGGCCTTTATTGAGTTGTCAGGTACTTTCAGGACTCTGATGTAGTATTTCAATAAGGCAGATTTTCAGGCTAAAGACTGTTTCGCCAAGCCGTATTCCAATCTGAGTCTTCTGACGAATGTCACATGGCTGTTGGAATATTTTCCTGTGCCCTGTATAATAAATGAGCTCCAAGACTGAGGCACAGGACCCGGGGAAGGCCTGGTACCCATATTGGAGGGCAGGAAGGGTGGTAGCATTCAAGACCCTAAGTGTGGGGATAGCTGAGGCTCTGTTTAAAGTCGTATATAGTAGGTTGATGCCGTGAATGATTGTTCTGACTTTCTTCTTCAGAGAATTTGAGTGGACAGTGGGTTTTGAGTTTTCTGAAAACCAGACTCCCAGGTAATTGTAATTCCTGACTGTATGTTTTTTTAAATTCTTTTTATTACGCTTAAGCTTACAGCAAGCAGTTAAGAAACATGTACACTACAAATAGTCATGCGTACAGTTAAGGAGGAACAAACGGTAATCATACCTTTGATGATCATACTCTCCACCTCCCAATCCTCCCTCTGCCCCCTAGGCACCAGGGGTGCTGCTTCAGGGAATGGTTGCTTCAGTAGTAACTGCAATGGGGGTGGCACAGGGGCTTCCTCTGTAGACCTTCCGCTTGCCCAGACCCTCTCCCATTTTCTGGGGCAGCCCCGGCTTCATAAACCACTTTCTCGGCTACCATGCACAAATCCATGTCCCTTTCCAGTCCTTCAGGAGTGGTGCGGACGTTGTCGCCCATAGGCGTGCTATGTTACATTTGGCAATCGCCATGCCCAAGGTCATCCAAATCTGTTCCATGCAATTTAAGTCTGTTGCATCCCACACATTGAGACGACACCAGTTGGCGGAGTTTGGCATGTCACTTCTACATATGCCATTCATGCACGCCACCACTTATTCCCAGAAATCCTGACCCACTGGGCAACCCCAAATAATGTAGAAGAAGGTCCCTTCCTGTCCACACTGCCTACGATAGCTCGAATCAGACACTCTGCCCATTTTTTGTTTAATATCGGTTTATTGAGCAAAACCAAATAAGAAACAATGCTTGTCGCACATCTCAAAGGGAAGGGGTAAGGAGGAGACAAATGATAAGCACAAAAAGCATATCCCTCACAGGAAAGTTCGAACATTGGATATGGAAACAAATAAAGGCTATTTTGAAGGATGGCAGTACCCATGGATTAGGGCCAAGGCAACAGTCTCGGGTGAAAAAGCCATTTACATAGGAGATGAGTCTCTTGTACAGCCCCGAGGGGCTTAAATTGAGCCCAGGGTCTAAGAGTCAGCATAAAAAAGATAGACTGTCCCAGAGGGACCCTTGCTATACAGCGGGGAGCAAACAAAGACACAAAAGCGACAATAGGAAACAAAACAGGGCTCCCGCCCAATCTGAAGGCATATATCGCTGTGTGACAGCACTCACAGGGTTTATGGCAATCAACATGTGAAGTTATAATAAACAAAAAGAGAGGAGAGAGGAAGAGAAATAAAAAATTTGTTTAGAGAAGACAAAAGAAGAAGAAGAAGAATCAAGGGAAAGAGGAAATCAGAAAGAACAAGGAAAGGAAAGAGAGAGGAGGAGGAGGAATGGATGCGCCAGGGAAGAGCAGAGGGGGAGGCCAGCAACAAGGCTCAGAGTGGAGGGCAGAATTTCAGCGGGTTCAGAGTGGGCATCCAGCGGGCGGCGTAATCTAGTCCAGGGGGTCCGGCTGCCCACCTCTAGAGTAAGGCTCCACAGGACTATCAAACAATTGCAAAGCCCTCAGTCTAGGAGGCATTAGGCGTGAGTGTTCCATTTTAGTAAGGTGATGCACTAGGGGACGCCAGATGCGATCAAAGCGGGTGTCAGCGTGGGCAAGATGGGCTGTAAGCAATTCAAGGGTGAGGACATCCCATAGGCGGAGAAACCATGCAGCAATAGGCGGGGGGTGGGGACGTTTCCAGCAGGAGGCAATGGTCTGACACGCTGCTCCCAGTAAATGTAGGATAAGATACCAGTGGGCCGAGGTCATGGCCCGTAGCGTACTGGGTCGAATGCCTAGTAGCACAAGGGATGGGGCGGAAGGGACTGGGAAACCCACAACGTCCTTAATATGGCTGAGCACCTCCTTCCAGAACACAGTGAGTTCCGAGCAAGACCACCAGATATGTAAAAAATCCCCCCTAGCAGCCTGACACCTCCAACAAAGCGGGGAGGAATTTGGGAACATCTGATGAAGGCTAACAGGAGTATAGTACCACTGTGTCATCAATTTATAGGCAGATTCACGCTGCGGGATACTACAATATGCCTTAGGAATGTCCTTCCATAAGCGATCCCAGTCTTCCGGGGAGACGTCAGTGGTTAAATCAGCGGCCCAGCGAGTCTGGTAGCCATGTCTCGGTAGATGTCCAGAGTGCTGAAGAACCAAGTAGGTCTTAGAGATGAGGCCTTTAAATCCGTCGAATCGACGAACCAGGGTTTCAAAGGGGGTTAGACGCCGAGTCACTTCCCGGGAATACTCTGGGGCGGAGAGCCAATGACGTACTTGGTAGTACTGTAGATGCTCCTTGTCCGACAGGCGAAAAAACTGTTTACACTGGTCGAAAGAGCGAAGAGCAGAGCCTTGAAAGAAATCCTGGAGGACTCGGCGACCCTCTACAGTCCAGGCTTCGAAGGAGCAGGGCTGCAGTGCAGAGGGAAAGGCTGGATTGCGTGTCAACGGTGTATTAGGAGAGGGGAAAGTCGTGAGACCACGAGAGAGCGCCAATCCATCCCACACCTCCAGGACCGTTCTCATCGGTGTTGCCAAATAAGCACTTCGTGGGTGTGCGGAACGTGGGAGCCAAGCGAGATCCCAGAGTGGTCTAACAAGCTACCGCCCGGTCGATATGGAACCAGTGTTTTTCACTTTCAGGGACAATCCATTCAGAAATAAAGCGGAGGTGGCAGGCCCAGTAATATTCCATCAGATTGGGACAGGCCAGTCCCCCCGCGATCTGGGAAGCAGGAGTATCTTGTGAGAGAAGCGGGGGTGCGATTTCCCCCAGATGAATTTGGTAAATTCACGCTACAAGGCCTGGATATCCATGTGCGGGATGGAGGTGGGGAGTGACTGAAACAAATAGAGAATTTTAGGGAGAAGGGACATCTTAACTGCGTAAAGGCGGCCCAACCATGCCAAGGGAAGCCCCTCCCACCGTCGCATCTCTTCGCGAACAGAGTTGCGAAAGCGAGGCCAATTCGAGGAGGTCCAGGACGAAAGTGTAGGGGTTAAGGCCAGGCCCAAGTATCGTATGGACTCATCAGTCCACTGCACAGGGAGAAGGCCCCGGAGGCGCTGGACTTCCGGTGCTGGAAGCGTAAGATTGAGGGCATGAGATTTCTCCAAGTTAATACGGTAGCCCGAAGCCGCTTCAAAGGAGTCCAAGAAGTTAGCCACCGCAGGCAAGGAGGACGACGGAGAGGATAAGGATAGCAACAGATCATCAGCAAAGAGGGAGGCCTTGTGTTCAATACCTCCCATACGGATGCCCTGGATATCACGGTGACAACGGATGGCGATGGCCAGGGGTTCGACAACAAGCGCAAAAAGGAGGGGGGAAAGCAGGCACCCCTGCCGCGTGCCCCGGTGAATAGAAATAGGGGCAGTGGTAGAGCCATTAAAACGTATACGGGTGGTGGGTTTAGCATAGGGGGCCATCAGTTTGGATATAAAGCCCGGTCCCAAGCCAATCTTCAGAAGAACCGCCCGTAAGAAGCCCCAGTCCACGCGATCGAACGCCTTCTTGGCGTCAAGGGAGACCAAGCAGGCGGGAATAGCTCTAATGCGCGCTTTTTCCACTAAGTGGGCAATACGCCGGATGTTATCAGCTCCCTGATGGTGCCGAATAAAGCCCACCTGATTGGGGTCTACAAGTCCCGGGAGATGGAGTTCCAGCCTATTCGCTAGGATTTTCGTGAAAAGTTTAGCATCAGTGTTTAACAGAGCAATGGGGCGGAAGGAAGCCGCCAAAGTCGGGTCTTTCCCAGTCTTAGGGACCAGGACAATCTCAGCCTCGTTCATCGTAGGTGTATGGCCCGTAGTACCCGTAAAACTATTAAAGAGATGGAGCAGATGTTCCCGTAGCTGAGGATAGAAAACTCGATAAAAAGAAAGCGGAAGGCCGTCAGGCCCCGGCGTCTTGCCCGTCGGGAGTTGCTTCAAGGCCTTAGCAAGCTCATCCTGAGAGATAGGTTCGTCGAGCAACCCCTTAAAATAAGGGTCAATCGGGTCCCAGGGGCAAGCATCAAGAAACTTCTCGACCGCCTCCGGGGAGCAATGAGCCTGAGCGTAAAGCTCCTTGTAGAAGGCCATGAGGGTATTGCCCTTGTCTCTCTCCGAGGTGGCCCAAGAGCCATCAGGACCTCTGAGCCTGTGAATATGAGAGCGAGCAGTCTGGCCCCTTAAACGACGGGCCAGGCACGCCCCGACCTTGTCGCCCCCGACGTAAAATTTCTGTTTAAGGTTGACAAGCAGCCGTTCAGCGTTGTTAGTGCGTTGAAGGCGGAGTTGGCCACGCAGGGCAGTTAGACGACAATTAGCAAGGGATGGAGAGGCATGGTCCACGCGTTCCAGATCTTTAATATCGTGGGAGAGGGTATCCTCAACCAAACAGGCCTCGCGGGTCCGGGCAATAGATATAGAGGTGATGACCCCACGAATAGTAGCCTTAAAGGCATCCCACCGAACACCCTCAGGCGTATCGTCGAGGGTATTAGTCGCAAAGAAAGATTCGATCTCTTTATGGATATCCGCCACGTCAACCGGGTCGCGGAGGGCTTGAAGAGGCATGCGCCATCGCGGTAGGGGATCGTGTCGAAGTGCGGGGAGCTGGAGTGTAATCCGGACATGCGCATGATCAGAGATAGAGATGTCTGAGATGTCTGCCGTGCAGAGATCCCGCACCAGGGGGAGCGAAAGAAAAAAGTGATCGATCCGCGAATACGAACGGTGAACGTGAGAGTAGAAGGAATAATCTCTGGAGTCCGGGTGCAGGTACCTCCATGAATCAACCAAGCCGAGGTCAGTAATGGCATTTTTCAGGTGCGCCGACATCGCCCCCGAACCCTGATGCGCCCGAGCCGTACGATCCCATTCGGGGTCCCAAACTAAGTTAAAGTCGCCTCCCAGAACAATAGGAGTAGAGACCGCACGCAATAACGTCCCCAGCTGCCGTCACAGATAGGCGTCCTGCTTCTGATTGGGGGCATAAATATTAACAAAAGTGCAGGAGCTTCGGCCCCAAACCATGTCAACTTTTTAAAATCTCCCCTCGTCGTCAGCTATGCATTGGGAAGAGGTCGCACGCCAGCCGGACTTAAAGAGAAGTGCCACCCCTCCAGTCTTAGTTTGAGAACTTGCCCAATATTGGGTAGGATATTTGCGATGAGACATGAGGTGGGTGTCAGAGGAAAGCAGGTGAGTCTCCTGAAGAAAAATCACATCAGGATCGTGTTGGGATAAATAGCGCCAGACCTGGCGACGCTTGGAAGGTGCGTTGAGGCCTTTGACGTTAAGGGAAAGGAAAGTGACAGTATGGGTCATCGTGTAGGAGAAAGGGCGCAGCGCGCATGAGGGACAGCAGCAAGCAGGAAGAGGCAGCGTTGGGAGCCAACTAGGGGGAGACTTGGGTGCGTGTTAGGACCATTAGCAAGCAGGATGAGGCAGCTCTGAGAGCCAGCTAGGAAGAGACGTGAAAAATGAGGGAAGATGGAACCCACTCTCAAAAAGGCCAACCGCCCCTCCAAACACGCATAGGTGACAGGACGACAGAGGAACAGGGGCAGTCGCAGCACCCACAGAGCGAGCAAGTGAATAAGGACCCATCCATTCCAGCTCGACAGTCGACCAGACCCCCCCCCCACCGACCAGTCCTGATGATGCCAACCAAAGGGCAAGTCCGACGCATCCGAAAGGGACAGAGAGAAGAAAGAATAAAGAAAGAACCAAAGAGAAAAAAAAAGACAGAGAACAAACAGGCCAACTGGGCCTCAATACTGCAGAGTCTAGACAGGGCAATCCTGAATCCCGAAGGCGGATCATCCCAGAGAAGTCACTCCCTAATAGGACTCCAACAAGGGGGGGTGTTGGACACACATGAGGCACAGAGCCTCCGTCGGCAGCATCCCGTGCAGGTCTGAGAGGAAGGCACACTGAGGATCAGTCTCTGAGTCCCAGCGAAGGGGCCCTGCTGGAAAGGCCCAGGTCAAAGGCAAAGCCGAGAGCATCCCAGCGTCAGAGAGGATTAGGTCGTAAGAGAAGGCGAGGCGCTCAGGGACCGCACCTGGTTAATGGCCTCCTGTTTAGCCTGTGCAGAGTCAAGTTCCCTGGAGAGGCGACGAGAACGAGGTGGAAGAACAGTGGACCACTCCGGACGAAGGGAACCCTGGGACGAGTACCGGAGGGTGGAGGGTCGTCGCCGTCAGAGTCAATAGGAAGATGAAGAAGGCGCTGCGCCTCCTGCAGGGAACGGACACTCCGACGTCTGCCCTCCCAAGAAAACAGTAAGGCGAAGGGGTGGCCCCATTGGTATTTTTTCAAGGTCTCTCAGCTTGTCGGTCACAGGTTTGAAGCTCTTCCTGCGCCGGAGAGTAGAGGGTGCGAGGTCCTGAAAGATCTGGACGTTTGCAATCCCTGCACTTTACGAAGGATGGCCTCCTTGTCTGTGTAGAAATGGACCCGCGTGATGATGTCGGGTACCAAGTGAGGGCGATTGCGAGGGGCAGGCAACCGGTGGGCCCTGTCGAGCATAGGCGGAGAGGTGCCCTCTCCCTCTCGGATGGCATGAAGGAGATCTGCAGTGTACGAGAGGATATCTGATCCTTCCGTTCCCAATGGCACGCCTCTAATGCGGAGGTTGTTCCGCCTACTGCGGTTCTCCAGGTCTTCCTGCTTCAGCTGAAGGGTGATATTCTGGTCCTCGAGCTCAGCTACCTTCTTCCATAGGCCATCAATATCCTCTGTCCGAGTGTCCATCCTGCGCTCGAGGCCGTCCACCCGTTCCCCGAGGTCAGACACCTCTCTGCGAATGTCCTGCAGCCCAGTCTTAAAGTCCTGGCGAAGGGAGCCAATCTCGGTCTTAATCTCTTGCAGGAACGCCGACATATGTGCCTGAGTGATGGGCACTCCAGAGGCCGACACCCCAGACGGCGGCAGAGAAGAGGCAGGGTCGTCTTGCGTGCTGGGGAGCGATTTGGACCATAAGGAGGTCACCGGGTTTTCCCGGGAGGCAGCAGCATCAGGTTGCTTGGGAGGCATGGCTGTGATATGCAAGGGCGGTGCAGAGGCTGCTTCAGGGGGGCACCCACCACAGGAGCGAAGAGTGCGTAAGCAATGCCCCACGTAAGGGCGATCAGGCCAGAGGGGAGGCGAATAATTCAGGCTCCAGAGTGCCGGGCGATATCAGGGGCCCACAGCTCCCAAGCATGCAGGCTTGAGTCCAGGAGGTCCAAGCAGGGGCAACGGCGGTACAAGGGGCCAACCGCCAAAAAGCACCAATCCAGGGCACTCCCTTACAGCAGGCTGTGGACCTCAGAAGGGCGTCAGGGCCAAGTAGGGCGAGGCGGGCCAATCAAGAAGCAACTGCAAGCTGGGAGGGTGGAGGCACAACGGCGCTGGGTCCGGGGCAGTCCCTCACGAGGTCCCTGGGGGTCCCCAGCAGTCACAGGCAACTACGCAGGTTTGCAGCGGGGCCCAGGGCGCCCGAGATGTCAGGGCAGCCAGAGAGTATGGGGAGAGTCACAGGAGGGGCTCCAAGAAGCCGATCCGCGTAGCTGAGGGCTGGGCATCAAGCAGGGGCACCAGCGGCAGGGTCAGGGGTGCGAGGGCCGCACAGGGAGGCAAAATGGCGGCGGGGCCGGGGGACACCCCGGAGGTCTCCTGTGTGACTCGTGCCTGCAACAGCGCGACCCCCTGCCCCGGTACCTCCGGCCTCCTCACGGCCCAGCAGCAGTTGCTCCGCGCGTCTGGTCTGGCGGCAGGGACAGGCCACGGGATCCGCGGGACTCAGCAGGCCTCAGAAGGCCCTCCGGCCTCCCTCCGCACCCGGTGGCAATCAGCAGCAGAGGCGGCCGCCAGCGGACCCGCAGACGATGCCCAGGCGTCGCAGTGTCTCCGGCGTCCTCCAGGAATCAAGTCCCGCACTTCTGTGCCCCGGGAGAAAGCGTCCGCCGCCGTGTAAGGCTCACCAACAGCAGACGGGGAAAATGGCGGTGAGTGCAGGCCGGACCTCCGGAGGGCGAGGACGGCAGGCAACAGGGTCCCCGGGCCGCGTTCACAGCGGCAAGCAGTCGCAACGGAGAACCCCAGAGATCATCGGGGTCACCAGCGATGGAGGAGGACAGCAGAGACCGAGTAAAAGGCGAAAGCGGGAAGCGCCGAAGCGGAGACTCGATGGAAGACGTCTCACTCCATGCGCGCCCAAGCCACGCCCCCCACTCTGCCCATTTTAAACATCGTGTTGCAAGAGAGGTAAGATCTATGGAGTACTTTAAGTTACACGAACCAGAACCCCACCATGATGGCCATCTCCCTGGGTTAGGCCAAGGATTCTGGCCATTCATCATCTGCTACGTCTCCCAGGTCGTAATTCAAGTGGTCCCGCAGGTAGAGGAGTGTGAATGGTGAGTTGTTAATCAGCTTCCTGTATGTAAGGGATATTGCTTTGCAGTGTCATGTGATCATTGAGCAATCTATCCTCAAGGGGCAACGATTCAGGGAGGTCAGCCCCTGGGGGAATCACCGCCTGGCGAGCGTGACGTATCTGGAGATACCGGAAGGTCTCCGAGGTCGTCAGCTCATAATCCCTCTGTAGATCAGAGAAAGTGATCACCCCACCCTGGGCCCAGAGGTCCCCCACTTTAGGGATACCTATGAGATCCCATTTGTCAAAACCGGATCGAGTCCCCCGAGTGCCCAACCTGTCGGAGTCCCACCATGGTGTGGCCTGGTTAATCCTGTCCCCCCAGCCCAACATGTTGGGTGTCGTGTGCCAGATCCAGACTGGGCCCTTGGAAGTTCATGTGCCTCGGGCTGGTGTAAAGGGCTTGCAAATATCCCCCTAGGGCGCAAAACAAGGTGGTCCATACTGAACGCTGACTCATCTTCGGGGTGGTGAACCCATTGGTTTCTGACCATCCTACAGGTTTATGACCGCCAGCTGTGCCGCCAAGTCGTTTTTCAGAATGTCTGGCAGGGCTATCCCCCATCGTACCAACCCTGTGTTAATTTGGCTAAAGCTATTCGCGTGGGCCTTCCACCCCAAAGCTGTGTTCTGACTTCACCATCTATGGCCTTAAATAAGCTGTCGGAACTGGGAATGGTGTGTTCTGTAGCACGTAAAGGAAAACTGGCAAGGACATCATTTTAAACAGCGCCGCTCTCCTAAGTAATGAGAGTGGTAACTATCTCCAGTGTTGAATGTCACTCTTAAGTCTCATCAAAGGGGCCTGGAGGTTTCTAGCGCGGAATAGGTCAGGGTAGGTGGTGATGAATATGCCAAGGTATCGGAACCCGTCTTTCGCAATTTGGGCCTCACACTCCGCAGGAAGGTCGGGCTTCCAACTGTACAGGACATATATGATGGATTTGCACTAGTTGATTGTGTACCCTGAATATGTGCCATAGTTAGTGAAGATGTTTAATATTCTATGAAGAAAGAATTGTGGGTCCGCGATGTCCAGCAGTACATCATCAGCGTAAAGAGATATCCTATCTTCCCACTGCTTCATCCAGTGCAGGCCGCGGATCAGGGGATCCGTATGAACCCAGGCCGCCAGATGTTCAAGCATCAGTGCGAAAAGAAGTGGTGAGAGCAGGCAGCCTTGCCTGGCCCTGCGCCAGAGGGGAAGCATGCGGAATGCCCTCCCATTGACTATGACTAATTCCTGTGTAGTATGCAAAGGGGTTGTAGGTCCCAGTGGTGTCCGTCCTCATTCAATGGGATATTCTGCTGGAACCAGATGTCCAAAAATGGTAAACCGCTAACCCATTATTATTGACTGAGTGGGGGTGAAGTACAGAGCTCGTAAGATGTATTAGTCAATCCTCGATCTCAATGGATAGCTAATAAAAACATGTCACAAGTCTTTTCAAGATGGAGTTTAGTTAGTCAATTTTTATTATTGTTCTAAGTGGTTTTTGGTGAGCGAAAGCATTAAACGAGCAAAAAGTGCAGCCAACACGTGTTTCACCCCGTGTGGCGCGCATGACTAGGGCTTTTTCAAGACGTAATATCTGTAATCCAGCCGTAGGCACGCATAGAAAGTAAGGCGTGAGTATTTCAAAGTCTCTCACCCCTTGTGAGAAAGGGGCAGATTCAGGAGTCCTGGGCTGCTTATGTGCAGAGTATCTCAGAGTAATAATTCCTGTTATTATGCTGAGATACTGTGCACATAAGCAGCCCAAGACCCCTGACTCCACCCCTTTCTCGCAAGGGACAAGAAACGTTGAAATACTCACGCTTTACTTTATATGCGTACCTACGACCGGATTACGGATATTATGCCTTGAACATGTGTTGACTGCACTTTTGTTTCCCTAGTGGGTTGAGTGACGCGGTCAAGGTCGGATGGATGCTGCTATGCACGTCCGGTAGAACTTTTAAATGTTTACTAAAAAAATATTATTAAGAGTACCTTTGCTGTAGGGCTAGTACATGGGAGATTAATTAAGTTTGATAATATTAGGCCTGTTTTACGAAAGAATTTTCCATTCACAACAATAAAGTGGTTGTAAATTGTGCACTGACTTTTTGACGAATGGAAAGGAATTTTGCGATCCGACATTTGTACTAAAAGGCCAGTTCACAAAATTCTGAATCGTAGTGGGTTGCAATAAGACCTGAGTCATCAATATACATAAGGCAGGTCGCAAATTGCAACCCACTACGATTGGCTAGAGTCACAGGCATGGTGGCCTACATGGGTCAACAGGCCACCATGTCTGTGATTACTTTTAAATAAAGCAATCTTTTTTTTAAATGCAGCCCGTTTTCCTAAAAGGAAAACGGGACACATTTTCTAAAAAATGAAGAGTTAAACAAACCTTTTTTAGGAGTAGGGGTTGGTTCCATGGACTACTGTCTACTTCTAAAAAAGTTTTTGTCAGCATTCTCAAAGCAGACGGGGTCTCCTGGGGACTCCTTCCTGTTAGCAAATGGCTTACCGCCAATTTCGATTTGGTGGTAAAATATTAATGTTTTGCAACCAAATTTTTATTGCAAAACATTAAAACATTAATACATCTCTTAAGGAATCGGTGTTTGGAAGGGACGCCCTTAACATGCCCCTTCCAAATAGTGATTCCTTAATGTTTACTTAACTCATTTAACGATTCAGAAAACCTTTTCAGAATCGCTAATTGGGTTTAGTAAATTACAAAAAGTGTTTTAGTGGTCGCAAACCTTCAGATTTACTGAATCTGAGGGTTTGCAACTGTTAAAATCTTTTGTAAATCAGGTGCATTGTTTTCTTCAATGTTTTGTTGAATTTTTAAACTGTTTTCCCTTTTCAGGTTGCTGGACATTGCGGTCACAGGATCCCGATTTTATATTTTATTAGCTTACTGTTTCGAGCCTTTTTATTTTTTACATTATTGTTTTGATTTCGAAAGCAGTAGGCTACGTTTTTACTTTTGGTCTACTGCATTTTTTATTTTTTGATTATGATCATTTTGATTTTTATGGGCATTGACGAAGTTTTCTTGGAACAGAGGGAAACTTAAAAACACTCTCTACATTTCTTTCCCTGTTCTGTTGGGAGCAATTTTTTTATTTTTTAAAAATCTTTTTGGGGTTTTTAAGGGTATTTCGTTTTTTGGTTTATTATGGTTTCTAATATGGATTGTTGCTTGACTTTGGATTACTGTGGAGTGACAATAGTAGGATTTTAAAATACCACTGTTGCTTGAAAATCAAAGAACACTCCAGATAGGAAGCATTTAAAATAATTTAAAGTATTCTGGTGTAAATATGTGTATTTCCAGATCTGAAAGCAAAGTTCTCCATTGAACAATAATAAAAATTGACTAACTAAACTCCATCCTGAAAAGACTTGTGACCTGTTTTTCATTAGCTATCCATTGAGATAGAGGATTGACTACTACACTTTGTTACCAGCTCTGTCCTTTACCCCAGTCTATGAATAATTCCTGGTTGTATTGATGGTTTTACTGCCTATATTCCAGGTAAGATATTTCTATATCTCCCAAATATGAGAACCTTGGTCTTGTCCTGGGGCCGTATTATGGAGAGTTCCCCAGGGCGCAACGGGCATTTGCGCCCGCTTTGCGCGCCCCTGGGGCACTCTGGTATTACAGAAGGGGCCGCAGATGCTTGTGCGGCCCCTTCTGTACTACCGATAGTGCTGGCGCACGTAAAGCACCAGCGCTATCTGCAGGAGGCATTCACTCATTTGCATGGGGATGTGCCCCATGCAAATGGGGGGATCCCTTTGCCTCTGCGCCCGCGCCGTATTACCGACGGGGTTGCAAAGAAGCTCTCAGGAGGTGCACTGACAGTGCGCCACCTCAAAGGTGGTGCACTGTCAGTGTGTCCTAGGATGGCAGCCTTCTGGCGGGGAGAAAGGGGGTCAGACCACCTGCAAGGGGACCGCTAAGCCCCTTCAAAAGTGCAGGTAGGTTGACGCCTGCACTGTGTAAACACGGAGCGGCTGCTTGCAGAGCCTCTGGGTTTTCACATGAATGTGATGCCCCCGAGTTTGCGGCTGTCCTAGGGGCAGCGCATTCACCATAATGCGGCGCATTTCCCTTCATTGCACTGGACGCACCTTTAAATAGGTGTGCCCAGCGCAATGAAGGGAAATGTGCCGCATCTACAATGCGGCCCCTGGTCTACCCTAAAATGCTTTTTTTTTGTTATAAATGTTTAGAGTGCTCAGGGCTCGTTGGATGCCTACTTTAGTATGATCCTTTACCACAATGTCATCAGCGTATTGGATGATATATAATTTAGTTTGGCCCAATTTTGGAGGAACAAGACTGCCGCACTCCATAGCTTTCCCCAAGTCAGCTGTATATAGGTTGAATAGAAGAAGGGCAAGAACACAGCCCTGCTTTAGGCCACAGTAGGTGTAAATTTAAGGGGTGACGATGTTAAGTCCTGTTTTCACACAGACCCAGGTCCCTGTGTATAGTGAGATTATTGCCCCTATTAATTTTGAAGGAACGCCCCACGCTTCCTGTTTTCTCCATAGTGTAGGCCGGTCAACCCTGCCAAATGCGGCACTGTAGTCTATAGAGCTGCAAAAAAGCTGTTTTTTCATTGCTGCTTGATGACTCAAAAATGCATGGAACATTATGTTATTGATTGCTGCCATGGCAAACCGGAACCCTGTTTGGAAAAAAGGCAGGACTTCATGTTCAGCTGCCCAAGTCTCTAGATGTTTAAGTAGGGCTCAAGTGAAAGCTTTTGCCTCTAAATCCAGTAGCGCAATAATGCGATAGTTTGATTGTTTTGTCGGGTCCCCTTTTTTAGGTCTCGTCTGCGTTGCATCGCATGCGCTGCTCGCTTCCGAGATCTATTGTCGTTGGTTTTCTGTCGGGCTTCTTTGGAAGTGGGGTTGGTGCATGCCCCGTCTCCCTCAGGCCCCGCCCACCCGTCGTCTGTTGCTGACTGACTGTAGATTGTAGCATTACAATTTCACATGATGTGGGTTATGGATATCTGGCTGTAGATTGTGGTTTCCCGAAGAGGGTGTACAGTGTCTGGAGTACGGGTAACTCTCACAGCACAAGCCCCCTCCCCCCCATCTCCATACAAACTCAGCTACACAAATAACAATATTTCTTCTTGTGCAACGCGTCACTCCGCACCCAGGTTTGTGTTTCCAGGAACAAAGGTGTGATTATTTTTAACACATGTCTCTGTGCTGTTCACAGCTCTCCAATGTCTGTGGAGTCAGTAATATTTTGGTAAGGGCATACATACAACAGAAAGCAACAGTATATGTGTGTGATGTATGTATCGGCGCTCTTATCGATATATCCTTTGATAAACGAGAAATATGGCAGTATTATTATAATTATGGATCGTTTAAAAAGCTATTTTACAGTATTTAAAAATGCAAAACAATACATCGCCCCCACCCCACGCACACAGAATACACACCAAGGTGACGCGGGTTCTGCTCCAACAGAGATGTACGAACCCAACAGGCTGAAGCCAGACTCGTTTGTACATTTCACCACAAGCCCGAATTCGTATTTCAGGATTTTTACATTATAGAGTGATATGTGATATGTTTATTTGGGCGCCGATAGTATGAAAGTTGCATGTTTTTTCAAACAAGTTTTTTTTTTTTTAAACAGAAAGTGAAATACTGCACAGACTGTTCGGCTGTCTGTGTAAACAGAACATACAATATTTCAGTGTGTACTTCGGAGGGGACTTCTCAGTAATCATGCCAGGACACTACAAACCGCATATTTCGACTACAGAAGTCGAGAGTTTGGAACTGCTGTCTGCAGGGTTCAGGTGACCCGGCTGTTTACATGTCATGCACATGACACTTCTTGAACAAAGGGTGTGACGTGGAGCCGGCATCATGTATGACGTCTGTGTTTCATCACAATTACGTCACACGCGCAATAACATGGACCCACCGGTGGATATGGGCTTTGAAACCGCTGCTTCTACCCACGCGTCGCCCCCTCTCTTTCTGTAAATAAGCACAGGTGTGTACTTACATGTATGTGCATTGCATGATTTTAAACATTCCTTCTTAGGCAGGTACACACATCTACACGAGTACTGATGGGCGCCTTAATATCAGCACGTGGCCTGTGTCTGAATAAATGTAGTATACCCCGGATGTGCACGCGCTTTGAAAAGAGGCGCCCGACGCCCCCCCCCCCTTCTCCCTAAAGTGGACTCTCTCTTTAGCTCTCCCCGGGGTATCTCTGGCCTTCTCTGTCCTTGCCCAATGTCATGTTCAGGATTCTCGGAGCTCGAAAATGACATTCAACTGTGTTTGTCTTCCCTCACTTCTGGAAGTTTTTTTAGGTCTCGCCTAGCGACGCAGCACTTGCGCTGCTCGCCTTGGCGAGACCTATTGTCGTCGGTTTCTTGGCCGAAGGGGGACAGGAGATGTGCACTCCGTACGCGTGCACATCTCCTGTCCCCGCGTAGGGCTTGCACGCTCACGGCGTCTCTATCAGCTTGCCCCCGGACAGCAGATGCGCTCGGCGTCTCTTCACTTTCGAGCGCTCCCACCGCGCGCTTTCACTTTTGCGCGCTCGATCTCAGCCTGCCTTTTCTGCCACGGCGTCTCTATCAGCTTGCCCCCGGACAGCAGATGGGCACGTGCACGGCGTCGCAGACCACATTGACAGGATGACAGGGGAACACCTCTTTATAACTTCACGTTATTTATTTGTATGTTTTTATATGCTGTGCACTGGGAAAAAATTGATGAATGGAAGTTTGTAAAGGGAGGTTATCCTTTCCCTTCTGCAATAAGAAACATGCACAATGCATGAATGCATACGCTTCTGAATAAGTTTGTTTGGCCAAGCAACAAGCTACAAAAATACACTATAGTTCTATCTATAAGCGCACACGGATTATGTATGACATGGCATGCACTACGAGGTTAAGTCCACACATCCCTTAGAAAGTCACTACGAATATTCTGAACTAATACATTTCTGTATTGTCTTGTTTTTATCTTTTCATATATGCATGTTGTCCTTGCCCTATGGCTCCATAATGATCCTGCAGCAAGGCACAATGGCATGCCTCTTTACCGGAGGCTCAGGCAAGTAGGGCAGCCTCACATTTTCCTGTATGTTTGTCTTTGTCCTATATTTGTGACAACCAACCAATGGAAGACTCGACAAAATAAACTGTAACAATAACATTGAAAACAAGCATTTGCAATGCAATAGGTCTTGCAGTTACACGAGTTAAAGCTATTGGCATTGTAAATGACAATGCCTTTTATTTATGTTTTTAAAACGAAAACAAATATAAACGGCATTGTTATTTGCAATGTCAATAGCTCAAACTTGCGTAAATGCGAGACCTATTGCATTGCAAATGCTTGTTTTGTATCGTGCCCGCTTGAACTAACATAAAAAGGTTTAAATAAAATCAAAGTTTAATTCCAAATAGGGGCCCCCAAAATATGTGTTGCCCGGCCCCAAAAATCCTAAAATGACACTTGCTTTGAATACTTATCGCTCTAAACCTTTGTATCTTGTACACTTGTGCATTGCACTTCGGATCCTGACCAACTTTTTTCTGCTCTAGACTCCCCTTTACTGCCCCCTACGCCCCCCCCCACTTAAGTCCTACACAGGTGCTCAGATAACGATCGTTTTGTTACACATCCCTCCACACAGCACCGCTCCCGTTTCTAAGCGCTGTGAATACCAGCCGTCCCTCTTACTCAATGTAATGGTGTTCATTTTACCGACCTCGGAAGGATGCAAGGCTTGATGCGAGCTCGAGAGTCGGAGGGGTGGGGGCACGACCTCTCTAAGCCATCCTGACCGATGGGTTATCCGGTCCCACGGACAAAAAAAAAAAAGCATTTGCAATGCAATAGGTCTCGCAGTTACACGAGTTTAAGCTATTGGCATTGTAAATGACAATGCCTTTATTTATGTTTTAAAAACGAAAACAAAAATAAAAGGCATTGTTATTTGCAATGTCAATAGCTCAAACTCGCGTAAATGCGAGACCTATTGCATTGCAAATGCTTGTTTAATATGGGACACAAGACAGACCCCCTCCGTCCACCTGGGACTTTACCTTCTAGGAAGGCATGATTGAAAAGTTGGGTTAGCAGCTTTGACCATGCTTCCGGGACACATTTGAATATGCTAGGTGGGAGGCCAGTGGGGGCCAAGCGCTCCATCTTTTTTCACTAGCCTGATCGTTCTACGGACCATGGCGGTGGATGTTAGTTCCTGAGAGAAGCCTTGGTTTGTATTTGTGGCCCCCAGCTTGGCTGCCTGGCCAGGAAGAGAGGATTGATCGGTGTATAACTCCTCTACATGTCTTGTCCAGGCTCCCTCCGAGACTCCATTTCCCCTTAAGCATTTGATGGTTTTCAATTTATTCATGTAGTCCCAGAAGCGGGCCTGTTTTTTATCCTTCAGCATTTCAAAAATCTTTAACCGTTCCTGTTGCTCCATGGCGTTCTTTTGCTCCTATGTGTTTTTTTTTTTTTTTAATGCAGTTTGCGCAATCTTTTTTAACAGTCGCAGCTGTTTTTACTGTGGGGTTGTCTTTTGGAGCGCGCAGGGTCCTCCTTAGGGATCTTCATGTGGAAACAATTATTTTGTTGTATTGGAGTTATGACTTCCCCTTCCAGTCGTTCCTTATTCGAGCCTGCGTGTTGTAGGGGTCTAGCAGGGAGGCTCTCCAGTCTCCTATAAGGAGATCCCATGCTTGGAGTATATTCGATTGGCAATTATTGGTTTCCTCAATGGTCTGCTTCCCTAACCAAGTGGTGAACTTTGGAATATCTTCCGGCCTCCACTTGATTCTCCTTACAAGTTTCGCTACTTCTACCCCTGTTGAGGAGTCCATGTAATTACAACTGTCTGCTTTAGGTGCTGTTAGTTCCAAAATAAGACTCAGAGGTCGACGACACTCAACTGATCCTCTCCCTCACCAAGGACCCCCTCGCCGCCAAATCCAACCTCCATGAAGGGATGAAGGCCGTCGCCGATTGGATGAAGATCAGCCGACTAAAACTGAACACGGAGAAGACAGAGGTCCTCATCCTCGGCTCCAACCCCTCAGCCTGGGACGACTCCTGGTGGCCAACGACGCTGGGAGCAGCCCCGACACCCACCGACCACGCACGCAACCTGGGAGTCATCCTCGACTCAACGCTCTCCATGGCCAAGCAAGTCAACGCAGTCTCATCCTCCTGCTTCAACACCCTCCACATGCTTCGCAAGATCTACAGGTGGATCACGACAGACACGAGAAGAACAGTCACCCAGGCCCTCGTCAGCAGCAGACTCGACTATGGGAACGCCCTCTACGCGGGAGCCCCGGCCAAGCTCATCAAGCGACTGCAACGCATACAAAACGCCTCCGCACGCCTGATCCTCGATGTACCACGCCACAGCCACATCACCCCCCACCTGAGGAACCTGCACTGGCTCCCCGTCGACAGGAGAATCTCCTTCAAACTCCTCATACACGCACACAAGGCACTCCACAAGACTGGCCCAGCCTACCTCAACAGACGACTCCTCTTCTACGTCCCCAACCGCCAACTCCGCTCCGCCGACCTCTCCCTCGCCACCGTCCCTCGCATTCGAAGAACCACCACCGGCGGCAGATCCTTCTCCCACCTCGCCGCCAAGACCTGGAACACCCTTCCACTAAGCCTACGACAGACCCAAGAGGCTACTCAAGAACTGGTTGTTCGACCAGTAGCAGCACCCCCCCCCCTTTTTTCTCCCCCAGCGCCTTGAGACCCTCGCGGGTAAGTAGTGCGCTTTACAAATTCTGTGATTGATTGATTGATTGTGATCGCTTTCTGGTCTGTTGACAATTTTAAAGTTGGCGAGCCGACTCACTAAGGGCTCTGACATGAAAACATAATCAATTGTTGAGATTCCCTTGAAGGTTGGAGGGAACTGACGATGGGGTGTTTGTGCCTCATGCAAAAAGAACAATTGATGGACAGAATGCTGAACAATGTCATACATTCACCCCAGTACAGAGATCTGGGCCTAAATCCATCGTTTTTTTGCTCCCCATGCCTTTCCAGTTCAGACCCAGCCATATGCAAATCCTGGCTGATGAGGACCGCCATTCGTGTTTGTGCCTCAACCTGTTGTTGTGCAGAGGTCAATTTATGAGTTGTCAAAAAGTCCTTCATCCTTTCTCGTTCTTTGGAGTGTGGCAGAGGTTCGCTTAAATTCCCTAACCCATGGATGTTAAAGTTACCTGCCAGCGGTATTTAGTGGAATGGGAAGTCCGTGAACAGCTCTTCCAAGCTGTCAGAGAGATCGTCCACTGTGGACGCCTTCAGGTTTTTGGTGCGTTGAGGGAGCAGCAGCAGAGGTGTTATTTTGTGCTTGATTTTTGTTCCTATGATCAAAACTCCTTGTAGGACTAGGGAGTTGAGTTTGATTGGAGTGGCCTCTAACTTGCACATTTTTGACAAAGATAGACAAGCTCCCTGAGGGGCGGCCAAACAGGCTGGGATGGGAGGCTGGCTTGAAAAGTTCATAGAATTCTTGTATCATTGATGGAGTAAGAGCACAAGTCTCTTGTAGACAGAGCAGGTCACTTTTATTCAGATAGTCTAGTGCTCGCTTATTTGTCCCGATGGTCTTGAGGCCAGCCACGTTCCAAGATGTTATTGTGAGGTGGGATACAGTGTGTCTTCGGAAGTAGGTCCTGGCCGGTTGCTGTGGTGCTAGGGATACTGGTCCGGGGCTCCCGTACCAGAGGATGCCAACCACCCCCAATTATTGTGCTCATTGCTTGTTCTGTTGCAACTCACATTCCTTTGGTTTTGCAAGCATGAAACTATTAAGGAGGGTACATTCTTGAGCACTCTTGGGGACTTCGCGTGGTTGCCACCAGTTGCGCCTCTCAATATGCTCTTGTTTGTTCTGAGTTGCACACGAGGTAATAGCACCTGGGGATATTTCAGTGGTTGTGGCTTTAGGAGTTCAATTCCCCAGCCTTCTAATGCCCTCTTTTCGCCCAGAACGGCATCTCTGTGGGTCTCCCTCTTTCAGATTGTTACAGTAGCTTCTGTGTATCTGCTTACAGGCATGGGTGCGAACTTTACCCTAGTTAAATCATCCGAGGTGAGATCATTCAATGAGGGAATATGATGGAACAGTCATAAGAGATTCCCTGTATTAAGTATATCATAAGGCAATGAAGAATAAAGGCCATCTCAAAGCCCTTATAAGCACCTTTGAAGTCGGTTCTGCCCAGTATGGAAGGTGAGGGCTCTAGAGCTCTTTGGTGTTGGGGTTCTAAGGGCCTAATATCAACTAGGATGTCTTTTGTTGTCTAAAAGAGACTCAGCAGTAAATGGATTCTGCAGGGGGCATTGGTCAGTTGTCCATTTTGATGTCTACTGCTATTGAAAAATAATGCAGCAGTGGCTGGGTTAAATATTGTCCCCTGGAATCTTGGCAGTATTGGAGCTTGTTGGTTGAGTCCATGTACAAGCGGTCTGAATGTGTGGCCATGTCTAATTGTCCATTTTCTAGGGAGAGCTAAGGCTGTTGAGCCATCCGTGGAAGCCACAGAATTGACTTTATTCATCTGTGGACCCATGTCCTCTTGTGCGTTCGAGCTGCTGTTGGGTAAAGTACTGACTGATGTACACACAGTCCCAATGACCAAAGTCAGTCTGGCCATGGTCATCTCGGTGGTGCTATCGCTTTGTTTTACTTCTTGAGTCTCCTCCTTTGGGATCGTACCTTGTGGGACTGCAGTGTTTTGTTTTGTTTGTGGAACAAATATGAAAATATGAAACAAATGCTTTGTGAAGCCAAGCCCTGGGTCCGCCGCAAGGATGTTAGCGGCTCCTAGAGTCAGGGATCTCCTTTTTAAGGAGCGCAGTTTCTTTGACTGCTTTTTCAATCTCTTTTTCGCTGTCCTCAAGAGAGTTGTATTTGCTGGAGGGAACTGAGGGGGGTGAATTGACAAGGGAGGCGTGCTGCTCCGTTCCCTAATCCATCGCAATTGGTCAGCCTCGAAAAGGACATATCTTCCGTGATGTAGAGGGAGGATGTAGACAAAATATTGAACTCTGTTGCTAATCCAGGTGCACACAAGGAGATGATGGACGGAGCGCTGAAACTTTTCAGACACTCACCCCCAGTCACAGATCTGGGTTGAATCCATCATCGTTCTTTAGCTCACTTCGCCACCCCAGTTCAGACAAAGCTATATGCAAATCAGTCTTGACCCTGTGCCTCATGGAAACAGTCCAGCCCGAACTGCCAAGCAATGTCTTCCCTGGACCGTAAACAAGCATCCTGGGACCGGTTTCGGGCTAACAGCCCTTATCAGCCAGTCTAGCTTAAATCCAGTGGCAAAGTGAGCAAGGGACCCACGTCTGGGCATACCCTGCCAACTTAGGGCAAACAAAGCAAACACAAGGAGATGATGGACGGAGCACTGAAACTTTTCAGACACACACCCCCAGTCACAGATCTGGGTTGAATCCATCATCGTTCTTTAGCTCACTTCGCCACCCCACTTCAGACACAGCTATATGCAAATCAGTCTTGACCATGTGCCTCATGGGAACAGTCCAGCCCGAACTGCCAAGCCATGTCTTCCCTGGACCGTAAACAAGCATCCTGGGACCGGTTTCGGGCTAACAGCCCTTATCAGCCAGTCTAGCTTAAATCCAGTGGCAAAGTGAGCAAGGGACCCACGTCTGGGCATACCCTGCCAACTTAGGGCAAACAAAGCAAACACAAGGAGATGATGGACGGAGCACTGAAACTTTTCAGACACTCACCCCCAGTCACAGATCTGGGTTGAATCCATCATCGTTCTTTAGCTCACTTCGCCACCCCAGTTCAGACACAGCTAATCCAGGTGGAGCCACTATGATCTTAGCTAATATCATGCGGCAATCTGATGTGTTAGCAGGGCTGTTTGTAGTTGGAATTATGTCCTGTTTGTTTGTTCCATCCCTCTGTCCGTTGTTTTTTGTGCTTTCCACTAGAGTGTTTAACATATCGGGTAAAGTACATAATTTATCTATTATGGGTGAGCAGGGTCATGGTCTTTTCTCTCTAGAGGCCCCTAGTAGCCTCTCCAACAAGCTGATTTTGGACACCAGGTCAGCCAGATGGGTAGCTATTGATTGTATTGTCTATCTACAGCTCCATCTTTTGAGATGTCAGAGAAGCACCCTGGCAATCATGTCTTGTGATGCGCTGATGGTGATCAAAGTGGGGCTAATAGGGGGAGACACAGGGGCCTGTGTTGGATTGATCTCTCACAAATATGAGGATTTGAGCCAGTGTTTCTTCAATTTGGGCCTCAATTGTGGAGAGAAAACGGTCAGAGAGATTTCCCAGTTCCTGATCCGTTATGCTTTCCCTCTTTGCTCTCCTAATAGGAGATGGTGATGTTGGTGTTGGGGACGTAGCAAACTCATGTTTCTTTGACTGTGGCTGGCCCAAAGACAGGATTGGCCTTTTGTGAACTTGAGCAACCACTGTCTGCGTCACGTGCTTTGCCAGACTTCTGCTTCTGGGGCGCCTATGGTCCCGGCTGTTGGAAGGTGTATTGTCGGTCCATAATTGCTTTTCAATGGCAGTTCCCCATTTGTAGTTCTCGTTGTTTCTGAGAGTTGAATGGAGTTGGGGCAGTTGCTCGATACTCGGTTTCTCCCAGCTCAGACCTGGGCATGAGTGCAACCTATGGGCCGGGCCCTTTGTCCTATGCGTAGTGAGACCCTTTGGCTGACAGTGTAAAGGTTATTGGAGGACCGTGTGGATGTGAAAGAATTTTCTTATTGATCTTTTTGATCCATTTGAGGCAGGTATTTTATTCATAGGTGCTCTACTTTGGCGCTCTCCTTTCACCCCCGATCAACCCCCTCGCCAGTGGGAGATATAAAGAACGCTGAGGGCAGCGGGGCGGGGGGGGGTAGGTGATGAGGGGGGGTGCATCTGCGTGGGTTTTTTCTCGAAACTGGATCTTCCTTTTGGCCATTTTAGCTTGTTTGCTTTAAGATATGTTGGACCCCTTTTTCTCTGCTTGGCTAGGATCTCTTCATGGAACTATTTGGTTTCAGAATCAGAGCTGAATGTAGCATAGTATCAGGCGCACTAATAGGCCCCTTTTCCCCAGCGCTGCTTACTAGCCCAGATAATGCAGTGTGGCTTCTTGCTTCGACCCTCTCCTTACTGCCCCTCGCCCCCCCTCACCTCTATTGCCGTTATCTCCTTGTGTCTCCTCCGTTGCAGCCCGCTGGTATCCCAGATGATGAGAGAGGGGATCGGGAGGGAGAGGTCGGGAGTGTTAGGGTAGGACAGGGCACCTTAGAATGTAATGGAATGCGATGGAATATTCCAGATGAGGGGGTGTTGTTTCTTGTTGTATCCCTTATTTTCTCCAGGGTGCAGTCATCCTGCCTTTTGGTCTAGTTGGGGGCCACAAGGCGGGGGATTGAGGATTGAGCGTCGGGAGCTCACCATCCCACAAGCCGCACCCAGACCTAGCTGGGCCGCCTCCACGGGGGCCCTGGCTCACACTTACAATGGTTGAGTACAACCACCAGCTCAGTCCCCACGTGCATTACCGTCTGCTCCTTGCCTTCCCACTCTTGTTCAAGTGAGGGGGGTATCCTCCGAACCCCCAGCCCAGACTGCTCAAGGTGGTTGCACCTGCAGGTCCAGCTGCTGGCCACCCCATGAGGGCGGTGAAAGGTAGCAACAAGATGAGCAGTAATGGTGGGGAGTAAGCGAGCAGTCAATTATGGGCGGGCCGCAAGCAGGCCTCAGCCTCTGGCACACCGAGTGCCAAAAACAAGCTATGCGGCTATGTGGGTGGCACCTGCAGCTGTGCAGCCGTACGGTTTTGGGCAATTTATCTTGGCCAGGAGGAAGAAACAGGCCCGATCAGAAAGCCGTGGCCGCAAGACCGTCTGACAGCGCAGCTCCTCCTCCATTTGTCCTCCGCATGTCTCCGTATTCTGCACGCTCTGCGCCTCTCCGTCTACTACTAGTCAGTTTATTGAAACCTGGACTGGGCATTCGCCAAGAAATATAAACAATCACTTCCTGTCCTTCTGCATTGATGCTGCCAAGTTTGCGTTTCTAAAGTTGAGGAATCAACATGAAGAAATATCCTTTGGAACAAGGGGGCAGATATATACTATTTACTGGTCGCAAAATAATGGTCGCAATTTGCGATCAGTATTTTTGTGACCAGTATGAATTTTAAGAACCAACCTATGTATTAATAGAATGGTTCTTAAAATTCCAAATCGTAGTGGGTTGGAATCCAACCTACAACATGAATACTAATGTGGTAGGCCGTAAATTGGGCCTCTCTGCGATTGGAAGGCCATCACAAGAATGGTTGAATGCTGGGATCAGCAAACTGCCATGTCTGTGATTGCTTTTTAATACAGAAAACTTTTTTTTTTTTTTTTAATGCAGCCCATTTTTCTTAAGGGAAACGGGATAGCATTTAAAAAGAAAAGTTAATGGTTTTTGTTTGTTTAAAAGTTGGCGGTGGTGCCCTGGACCACTGCCTACTCTTCATTAAACTTTTTTTACATTCACAAATATAAAGGGGTCACAAGGGGACCCCTTCCCTTTTGCGAATGCATTGCCATCTCTTTTGAGGTGTCTGTAAATACCAATGTTTTGCGACCAGATTTCGGTTGTAAAACATTGATACACAAGATACCGTTTCGGTATTTGGAAGGGACATCTACAACACGCCCCTTCCAGATACGGAATCAGTATCAATTTGAAATCTCATTTTAGGAGTTGGAAAAAATAATTCTGGCTCCTAAAATGGAATTAGTACATGAGAAAAAGCATTTTAACTGCTGTAAATGCCAAATTGGAGCATTTCTGACCGTTAAAATGCTTACTTCATCTGGCCCAAGGTACTTACATAACAGATTTTCAGATTAATGCTGTTATCTTACTACAGATGCATATTCTTTGTTCCTCCTCCCTTTTTTTTTTTAAAGATGGTTTATAGCTTAGCTATTTTGTTTTCTATATTATTTCTATGTGAGGAGTTTGAATTGGCTGCACTGTGAACAGTGATCATGTGGAGCTCTCTGAGGTGTGGGAGATATGGGTGTGATGTAGGAGGTTGAGTAGGAGTCCTGCAGTGGCATTCTGGATGGTCAGAAGTCTGTGTAGGAGCTGCTTGGAGATTCCGGCGTAGAGTACATTGCTGTAGTTGAGTCTGCTTTTGATAAGTGCTTGCATAACTGTTCGTCTGGTGCTTTGTGGCAGCCACTTGAACACATTTCTTAGCATTTGTAGGACGCAGGATTTGTATGGACGCAGGTGGCGTTCAATGCATTGACTTGTGCCGTCATGTTGAGCTTGTGTTCCACAATCATCCCTATATTTATGGCGTGGTGTTGGTCCTGTTGGCTACCAGGACCAACACCACGCCAGAAATATAGGGCGGTCTTGTTTCCGAAGACCAGAACTTCTGTCTTATCAGAGTTGAGCTTCAGGCAGTTGATTCTCATCCATTCTTCTACCATGGGCATGCAGTTGGTTCTGGTGGTGGTTGTTTTGTCTGTCAGGTAGAGGATGAGTTGGGTGCCATCGGCATAGGAGATGATAGTGAAGCCTTGGGATTGGAAGATGGCGAGTGGTATCATTTAGACACTGAACAGGGTCGAGCTGAGGGACAATCCCTCGGGACTCTGCAGATCAGGTTCTTGGTCTCCGATGTGAAGGGTGGCAGTTTGACTCTGTGTTCTTCCTGTGAAAGAGGAGCAGATCCAGTTGAGAGGGGGTCCTTGGATGCTGATCTTGTGGAGTCTCCTGATAAGTTTGTTATGGGAGACTGTGTCGTATGCCGCAGAGATGTTGAACAGGATGAGGGCCGCAGGCTCTCCTCAGGCCAGAATGGTCCTGATATCTTCGGTGGCTGTGATGAGTGATGTTTCAGCGCTGTGGTTCTTTCTGAATCCTGACTGAGTGTTGTCCAGTAGGTAGTGAAGCTTGCGAGTTGCTTGTTGATGGCCTTCTCCATTACTTTGGCTGGGTAGGGGAGCAGGGAGATGGGTTGGTTATTCCTCAGTAGGCTTGGGTCGGCTGAGGGTTTGTTGAGGAGGGTGTTTACCGCTGCATGCTTCTAGTCTTTTTGGAAGGTGGCGGAGGTGATGAAGGTGTTGATGATTCGGGCGAGGACGGTGCTCATTGGTGATGCACTGAGGTTGTAGATGTGGTCATGGATGTGTTGGGGCCCCTGAGTCCATGGTCTGCATGATGGTGACAGTTTTTTCTCTGGTGACAGTTTTCCATCCGGTCAGGTGGCCGGCTTGATTAGTGGTGGGCAGGTTGGCGATGAGATCGCTAGGGTCTGGTTGCTGTGCAAAGTTGCTATAGATGTTCGTGGTTTTGCTGTGGAAGAAGTTGGATAGCTTGTGGCGGAGTATTTGGGAGGGGGAGATGCTGTTGATGGCGGCCGAAAGTTACATTTAGGGTGAAGTTTTCAGAGATTTGCAGCTTGAAGTGCAGATGTTCCAGGAATGGGGTGTCACTCTCCATGGTCGTTGAGCACTTGGAGTCTTTGTAGATGACTTTGAGTCCCCATCCTGGCTTATGAAGGTGGTTCTGTCATGCAGTCTTGTAGCCTGCTGGGATTGCCATGGCGATGTCAGGTGCCGATGCGGAGCTGAGCCAGGTTTCCATGAGGAAGAGGAGATATAGTACGTCACTGCTTAGAAGGTTCCAGATTTCAGTTGTGTGTGAGTGAGTGTTGCAGTGCGGGTTTTCTGTGGCATGTGGTGTTGAGTGGGGGGTGTTGATGGTGTTGCTGGTGCTTGCATGGGATGTGTGGGTAGGCTGCTGCAGGTGAAGCGGCAGTGAGAGCAGGTGAAGGGTCCTACTGTGGTGTGTGGCGCTGCAGCAGCGGGAGGAGAGGCATCCTGGGTCGAGCGATCGAAGGAGCACAGCGGGGTAATGCGATTAGACCAGGGTTAGTGGTGCAGGGTGTGGTCCAGGCGCAGACAGGCTTGCCTTTGGCACGGATGCGCAGCAGTCACCATTAAATAGGTCCTGGAAGTGGGAAGGGACGCTGTGGCGGTGGATGGGGCTGCATGAATGTGGGAAGAAGAGGCAGGAAGGAGACTCAGTAGAAAGAACAGGTGAGGAGGAGGTGGGAGACAGGAAAAAGGTGTGTAAATGGGGTTGGGGCTGAGGGGAGCGTGACAGAGAAGAACAGAAGGCCTGAAACGGACTGAAAGCAGAGAAAAAGGCAAAAGTGGGGTGAAAACAGGGAAAGGTAATACAGAGAGGCACAAGGTGGGTGAGAGAGCAGAGAGCTGGCAAAAAAACACAACATGGATGAAAAGAACTTGGCAGAAAGGCAAAAAACAAGTGAAAGCGAAAAGGGCTGAAACACAATGGGTGAAAGAGCTGGCACAAAGCCAGGAAATAGAAAAGAGCTAGCACAAAACTGGTGAGAGAGAAAAGAGCTCCTGAATGAGTGAAACGGGTGAATGAGAGAAAAAGACCAACAGTGAGACAGAGGCAAGAGGTATGAGAGTGAGAGAGAGCAGAAGGCACAAGGAGAGAGCCAGGTCTGAAAGGGCCTTTACTGGTCAAAGGACCGGTCACAGGTAAGTGGGGGCTGGGCTGAAGCACCTATGCCAACCCAAGACAGAAAGTCAGATGGATTGCAACCCTCCACAACCCACTGAGCATTAGTTGAGTGAGATGCTTTTTAGGCAATGATCAATTCTGTGAGATATCCTAGAGATAGTGGAACCCAAACCCCTCTTCATCGTGATCATGGAAAGGCACACTCAATAACAGTAGGAAAACAGCAATTTATTTAAAAGATTTCTTGTAAAATCAAAATCCTATCCTGGTGCATACAATATGAATTATAACTATTAAAATAATAAACAAAATAGTTGCGAAGATACTTATAAAAAGGATTAATATTAAAAATATATTGTAACATTGTGGAACAATCAATAAATCTTAAATAATATCTCCAACCCCACTCACATTTCTCTTGGCTAACTAAGCTAAGCTTTAGCACCTAAACATGGCCTAGTTTGAGTTTCAAAAATGGTTCATACCTGCACACCTCTTCTTAACATTAGAAACAATGTTGAATGAGGTAATGGCGTCTGCTATTCTCATCTGCATTGGCAGGCAGGCAGATAAACCCACCGATCAAAAGCTAGCTGTACCTCCTGGTAGCCTTCAATAGTGGAGCTGATGACAATTGTTTGGCCTTTGTCTCAAGTCTCTGGAACGAAGTTCCTCTCCATTTCATTACACCATGCTCTCAGTTTATATATTGTATTTGATCATTGTCAAACATTGTCAGAATAAACGATTAGAAGAAAACTTCTGGCACCCTTTCACATACTTACATTCTGTGATGGGAAGCGTGGCTGAACGCTCAAGATGGCAACCGCTACCTACAAGATCTCCTGACCCAGCCGGATACTATTCATCCTGCTTCCCTCAGGGTGATTCAGCACCAACTGGTCACTAGCCCTGGGGGACCCATCTGCAGCAGCGGAAACCCCAGTGACACCCGTCACATTTCTAGGGCAGCCCTGACGATGCTATGATTTGGGTGCGGCCTGGTGTGCATGGCTGTGCCTGCCTGGGGCCTGCGAGGACCTGAGTGGAGGCGTCCCACTGCCTGGAAGACCATTTGCTCACACGGCCTGACCCCCGGAGACAAGCCCTCCCAGACCAGTGCACAAGGAGTTAGGGACGCCGCCCGTGGGTTTCCTGACTCAGTGCGGACTGCCTCGCTTTTTAGGAGGCTTGGTGAGCACGCACCCACCATGAAGGAAAGCAGAGCTTGGTCCTGCTTGCTGTTACCCAGCGCGCCCTTGAATGTCTTGTTCCCCTGTTGGAGCCTTGATGAGTGTGGACCCAAACGCAGAAGAAAGAAGCGCCGGGTCCCGCTAACTGAAACACTGCACCCCAGCTGAGGACACATCTGCACCATTCTTTGCATGGGCACTTGGGGCCTGGACAAACAGGCTCTACCTGTGGCCCTACAGAGACCTCCCCTGCCCTCTTGGCTAGGGGGAACAACACAGGCTACATGAGGGCACAAAACCACTACACACGCTTCCACCCTGACTAGCCCAGCTGACAGGCCGAGTCCGGAACATGCAGCAAGGCTACTCATAACGGCCACGAATGAGGCATCAGGCGGGCCTTGAATGGACCTTTGACCCACCCTTCGCCTACATTATATCACCTCCTCCCGGCCCTGGGATCCTCCACATCCTCGCTGAAATGGCCACACCTGCAACTATCCTCAGTCACCTGGTCACCCACTGGCCTCCAACCTGTACAAACAAACAAAGACATCTACCATTGGGAGTCTTGCCACCTCCTATCCATCAGAACCCCTCTTTTTCTTTGGGGTGCCCCTGTGGAGGCGGGGATTACTGTTGTTTTTCCATCACATCAGGCCGTCGAACAGCCTTCGATGGTGAACGCCCCCACGTTTGCCACAATGTTATCTACTATGGCCTGTTTAATGGTTGTTTTTGGTTGGACTGCTCATTGGCCCCTGTCCTTTCAATGAGGGATTCTGTTTCTTTTAACTATGAGACTCCCACCACTTTTTGCTCCTAGCTACATTATTGACACCCCTGGGACTTCTGACACAATTCCTCCTGGTTGAGGATCAGCCTTTACACATTTCTGTGCCTCATACACAGACTGAGACCTATAGGCTTATAACCTGGAACATCAGGGTCATGAACCCTGCCTCCAAGCATTACAAACTCTACTCACAGCTTAGGTGATCAGGGGCACATATCATTTTCCCCCAGGAGACCCACCTCGACCAAAAAGAGGATGACTGCTTCCATCACCGATGGCGGGGTCAGCTCTTCCACACCTCTTACTCCTCATTCTCTAGGGGAGAGGCGATCTGGATCCGCCCTGGAGCTCTTTTCAATTCCAAAGACTCCTTATTGGACAAGGATAGCCGATATGTTCTACTGTGGGACGACTAGATGGTCAGTCTCTAATACTGGGTAGCTTATATGCCCCAAAATTTGATCATCCACGATTCCTAGATTCCCCCTCCACACAACTAGTCCAATAACCAGGAACTCCTGGGGATTGATTATGACCGTTGGCTTGATCCCTCCTTAAATATATCCCCCTCCCCCTCGCACCCCAATAGCTCGCAATGCCAAAGCCCTGGCTGAGTGGCTACTCCACTGGTCTTCTACTGACATGTGGCGAGTACAGCACCGCCATGACTAGGAATACTCCTTTTTATCCCCGCTCCACAGGCTTCATGCCCGTTTGTCTCAAATAATCACCCTTGGAGATCACTAATCAACCGCAATTATCACTAGCAATTAGCTACCACACATACATACAACCAGTCTTGAAAAGAGCCAAATATTGAGAAAACTACTTTGTATCTCCAAATTTAATAATGAATAATTATTTGAGTCTGATAGTCTAAGAAGGAACCCTGTCTCTTGGAGTAGTAGGACCTCTCTTTGCATTTTCATGCCCGTTTGGACTGCATAATGTGCTCCAAGGACCTCACAGCTCAGACCACGTAGACATTCTGCCTAGGTAAAACTTTTTTCAATTTTTTCAACCACAATTGGCTACACGTGGATGTGCACTGGGGAAGAGTGCATATCCCAGTCCCGATGTCCCTCCTCTCATCGGACTATAAAATTCTTAGCAAAATAATCATGGATCATAGACTATTTATTATGCCAGACTTGATGCATTCCGATCAGAAAGGATCTATCCCCACCGTAATAGCTCATTAAACATACAGTGCCTGTATGCGGTTATGGAAGAGGCACTTCAACTCAGGCTCAATGCAGCCGGTCTTTCTCTTGGCATGGAACAGTCATTTGACTCGCTAAACTGGAATTACATGGTCTGGATCCGGCGCTTTGGCTTTAGCCCCCAAGTCCTTGGCTGTATCTGTCTCCATTATACAAAGCCCACCGCCAGATCTAGAACGGCCCACCACATATTGGAAGCCTACCTGCTATTGAGGAGCACCCGACAAAGATGCCCCATGTTCCTGTTACTATTTGTACTACCACTGGAACCACTCGAGATGCAATTTCCAGCTAGGAGTTGGGACTGGGAAATACCTCTGTGAATCCAGACGCATATCATCTCCCTATACACAGTTGACATGTACCTTTACCTTCACGACGTTTACATAGATCTGACGCAGCTTACATCAATCCTAAATGCTTTTGGCAAGATCTCAGGCCTTGGGGTAAATTTTGCCAAATCCCTTGCCTTCCCATTTAATGAATACCTTCCAGAATGGCTTATTTAACTGGACACTGAGAGCCTAACCTGGGCCCTGTGGACGTTTAAATATTTAGGGATACAAATATACCACAAAGAGATGGAGATCCTGAGGGAAACCTAGGCAAAGCAGTACATTCCCTGAGGTCACTAATCTCCCTTTGGATGACCCTACCATTGTCTATGGCGGGCTTCATCACCTTGTTGAAAATGGTGATGTTACCCCGACTCCTCTATTACTTAACAAATCCCCCTGTTGGGATCCCTGGACGCACTGTCCCTCACTTGGATAACCTACTACTATATCGGATTTGGGGCACAGTGAGAAAGGGAGTTGCATTACACTACAACTTCCTCCCTCCAGCGGCGGCATGGGCACCTCACAATATAAATACTATAACCTAGCTGCCCAACTTCAGTGGGTGACCCTCTGGTTAGCGGGCCAGCACACAGATGAGACAGAGCTCCCCCGATCTAGGACATTCTAAGTTTACTACTCCGGGGCCCCCAGTCAAGGGGGTCTACATCTGCTTCCTCTACGCCTGGCCCAAGAGTGCTTACGGCAGGTATTCCCGTGGGCCAGGACCGTCTGACTCTACTCCCTTCTACTAACGCTCCAAGAACTCCCTTTGGGTAAGCCACACTGTAATTGGATGTCGGCTGGAGGTGTGGGAGGTAGCCGGCATTACTACACTCGACTACATCTTTTCAGACAGGATGCTAGTGACTTTCCAAGAACTCCAGGACTTCCACAGCCTACACAGGGAAGCCTTCTTGACCTACGGGTGCTCAAGGCAAGATTATGAATATACTGGGACATCTGAGGCCCGAAACCACCCCAGGACCTGTTACTACATACAATACACCTCATAAAACATGGTAGGGACCTAGTGATCAGGCTGTATCGGGCTTTTGCACAAGACCCCCTTACGGCATTGGCACATCTGCGGTCTAGATGGGAGGACTCCCTGGGGCCCGCATTCCATGCCTTCGGAGTGGCTAAAGGCTCTAGAATACCCCAGTAAGATCCCCAGAAACGCCCATTTTAAATACATCCAATTCTATATTTTACACAGGGCCTATCTAACCCCCAAATAACTACACCTCATATACTCCTCTGTTGCAGATGGATGCCCCCACTGTGGGTCAGACTCAGTAGATATGCTGCATATGTTCTGGGCCTGCAGGATGCTGCGGGCTTATTGGGACGTACTACTGTGAGACATTTCCCGGGCCACCGGCCGAGAGCGGCTCGACCCGCCATGCCATTACCTACTTGGTCAGTTCCCTTGCCCAAAAACAAGAAAGGCCAAGCCGTGCTGCACAGACCTTGCACTATTCATGGCCAAACGGGCGGTGGCGATGAAATGAAAATCTGCCATGCCTCCCTCAATCCCGCATTGGTGAGTGGAAGTCATTTGATGGTCACAAGTTGAGAGCACGGCCCTCCATAGAAAGGAAAAAAGAGAGGACTACGGAAGTATCCTCTGACGATCTATTGGACACAGTCCTTCAAGACTTTACGTCCTCATTTGAGACAACACTCGACCACCCTAGCTCCCTTCGCGTGAACCCGTGCCCCCCCATGCATCCAGTGAGGCCCTGGCCCCCTTCCCTGCCACTTTCTTTCACCACCTCACCCCTTACATCAAGGCTTCAGTATCTAATCCATACACTTATAGGCTGCACAATCAGAAACTTCTATAGTGGTGGGTCTCCGAGCGGTGGGGGGGGGGGTGTTTTTTAGTTGCCCTCTTGTTTTTCCCACTGTTTTGGGAACTGTTAATAGGTTATTAACAATAAAATGGCATTGCAATGCAAGCAAACAGTCATCCTTGCCTGCAACCATGGGTCCTCAATCGGCCTGTATGTAAATTGCCTAAACATTCTCTATGTAACTATATGACTGTTACCTGTTTCTTATGCTATGCTGCATCCTGTAAATGTCAATACAAATGTTTAAAAAAATACTTGCATTCTGTGAAACCTTGCCTATAAAAATAATTGAGAAGTGAATTTATCAGCTTCTACGAAACCTTGTTCATATTTTAAAAACAATCATAGGAAAGGGGAATTCGATACATACAGAAAAACAAATATATTCAAGCGGACTTCATTATCACATTGTAATGAATAATGCATGAATAAATGTACAGTTATATTTAATACTTTTATCTAAATAAACAAGATATATAATTCAAAAAGGAGGATATGTAAAAGGAAAAATGCATGATAATTATAACAGTGCATAGAAACTGACCTGAACTGTCTGGGCATGATGATATGCCCAAAATTAGCCTTTTGCATCGACAAAGCCCCAGCAGTGTAAGAAGCTGGTGATGTACCTTGAATCCGAGTGTAAAGGTAGAAATATTTGGTATATAGGTCAAGCCTCGAGAATATTTTGTAGTTATTGAGGTCAGCCTTGATGCATTAATGGAGGAATTGATGTTTCTCTCGTCTGTGTGATAAATTTATATAAAAGTAGTTTTTCCAACTAGTGAAAGAGGAGAGATAAAGGAACAGGAATATGCCAAGTACGGAAAGGCAATATAATTGTGAAAAAACTTCCCCATGCAGAAGTGAAGAGAAGGATGATAGGAGAACATGGAGAAATATACTGATTAAATGGATGATCGGGAGGGAAATGGGTGAAAGTAATTTTAGAGTACATTATCTCACCCGATTGCTTTCTCCTCCTGCAGCTTTGTAGTGTTGTCAGAACCCCTTTCAGGGGGCACAGGACACGCAGGGGCTACTGGGCCAAGCCGTGGTGGTTGAGGTCTGTTACTCCTGATGCCATGGTGCCTGATCTACTATAGATCCTGAGCAACTGGGTCAAGTACCCCTACTGCACCTGACTCTCAGTGGTAGCTGTGGATGAGCAGTCAAAGACTCCCTCGGGGGGTGGGGGGGGGGGGGAGTGTAAATACAGGTAAATGAACATTGCTCATAAATCAAAGTGCACGTAGTACGTACAATAAATCAGTGTCCAGTTCAATACTTACTTTTAAAAGAAAAAGAAGTATTTTATTTATAACTCTACACAAGCAAAGGAATAACGATACTCCTATGCAATAACACACTCCCCTTGAGGTCGGGTCTCTAGTAGTTGTTGGGCAAATCCCTGTCTCACCTTCTACCTTGCAACGTGTTCAGGGTTATTCCCCATTCACTGGTGGCCGCTTCCAGGGAATGTGTGCTAGTAGTGGGTTCTCAAGAGTTTCCCTTTGACGCCTTAGTTATTAGTCAAAAGTGTCTATGATGCCGCAGCACCGTTGTCAGAGAGTCTCCCGGGGCCCCACAGGCCCAGTTCCGATCTTACCTGCTCCGGCGGTGAGGAAGCATTCAGCCGGGCGGCGAGTGCCCTCTCCGTGGGCGCTCCTGAGTCCCGATCCTGTTTGGTGAAGACGGGCAGCGTGCATTTCATGTGGCAGCACCTGGCAGAATCTCTCCTCCGAGCAGCGCTGCTGGCTCGTCCAGCAATCGGAGCTGTTCCCGCTCTGCCAACACAAGGTACGTCACTGTTACCCTAACGGGGGGTGGGGATTCTCTGGGTCCCGACTGGAGCTCCAGCGAGGGTGCGATGTCTTAGGAGGCGATCCTTGGTGAATCAGGTGCAGTTGACGGGCTTAACCCACGGATACTGCAGTAATCCTCTCATCTGGGCTTCGACCCAACCACTTGTCCTCAGTGGTACTGGCAGCCTTTCCTGGCATATGGGCAGTGGCAGCTGGAGAAATTTGAAAGTGGTGGGGGCATAAAAATTGTTCTCGACTTGCAAGGAGCAAGTGAGTGTGATTGAATATAAGCTTGTGATGGCTATCTAGTGGCATAGCAAGGGTGCCATGGGCCCTAGGTCAACTCAAGGAAAATAAGCCCCCTCTACCACCTGCTTGGTCCTGTTAAAAACACCACAGTTGGGATGCAGGATGCCCCTCACACACCTACGCCAATGCCACTGCATCTCTTACACTGTTCACAACTACACCCTTGTGGCTGCTGACTGCAGTGTGGACAGACAGAGTCTTTGGTGTGGACTAACAAATCTTTGAAGTTAGAAAGAACTGGAGATCTAAGATCTAATATATTGCGGGTTTTATATTATACGCAGGGCCACTGGATTTATGCTGCAGGGGAGGACCAAATTATGTGACCGCAAAAGGCAACTTACGTGATCTAATGCGGCACATTTGGTTATAGTAGTACTTTAATATTTTGTCATTTTTACACATCAACACTGCTTGGGTACAGATTTCACCTCATTAGTGCCAGCCTGCCATCCAAATACAGCAATAGGTATTGAATTAGCGAACTCTCTTGTCCTTTCACGCTTATGAAAATGCTAGGAATAACTATTTTGGGGTGGAAGCGAATGAATAAGTTACATCAAATAAAATGTACTAAATGCCATCAGCAATTAACATGTTCCACGAACATATGCATCTTTCATAATTTATGAGAAAATCATTTCGTTTTTGAAGAAATAATGTATACACGACCTTTGACAGCCTTTGCGAGTACATTTTCAATCATACCCATATGACAATTTAATGAGTATCAGATATTATGAAAGAAAATATTCATTAGGCAGATCTGCTCTAACTAAAAAAAACATGAACAAACTTGTTTCTTGCTGCAAAACAATATTAACTCACTGCGACTTTGAAGAACAATAATCTGACAAAGGAAGTAACAGGCAGTGAGAGCCAAGCCTTCGCACCTCAAGGGTCTAACTTAAGCGCAGATTAAAGTACACAAGGACAACTTGCAACTACTCACTGCTCTGCATCCATTTGGAACTCCAACTCCCAGAAGAAGGACACCGGACAGGGCCCTGCGCTGTTGTGCTCCATTGTGCGTAGAATTGCTGCGCACCACAGAAAGTATCCCAACCAATCACAATACTGCTTTAATGCTGTTTACTACAGTAAAGAGCATAAGAGAAAATTCGTAATTGCCAAGGGCATGTTAACAAAACGCTTCTCTGGAGACTTAGGGGCTGCTATCATTGCACTCCACCAGCCTTCCATAGGGCCCAACTCTAGAGAAGTAAAGTATGCATGTCATGCTGGCCATTAAAAAGCATCAGTCAGATTGACATGTGCACTTCAGTTATACTGCATCATTGCCATAATTATGTAATGGCCACACCCCTTCTGGTAGGCTACAAAGGCCCGGCCCCACACTATACTAATTTAACTGAAGATGGATTAAGGTGATTTGAAGTGGTGGGTCACCTCTCTTACGCCCTCTATTGGCAAGCCGCCCCTCCATATGGGGTTGCCCTGTTACAATCGGGCACAGACTCTTCTGGTGCAATCACCCCCACTACAGCGAACACAAGTCTCACACTCCTGGCCCAAATAAGTTCAACAGTGGCCACCTCTGGCACACGGGGTCACCCTGGCGCGGCAATGCAGGCTAGCACTTCCCATGCAGCGCTCTTCACCCAGCTGAGAGCGAGGCGCCCCCTTCTGGCATATGGGCGCCGCTGGACCGTTCCTGCATCGGTGCGCAGCCATTTTCCTCAGGGAGAAAAACGACTTCACTCAGGTAGTCCTCTCTGTAGGGCTCCCCACTAGACCTTGCTCCCTCCAATGCTCTGCTCATCCTCACAGGGCACACTGGACTTGGCAAGCAGGCAGGCGCTGGTGCTCCAGGGCAGATGATCTTGGATTTCCCTGGGTGATGTCCCCTCTCCTAGCAGGGAGACTAACAGGCCTTGGCCCCCAGTCCTGGTCACAGACAGAAGTCTTCCCTCCTCACACAGCCCGTTTGGCTGCTTGGCAGATGACACATTTCGAGGTCTCAACCTCCCCTTCTAATAGTTAATTTCCAGACACCAAAATGGGATTTAGGTCTGAGACTTTGAAGTTTTATGTTGGGGTTCTGCTTCTTTAGAAGTGTCCACTTCTCTTTTCTCATCTTGAAAGGATGTCTGTCACAGGAGGCATGACTCAGAAGCTGATTGACTCACAACACAATTCACGGGTGTGACCACAGTTCACACCTGGATGTCTGCCACAGTGATTAGTGCATCAAAAGGTTAATCCCAGGCTCCCAGCCCTACTCTTTATGATTCCCTTATCTGCCCCATCTCCTTCCTGAGATGTGTCCAAGCTTCTTCCCTGTGATCTATCACTGAACTAAAGAGCAACCTTTTGAAGTATAAAGGGGGAGTCCCTTCCTCCAGTGTGTCCCACCCAGCTCACAGGAATGCAGCAATGCACAATTCTGTCTTGGGGGATTCCTCTACTCCCCATGTCCTTAGCAAGCCGGCCTGGCCTTCCCAAAATGGAAGCCAGGGCCCTCCATGTAATATACCAATGCAGGCACACTTAGTGTACATTGGCAGCACATTTATTGTCCAGCACTGTTACCTCTATCCATTCTATCAATATAAGTACTCATACATTTATTGCACACATTCAGTCTGCGTGCACTGTTCAGCACTGAAGCATTTCTATACTGTACCAGGGTGTGCTATTTGCAAACACACAAAATGCCACCACACACACTCACCATGTGGGCGCTGCACAACACTTCACCATTCATGTATTGTGCTTCACACAAGCACACCCAGCACATGCTTCCATGCACACAACGGCACAGCACTACATCTTTCATGTCATGTATTCCTCGCAGGCATACATACACACAGAACATGCACTAATCCCACATTTACTACGCAGTACTGCTCTATCCCATTACTGTACCCTTCCTAGGAAAACATACATCCAGTGCAGAGTCACTACTCCTGCGCAGTACTCCACATCTACCTCATGTAGGCCCAGTGTGAGTTAAACACACAGCAGCAGAACTTTTAAAAAGGTGAGTGAGCCTGTAGGGCTCACTCCAGTGCCAAAGGGTAAAAAGACATGCATAAAGGGGGAAGTATGTCATGTAGACATCCTGTTCTTTATTTCTGCACTGCAGAAGTATGTGCCTAGCAGAGGTCAGGTAAGAGATCATGCTTTGTTTTTTAATTATATACTATTTTGTGCTTGCAGTGCAACTTGCTATAGCAGTCTGTCTGTTGTTTGGACCTGGTCGCTCTGAGCAGCGGGCTTTGGTCATCTCTGGGGCTGGGACGTAGAGTGCCCTTTTACCCGCTTTGACTCTCCCCCCCACCCCAAGCTTGCAATTTCCATTATTTCACTAGTAAAGCTGCTGCCGTAGGTGGATTTCACAGTAGGGTCCTGCTCCTTTGGCATCCACTTTTGATTAGGAGCTGCAACACGGCATCATTGTGGTCTATCTAAAGAGACACAAACGAAAAAAACCCTCATTGTATATAATCCTTGTCATTGTGTTGACCACTATCTCTGTATATAATCCCTGCGCTGCTCACGCTGTCTATCTCACCCCGTTGTGTCACTTCGCCGTTCACCAACACTAGCACATTCAGTGCACAATTGTGTTTTGGTTACTTTTACATAAACTATACTGTAGTGCTGATATAACTACTTACAAAAAAGAATTTACTTCTGACTAAATACTTTTGTGGTCTCCCTTCTTTCCCTTCCCTGAGTGATTGGTACTCTCCTAGTACTTACCCTCCTCGAATGATCACCGGTTGAGGCATTGTTTTCTAGGTACAAAATGGAACCCAATGAAGCAAGAGGCTTTGCTGGAAGGTATTCAGCTTCTTTTGGAGAAGGCAGCCATAGTTGAGGTTCCGCCCCGGGAAAGGGGTCCCAGTTATTACTCCATTCTTTTTCTCGTTTAGAAATCCTCAGGGGCCTACCGTTTAGTTTTGGCTCTGAAAGGGGTGATTTTGCACATTCCCCACAGGCCCTTCAAGATGGTGACTTTGCAATCCATCCTTCAGTTGATTCATCAGGGAAGCTACCTGGCATCCTTAGATCTAATGGACACGTCCTTGCTCATTCCCAACCACCCGGCAGATCAGAAGTTTCTTCACTTTGCAGTCGGCACGAAACACTACCAAGTTTGGGTGCTTTCTTTTAGCCTTTCATCAGCGTGAAGCATTTTTACAAAACTCTTTGCCCCCCTGGTAGGTATTCTTCATTCTCGAGGAATTCAAGTCTACCCATAACTGGATGATTGGCTAATTGTCTCTTTTTTCTAAGGCAACGGAGGAGGTAATCAAGTCTGCCATCTCCTGGAAGATTTTGGATTTCTAATCAACCTCAAGAAGTCCTCTCTGCAACACACCCAATCACTGAGGTTAATCGGGGCCCTCTTCAAGATGGATCTGGGGATGGTGTTCCTTACTCCAGAGAGACAATTGCCCCTAATCCAACACCTCTCCTGGGCTATGTCCCAGACTCGGATCTCTGCACATCTCTGGTTGCGGAGTCAGGGGGAGATGGCCTCCATTCTGCAGATTCTCCTCTGGACTCACCTGCCTTTGTATCCCCTAATTAATCATCTCCTCTCCCACTGGGATGCAGCTTCACAGGAATACGACTCTTATTCCAGTGACTTCAGAGATTCAGAAGTCTCTCCAGTGGTGGCTGTCGCCACCCAATCTCTCCAGGGGTTACAGTCTGGTTGCTCCTCCCACTCTTACCCTGAGAACTGATGCAAGCGCAAAGAGTTGTGGAGCAGTTCTGAGAGAATCGAAAGCCAAGGCATATGGTCCCGCTTTGGGGCTGTTCAGTCTTCAACTGGAGGTAGTTCAAGGCAGTATGGCAGGCAATTCTTTGGTTTGTTACTCCTCTCCCGGAAGATCGGCCTGTGGGCGGAGAGAAATCTTCTCTCTCTCTCGGCAGTCTATCTTCCGGGGAAGGAGAATTGGCCTGTGGACTCCCTGAGCAGGGTATTTCCCTCTTCTGTGACCACAGGCCTTTAACCCCATCTTCTTCAGCAAATTCTATCCAGGTTCGGCCTCCAAATGCTGGATCTTTTTGCCTCAGAGGGGAATTCTCTTCTCCCTCAGTTTTGCAGTCTGATCCCCTCCAGGACTGCTTGAGCGATAGTTGCCTTCTCCATCCCTTGGCCCCGGGGTCTCCTGTTTGCTTTCCACACGTTTTCCTTGATTCCCGGTGTTCTCAGAAAGATTCGGATGGATCATGAGGAGGTTCTTCTAGCCGTCCCAGAATGGTCCAGGAGGCCTTAGTTTACCCATTCATCCATCTTGGTTACGGGTACCTCTCCTCAGCATGGACTCTCTTCTGAGCCTCAGGCTATGGGTATGGCACTTGAGAGGAAGAACTTGTTGGCACAGGGTTGGTCTGTTGAGGTTGCTTGGAGCATTCATCTTTCCTGTAGGCCATCCACCTTTAAATCTTACAGTTGTCACTGGAGGAATTTGGATTCCTGTAAGGGTTTGTCTCCCGGCTTTTGTGATCTTGTCGGGTCCTTCGATTTTTTAAAGGGGTTGATTTTCTGTTGGCCCTGGTGGTCCCTACTCTCCATTTGCAATGAGCAACCATTCTAGCCTTCAGGGGTTCAGATATGACTTCAGTTTCTCTGCTGGTGGCACGTCTCGTGAAAAGTTTTCTTCTTCAACGACCTGTTTCCTGATCTCCTGTCTCTCCACCCCCCACCTCCTACCCGCTCTCTTCTAGGATCATCCCTTAGTGCTTCAGGCATTGACAGGGCCTCCCTTTGAGCCTCTTTCTTCAGTTGACCTTAAGTTTCTTTCTGCAAAGGTTTTGTTTTTGGTGGCTATTTGTTCAGGTCGCAGGGCCAGTAAGATTGGGGCTTTGCTGGCTTCTCCCCATTTTATGCGTTTTTGTGCCGACAAGGTGATCTTGCGTACGAGCCAATTTTTCTTGCCTAAGGTCTTGTCGGATTTCCGCTGTCAGGAGGATATTATCCTCCTGGTCTTTTGTCCAGACGCTTCTTCTGAGAAGAAAAAGCTTCATTCCCGTGATTTTTGGAGAGCCTTTAGATCCTACCTGGACCGTACCGGTTCAATTCGGCAGGTAGTTTCTTTGTTTGTCACATGTGATCTCTCTGAGAAGGGTCCTAAGCCCTCTTTGTCCACTTTTTTGGCGGAAGTGTGCTATCCTTCTTTTCTATGATGCTACTCGCCACTCTCTCCCTTCTTCTGTCGAGGGTCAGTCTACAAGGAGTATTTATTCATCCTGGGCAATGTTTAAGGGGGCTTCTCTCCAAGACATTTGTAATGCAGCAACATGGACTTCTCCCAACACGTTTGTCTCACATTACCAGCTTCAGTTGGCAGGTAGTTTCTTTGTTGGTCACATGTGATCTCTCTGAGAAGGGTCCTAAGCCCTCTTTGTCCACTTTTTACTCGGTGGGGGAAGTGTGCTATCCTTCTTTTCTATGATGCTACTCACCACTCTCTACCTTCTTCTGTCCAGGGTCAGTCTACAAGGAGTATTTATTCGTCCTGGGTAATGTTTAAGGGGGCTTCTCTCCAAAACATTTGTAATGCAGCAACATGGACTTCTCGCAACACGTTTGTCCCACATTACCAGCTTCAGTTGGGAATGGCTGCATCATTGGACTTTGGTTCATGTGTTTTGTCAGCTGTACATAATTTGTGATTGATGCTATTTTTGCATTAAAGATTCAAGTGTGGGGGCGTGGCTTGAGCGCGCGGCAAGATGGCCGCTCTCTAGAGAGGCTCTGCCTGGCTGAGCCCTTATCCGCCCATCATCCGCCTATTGCGCCGCATCCCAGACCTAAAAACCGAGAGCACCTCACCTCTAGAGGATCCTGCCCAGGCGGGAGCAGTTTTGGGCGTCTGAATCTGCCGGTGTGACAGCTGTCGGGTGGCGCCTGGCCTCGGCGGCCTCTCTTCAAAATGGCAGCTCCCGCGCGGCCCTGAGGTCCGATCGCTGCGGCTGCGCTGGGACGCCCTGCGCCAGGAGTGACCATTCTTGTTGCCGGTGGGGCCGGCCCTGGCCTCGCTGTACGTTTGGTGCCCGCTGATGACCTGCCGTATGTGCTGCACCTTTGGGCTGTGAGCCGGGCCCCAGCTGCTGGAGGAGATAACGGCGCGTTGCCCCTGCGGACTCTGGGCACGCGGATCCTGATTCACCTGTCCGGGGTGTTGCGGAGGAGCTGTGCAGTCATCGGCGTGCTCGGCGCCCGCTGCGGTGAATGGGCGGCGGACTGACCCCTGCCGGTGTCTGTGGAGGCGGCGCGGGTGGGGGCTCGGGCCGCGGCCTGCGAGCTGTGCGGAGCGCTAGTGCGCGAGGGAGATCAGCGCGCTGCAGGGAGGCTGGACTGCACGGCGACTTGCGGTACCGCCTGGGGGACAGCGTAGCTGCGAGTGGAGCTGCAGGTGTTTGTTGGACACCGCTCTGGGTCTGCTGCTGTGGTTCCTGGTGCAGAGCAGCAGTTGACCTCTCTGAGCCCATTGGGGGAATACTGAACGCTGTGGTGAGTCTGCTGTGGGTCGTGATTCCCCCCCACCTCATTGATCTAGCTGGGATCTACCTCTGCTGCGCTGTTCCGCTCTGTGACCTCCAGCCCCTGAAGTGCTGGTCGCAGCGTCAGTGTACCTCTTAGTTGCGGACTGCTCATCACTTGGGGACCCCCCACATTGGGCTCCTCAGCGTCTTGGTGTGGTAGTGGTGCACCCTCATTGTAGCAGTGTTCCCGCCTACTTGACTGTGCCCACTTGCTGGAGGTCTGCATATTTCTGGGCTCTCGCACTGCGCAGATCGTCCTACTGGTGCACACCGGGCCTGGGGTTCTACGTTGACTCGACTGCCATTATTATGGGGAGGACTGATAAAACTCAACCGCGCCTCACCTTTGAGGCGCGCAAGTCCTCTAAATCCTCTCAGAGGGCTGCATCGGACTCTGAAGCTGACGCCCCAGCTCCGGGCCCTCCTAACCTTGAGACAACGCTGCTGGCTATGCAGCGTAGCCTGCAGGCCATAGAGAGGACGATGGCAGCAGTTAACCACCGATTGGATCATATGTCGGCGCAGCTTGAGAAGCAAAATGCTCGTATGGGAGAGGTGGAACAGCGAGTGTCTGCGACAGAGGATGGCCTGAGTGAGGTTACCGGGAAAACGCTGAATATGGAGAAGGTTCTATCTCTTATTCAGGCTAAGAACGAGGATTTGGAGGCCCGGTCCCGGCGAAACAACATTAGGATTACGGGCCTTCCTGAATCCACGAATGTTGGTAAGATGGAGCTGTTCATGGAAAACCTAATTAAAGATATTTTTGGTGCTGAACAGCTCTCCCCCATGTTCATCGTCGAGCGGGCTCACCACTCTCTTGCTGCGCGGCCTGTCCCGGGCGCTCCGCCTCGCCCAATTATAGCGCGCCTGTTGAATTACAGAGACCGTGATGTTATTCTACGGATGGCCTGCGACAAGGGTAATATTGTGCATCAGTGCAACTCTCTTTCGTTCTTTCCCGATTTTACAGTCGCCGTGCAGGCAGCAAGGAGGGAGTTTGGGGCTGTCAAAAAATGTCTACACTCCGAGGGAGTTCCCTATGCTATGCTATACCCTGCTCGCCTGCGGATTGGTCCGGAGGGGGCCTCAAAAATTTTCACTAACCCTAAACCAGCCCCGGAACACGCCAAACATTTGAAGCGGGTGCGGCGAGAGTCTCAGGTGCCATCGGACAACGAGGAACAGTGAGGGTCTGTTTGCCTGTCCTCTGTACTAATGTTCTGTGGACTGTCTTCATATACTGCTGCAATGATGTTTCTAACAGTCCCCTTTGTCTTTACAGGTTGTCTTATTTTGCTCTCTTTGCCTCAACGTGTTTTTCTCTCACGTGGGGCTGGTGGACACAGTATTTTTTTAGTATAATAGGCACAGTCACCTGAGTTGCTCAGCCACCTCCTATTAGTTAGGAGGCTCGCTGCGCTCGGACGCCCTCCATATGGGAGTACCCCATTTGTACATGTCTGTTTCTACTGGGTTGGGTGGGTCTGGGTTGGAATGGCTTTGGCGAGTTGGGGATGCTGAAGTGGGTGGGGGGGTCGGGGTGAGGGGGTTGTGGTGGGGTTGACTGGCACTTGTTTTCTACAATGTCGATGCACTTACCTTTTTATTCATGTATGTGGGCACATGTTTCTGATTTATTCAGCTAGAGTACCTGTCATTATAGGAAGACTTAATGAGCGGTAATGTGAAGTTCTTGACATGGAATGTCCGCGGCCTTAACACTCCAAAAAAGATTAGATCTGTATTTGCCTACCTGGATAGGAAGAACGTGCAGATAGCTTTTCTGCAAGAGACGCATCTTACAAGACACTCTGAGAAGTCTGTGGGCACACGCTGGGCCGGAGTGCGAGTGGCGTCCTCTTACTCTACCTATTCACGTGGGGTAATGATTCTGGTTAAACGTGGGGTTCCCTTCACCGTTCTAAGGGCCGAAACAGATGAACATGGGCGAGTGGCACTGGTGCATGGCCAACTGGGTGGTGTGAGTGTTCTGCTGGTAAATGTATACGGTCCAAATATTGATGACCCAGCCTTCTTCGAGGATGTATGGCGCCGTATTTCTAGTATTCCTTCCGTGGAGATTCTCTGGGGAGGTGATTTCAATTTGTGCTTGGATCTGACGTTGGATCGTATGGCTCAGGGACCTGCACAGCCTAAAAACGCTGCTGAGACTTTGATGGGGCTGTTGGAAACTGGTGGGATGCATGATGTATGGCGCCTGCGACACCCTGGTGCGCATGAGAGTACGTTTGTCTCTTTTGTACTTGGGACGTGCACACGCCTGGATATGTGGCTTTCCACCGAGGTGGCTTGCACGTGGGTAATTAAGATTGACCATATGGCTCGCACTCTATCGGATCATTCCCCAGTGCTTTTGGAACTCCAGGTGCTTACGTGTGAGAGACCTCCGTTTGCATGGCGATTGCAACCATCTTCATTGACAGACTCTGTTTTTAAGCATACTGTTGGGGAGGCTATCCGTACCTATTTCCATGAGAATGACGGCTCAGTAGACAGCACTGGTGTCTTGTGGGAGGCGTTCAAGGTGACTATCAGGGGGGTATGCATGGGTGCTCAGGCTGGGGTGCTGCGGGATCTCCGGCACAGAATTCATAAATTGGCAGCGGAAATATCTACCATTGAGCGTGCATATGAGACAGAACCATCTCCTGTGACGCTATCCGCGATACGAAAGAAAGCAAGTGACGGAACACAATGATACCGTGGATCAAGAAATGGCTCATAGGTCCAGGCGATGCACAGCACGGTATTACGGGGAGTGGGGTAGGCCTAGCCGCTCGCTGGCGCAGAAGCTGGCTGCGCATCGCAGTCAAGAATACATTACCGAGATGTTAGATGGGGATGGGGCAACCCACTACACTACACCCGAGATCAGCGATGCTATCCTTGATTTTTATACTAAATTATATGAATGCAGGTCCCGAGTCCCTGAGGAGGACATACACTCCTACCTTGATGATGTTGCTCTCGGCTGGCTTTCTGTGGACCATAGGGAATATATTACACAGCCCTTTGATGTAGAGGATGTCAAATTAGCCATTATGTCCCTCCCTACATGTAAGGCCGCGGGACTAGACGGGCTTCCCAGCTAATTTTATAAAGCTTACATAGATGACCTGGCCCCGAGGTTGCTCGACGTTTACGCAGAGGCCTATGATGCTGGACATCTTCCTCCCACACTGAGGGAGGCCCTTCTGGTTATGCTTTTAAAACCGGATAAGGTTGCCAATCGCTGCGATTCTTACCGGCCGCTGTCCATTATTAATATCGATGCCAAGATCCTTGCAAAGATGATTGCTATCCGGCTGCAGCCGCTGGTTCCCCTCTTGGTTCTACCTGACCAGTCAGGGTTTGTCCCTGCTCGGTCTACCACTCATAATTTGCGCACGGTTTTCGCTACTCTGCATTATTTTGACCCAGACTTTCAAGCGGTGGCAGTGCTGCTCGATGCAGCGAAAGCATTTGATTCCCTTCAGTGGGACTATATGTTCACCGTCTTGACTAGAATGGGCCTCCCTCAGTTTTTCCTGCAGTGGATTAGGGTATTATACACTGAGCCTGTCGCCAGAGTGAGAGTCAATGGCTGGGTGTCTTCGGCCTTCCCGATTGGCAGAGGCACTCGGCAGGGCTGTCCCCTGTCGCCAATGCTTTTCGCGCTTGCATTGGAGCCCTTGGCCTGCAAACTGCGCCAGTTGCATGCGTCAGCTGCATTACGCTTCAGGCAGCGACCCCTTGTTGTCTCGTTATACGCTGACGACATGTTACTGTATGTGCGAGAGCCAGAGACCTACCTGCCTGAATTACTCCGCGAGTACGTAAAATTTGAGGGTTATTCTGGATTAGGGATTAATTGGGCCAAATCTACGGTGTTCCCGCTTACTGCTGGCACCCGTGAAGTTGAGCTGGATTTCCCTCTGACTTGGACCCGTGACCCGGTGAAATATTTAGGGATCTGGCTGCATAGGGACCCCGACCAGGTAATCTCCATGAACTATGGACGGGTTGTAACACAGATCACAGATAAGGCTGAGCGGTGGTCTAAGCTGCCGCTTGCTGATCGTATTGCCGTTACGAAAATGTCTATATTGCCTAAATTGTTATATTTGTTCGTAAATATTCCAATACGGCTGAATACTGCTCTATTTAAGACACTGCAATCGGCCCTTTTGTCCTTCGTAGGGGGGGGGGGGGCAAGAAGCCCCGCTGTAGCTGGAATGTTCTGGTACAACCGTTCGATCGAGGCGGATTTGAGGCACCCGATATGCGCTTATATTATCTCTGTGCGCAGGCGCAGTTTGCCCATTATTGGTTCTTTCCGCAGCGGTTTTTGCCACACACAGCAATTGAGGCCGACGCGGTACTTCCAATGCCGCGGATGGCTGCAGCGCTCTCTGGGGGGAGTGGAGGCCCAAGGACTGAAATTAACCCGGTGCAGTGTACTGCCTGGGCCTGGCGGACTCTGGCCAAGAGGGCACAGTTAGATTACCTGTATACCCCGAAACTCCCTCTTGCTGCACATCCAGGTATTTCGGCAGCTCGGGAGCACCCCGCTCTGCGAGCCTTGGGAGCTGCGGGTGTCACGCGAATGGGGCACCTATATGAACATGGTCAGTTCCGCTCACTCCAGAATGTACAGGCGGGTCGTGATTTCGAGTTGATGCTGGGATTTACCCATGTGAGAGTGTGGCAGGCGGTCAGGGCCGTGTACCCCAATTATCCCCATGAACCACGACCATTGGGATCACTGCAGGCGGTGCTGGCTGGGACAGAACGCAAGGGCCTGATCACCAGGCTATATGATGCGTCACAGCGGGAACGGGAACCAGGGGACCACCCTTCATATCTTAAATGGAACACTACGTTAGGGTTTGAGCTACCGCTAGATCACTGGAAATTTTGCTGCGAGCTGACTGGGCGCCTCACGGCGAACTATAATTTGCGTATTATTCATTTTAAATTTTTGCACCAGTTATATTATACGCCAGCGCAGTTACACAGATTCGGATTGCGAGATACAGCTAACTGTGTTCGGTGCGGACAGGCTGACACTGACTTTTTACATCTGGCGTGGCAGTGTGTGGGGATAGCTGCATTCTGGGCTAAGGTTACGAGTGTGCTTGCAGATGTGGTGCTGGAGTGTGTGCGGTGTGAGCCTGAGGTGTGCTTGCTGGGTTGCGTGAAGTATCTCAAGCCCTGCAACAAGCGGCTGGTTGCGGTCTCGACCCTGCTGGCTAAGCGTGCTGTGGCGCTATGCTGGGGCGCAAAATCCACGCCCACTGTGAAGAAATGGAGAGATTTAATCTATTGCAGGGAACAACTGGAAGCGTACGCAGAGGAGTTACCGGAGGCCTCACAACCCAAAGAGTTTTGGGCTCCACTGACTGTATATTTATTGAGCCAACCTGCTGAGTGATTTGTTTTTAACTTCTCTACATGATTTCTTCCCCTATGTGTCTGGCCAGGCCTTAATGGACTCAGACTTTACTTCTTCTGGACTGTCACTTATATGTGCTCACATGGCTTACTGGACTCGACAATTGTATGTTATCACACTGTTCAAGTGCTGGGTGGGGTGGGGGTTCTTGTTGTTTTTTCTTCGTATTCTTTATGTAACATGGTAAAATTGGCTGATATCGATACTGGAGAGGATTGTAGTACTGCACCCCTGCTTTGGGGCTTTGTGTACACATGTTGCAAGCCTGTTAATAAACAAATATAAAAAAAAAAAAAAGAAAAAAAAGATTTAAGTGTGATGCATCATCCCTTGTTTGTGTATTAATCCATCCCCATGCACTTGGTTATGGGCTCATTCGTGAAGGAATAGGACGGGAAGACGGACGTGGAGGTAATGCCTGGTTACTTACCCGTCATCTTTATTACTCCAAGTCCAGGTATTCCGGTTTCATTCCTTAGCCTGTCCCTCCATACCGTGTCATATTTCTGGTGATTGTTTCTTTTCTTTTTTGGTTTCTATGGTATTCTCAGGATGTCTACATGACATACATTCTTCTTTATGCATGTCCGGTAGATCAGCCCCATATTGGAGGACGTTTTTGACGTCAGCTAAGTGATAGATTCTGTGGAGCAGGAGAATTGCTCATGTGTGATGGAATCCAACAGGTAGACCTGGACTCGGAGTAACGAAGATTACTGATAAGAACCAGCATTCTACAGGGGACTTTTCTGCCCCAAAAAGTGTTTCTGCTTAAACGTAGGGTTCCTGTTATTATGTTTATTTATTTTTACATTTCCTTCTATATTTATCCATGGTTTTTGCTCATGTTATAGGTATTTATTAATTTTTATTTTGTGCTCTGTGAAAAAAAAAGTTGCAACTAGTATATATACTATTAATAGTCTATATACTGGATGCTCCCTTGTGTCTGGACAAAGCTATACCACTCTGCCCAGCTCTAATAGGAGCGAAACACGTGTCAGGTGTTGCTTTTATTCAATCCAAGTTGGCTTGGATGCTATTTTACCAATCCATGTAGCTTATGGCCCCCCTCCCAGAACCACAGGTGGGCCCCGGGGACTCTACCCCCGGGCCAAGTCAATTAAAAGGGAAGGGGACCACGCAGCCACCCTTCCAGACCTCAGGATGCTCTGTGGACCCCATCCCCTGAGGCCGAAAATAATCAAAATAGGGATGGGGCAAGCGACCCCCCTCCCTAAGCCCAAATGGGCCCTGGGGACCCCATTTCTGAGGGCCAAAGTCATTACTTTTAGAGAAGGGGGCGTGTGGCTCCCCACCCCTCCCCAAGTCTTAATCGGCCCTGGAGACCCAGTCCCCCAGTCCCCCGAGGTCAAACAATAATTTACAAGGCCTGGGGACCTCAACCCCTGGGGCTGGGAGCCCAACCCAGGACACTATACTTTTCCCTGCCCTTAGGGCCAGGCCCTATGGCCAACCTAACACAGTGCATCGCCTTTAGCTGTGCACAGCATGGGGTTGCTTCCCTGCCAGGGGTTGGGCACAGGAGCCAACCCCAGGGCATGCACGGCTGAAGGCATGCGTGCCGAGGTTTGATTGCCCATGCTGTTTGTGCACATGGCCAGGCCCTGTGGCCAACCCCACGTTGTGCGAGGCAAAATGTTGTGCTCAGCGGGGGTTGGCTACCCGAGGAGGCAGGACTTGGCTACAGACCCGGCTCTGCGGCCAACCCCACACCGTGCATAGCCTTGCCTGCCATGGGTTGGGTGCAGGACCTGGCCACTGCGGCCAATCCCCCGCCGTGCATGGTGGGGGGTTGGCTTTGTGCATGGTAATAAATATTACTTTTGTTTATAAAAAACTAGAAATTTACTGAAAAAAAGATTAAAGTGTGGCTATAGTTAGGTGAAAAATCCAGTGCCAGCGTAACTAAAAAAACTCTGAAATTCACCAGTTATAGTTATCTCAAGTAAATATAACTCATGCCAAAAGGTAACTATAACTCATGCCCTCGCTGTGCACTGCTAATTATCCTACATGACATCACTGCAACATTTGAAATTACATCATTGATGATAACACTGTGTGGCAATAGCGCAAGTTATAGTACATTAGGTTTCTGTTTGGGAAGGCTTTGTAAATGATTCAGCTGGATTTGAAGATGGTGCGGGCTGGCAAGGGAAGCCAACGGAGTTCCATTATGATAGGGTTGGTGTGATCATAATTCCTCAGGCCTTGGATGAGACCTGCTGCAGCATTTAGAATGCCCTTAAGGGGTGACACTGTGGAGACTAGGAGGCCATGGAGCTGGATGGTACCACCACCCAGATGTGAAAGTAGGAGGGCTTACCAGCTGTTCTGAAGTCGCTCTCTGGAAGAAACTGTTTCACTTTTCGGTGAAAGAGAAAGCCAGTACTAGGCCGTCATGTTTTTGGAATGTGTTCCTTGAGGGAGAGGTTGGTGTCCAGGGTGAATCAAAGTGACTTGGCGTTTGGAGAAAGTTGCACTGTAGCATAGCCAGGATAAGTCTTTTGGCAGTGGGCTGGGAATTCCATGAACTTCACGGACAAGCAAAGGATATATGGTTATACTAGGTCAACCGGCTCTTGGCAGGCAGAAGTTCAAATAATTTCTGATATATAAAGTGCTTGACATAACAAAATACTGAAATAACAAGATAGAGTAAGGCACCTATTCTGAGTATACATAGCCTTGGTATTTGAGTGATTATTCAATACATTGGGCACACCCTCCTATTCCATGACGGACATGGAAGCACTTGATCATCCCTATTCATACAGCTTTTTAACATAATTATCATCACTACTACTGTCTGAGGCATGAGTCTGTAACACTGATGTAACCTAAAGGAGAAGTCTGCTCTTTAAACCTGTAAGGTCTCTGTAACATTAGTGGTAGCTCTGCTGCCAGGCACTTTGATACCTGTCCAACATGAGAGATAGCTGTGCTGGTTATCGTACAACCTGAGATTGTGACTTTTCATTTGTCCACCACTTACCCTACACGTAGATCTTGTGACCGAATATTCGACTGAGAATCTATCCTGATGAGGTAGAATGAAACGAAGTCAGAAGAAGAGCTGAAGACATCTTTCCAAAGGGTAGGGAGACACATATAAATAGACTGCATATCAATCTAATGAGTTTTAGCCCAATATTTAGAGAAAGTAGCTTAAAAATACACCGTTTACCACATACTCGTGAGAGTTAAGCTTGCTTCGCACAATATGAAAATATTGGAATAGTTCAGTCCAGAATTATGTGGAAAACCATTGCCTTTTTAGTTACATTTCTTGAAAAATGTGCTGCAAATGTTCGTTTGGTCGCATTGTTTCCAAAATGTTCTCACTTGGGGAGCCGGGCTTGCTTCATGGTCTCGCTTCACGCGTCAACATTTTTCCCAGTACAGGGTGAAGTACATTGTTGGAGCTGTCTGCGGGGACCGGAACATTGCTCGACAGCATTATGCGGTTTCAACGTGGTGATTGAAAGCGTAGGAGATCTACGAGTTAGAATCGGCGTGCTGTGAGGAATGGAACAGCAGAGGCCCATCGGATTGGAGCAGTCGTGCTAGTTCAGGTCAGAACTGAGTGTGCTGGCAGGCTATAAGGCGCCTCTGTGGGGCTATAAGGCGCCTCTATGGTAAAATTACAAGGGCATTAGAGGTCAGAGAGGCATGGTCCGAGAACTGCAAGGCAGGATTCAGTCGCAACTTCACAAGAGGGGAAATGAGAACAGAAGAGGCTATTGTAGGTCAGCATCAAGCAGCAGAGCAGTGTGCGGATCCCATGACAAGAATACAGGGGTAAGAGCGGTCAGGACAGAGCTGAGTTGTAGGACGTCAGATGGCTGCTGGTTAGATATTACCTTCTGTGACCAGTGAACTGCAATGCTCATTAGGTGAGTCTCTGATCTCTTCTCGTGACAATGTTGGTTATGCAGCAGCAAAGTCACCTACTTATAAACCAAAGGCCCCCACTTGAAAAATTATAATTTTGGCCGCTGCGGAGGGTGCATGCACCCCAGTTCAGGAATGGGTACATACAGCAGCCACTGAACAAGTTTTGATTCGGATTGTAAGTAATTCCGAAGTTTTTCTTCCTCTAACTTGGTAAAGTTTAAAAAAAAAAATCCAGCAAAAACAGTTTTTGGCAAATTACTCACAAACAACACTTCATGGAAAATGATTCAGCAAACTGATCTAAATGCAGACATTCTGATAGATCAATATTCCGGCATAGTCCTCATATTTACAGTATTACACAGGTTTTAAATTGGTTTGAAAAGCTTTTCCCAGCAATAACTCCAGCAACACCAGGTGGTGCCATGCCACTCCAGCCACAACGCCACCTGCCACCAGCTGGATATGATGCCGCAAGCAGAGAAAAAGGCACAAACCTGTGAGCTGGCAGTTGAACAAGTTACTTATCTTTGGTAACGCCTTATCTGTTAGAGACTATCTAGCCGCAGATTACTTCCCTTAGATTAATCCCTAGTCGTCAGACTCGATCCGGAAACCTTTTCGTGGTCAGTACCCCTGCGCACCAGTAGGCGGCATTTTTCAGCTTTGCTTGGCATCGTCTGGGCCAGAAGTAACATGCGCAGTGCTTTTAGAGGCGTCACCCCAGTGTGCGGACATCAGTTTCTTTTTGCGACTTTCCATGCCAGAAGCGCGGAGCCGGGAGGAACACTGACCAATGGTGTGTGAAACAAGGGCCCTGAAAATGGGACAGCCATGTACTTAAAAATCCGTTCCCAGAGTGAGGAAGATGGGTGGGTTGTTAAGGAATCTGCGGATAGATAGTTTCTACCAAATAAGGCGTTACCGAAGGTACGAAACTTGTTCATCTGATAGTGACTACTAGCCGAGGATTCCTTACGTTAGAATAGACACACGAGCAATACTTTCCCGAAGGAGGGTCTGCGATCCCAATTTAGACCAAAAAGTCCTGCGGGACCAAATGGGCAAAGTGCCCATCCCAATGGACCTGACTGTCCAGGCAGTAGTGCTTGGTGAACGTGTGCAATGAAACCTATGTTGTAGCTTGACAGGCGTCTAGGACCGGAACTCCGCATGCTAACACAGTGGTCGCAGCTTTTGGTCTGATAGAGTGAACAGGCGAGTCCTCTCGGGATTGCTTCTTGGCCAATGCTTACAGATCTTAATTGTGAGAAGCTGGCCTAGTATATGATGTCCACTTATGTAAGTGGGCACCTTACACCAGTCCAGACAACCCTTATGGTGATTTAAGAGGTCTTAGACAACCTTAGAAAGCTCTCTAAGTGGTAGCAGTGGAGAGCAGCCTTCAGGCTTAGTCCAGGAGTGTAAAGCAGCTTGTTTTACCAGAATGCAATCTTATATGTTTAGATTAAGTGAAAAAGAACCACACAAGGTATTTATACAAATATGCATTTATTATATAATACTCTCTAACACATACTAATATCTCCTACCCGGAGATAAGCACAATGCACACAATACTTTGCATAGAATTCAAGTAAATAGCACGAAATACTCAGTGGACCCCAGGGGGGGACCAAACCATATACTATGAAAGTGGTGTAAGAACCACGACTCAGGTCAAGACAATGTTGAGAGGACGTAGAAGTGCTGGGGACCCAAGGAACCACCCAAGGTGAGTGACTAGGAACCCCACGGAGAGCGTGTGCAGTGTGGGAACACGACTGCGTGCTCTGTACAAGTCTACGTGTAAGTCGCGGTTGGATTTTTAAAGATTAAGGACCCTTCCCAGTGGACCCTGAAGAAACCCTGTGGAAGACAGAAGGTTGGAGAGCCACCCCACCCGTGGATACCCTAGTACCCACATTACCTACACCAGGGAAGCAGGATGCTTAGGTGTGAAGTGGTGTTGGAAATCGCTGTGTAACCCAATGCAGCTCTTCAGGAAAGTACCGCTGCTGAAGAAGAAGAAAGTGTCTGGTGGAATCCGAAAGTGGATTCTAGTTGAGAGGTACCTGCAAGCAGAGGGAACAGACTATGTCACTCAGGAGTGACCAGGAGACTTGGAAGACGAATGCCCTCCGATGTCGAGTGTTGCAGGAGAGATGACGATAACCTTGACTCTGCAGCTGTGAGGACCAGGCGACACTGAGGAAGACTAGGAGCCATGCATGAGCTGTCCCATGTCGGATGTCGAGTGCTGAGGGGTCGGTGTCCGGCAGGAGCACCAACAAGCCCTGGCAAATGCAACCAACGCAGAAGTCGAAGAAGGTGCAATGTCGGGACCAGCAAGGTCCAGAGGACTCACCACAAGCAGGGGAGTCAGGGCAGGCCCCGAGCAATCAGGGGAGCCCAAAAGAAACAAAGGTGACCCTCAACAGGACCCACAGGCCGGAGGCACTGGAGTCACAAGAGGACCTCGAGCAGCTCACCAAAAGATGCAGGCCACAGTGCAAACAATGGAATGTGGACAAAGACTTTGGTTACTGGAGGTGCTTGAGGTTGGGGCTACTTGGAGCCCGAAGATCTTGGTGGAAGGAAGACAACAAGCCTTTGCAACTGCAAGTTGACGCAGTGCACAGGGGTTCGGTTATTGCAGCCCCCACGAGGGATACTGGCCTCAAACTTGGTGAGAGAGCAGGGCAGGCCTCAAGAGCTGTGGAGAACTACCACCTGTGTTGCAGAGCCCACTGAGTCCGGAGGAGCTCAGGATCTGCAGACCGGTCGACTCAGTTGCGGTGCCTGTGAATGCATGGCAGTGACTTTCACTTCAAGGGAGATTCCTTCAGGTGTCTTTGATGCCCACAGGCCTTGGAAGGTTCCTGTATGGTGCACAGACGATGCAGCAGACTGGAAGGGAGACGAAGTTGAGCCCAAACGAAGTCCAGAGTGCCCAGACGGTAGAAGAAGTGGTGTCTGATCTGAATCTTGTCCCACAACGAATCTAGGGACCCACCCACAGGTAAGCCCTTAAGTACCCTCAGGAAAGGGTTGGGACGACTCAGGGGTCCCTCCCAGGGGAGGGTCTGGACAGGGGGGAGGTTACTCCCATGTCCTTTGTCCAGTTTCACGCCAGAGGGGGAGCCAATGGCTCCAAGAGCTGGTTTGAACTGGACTATGCACGGAGGCACCAAATGTGCCCCTCATGTGGACTTTGTGGTGCTGGCAAGCACACCCACCGGGTCCCAATACACTAAATCCTGTCTGGGAGGTGGTCACACCTTCCTGTGACAGGATGCCTATTGTTCTGCCTTCCCTGCTCGAGCTTGGCTCAGCAGCAGGAGGGCAGAATCGTGTCTCTGATCGGCAGCAACCATTTTGTGCTGTCCGGGTCTAGAAGGCTGGCACCGGGATCACTGAGGGCCTAACGGAGGGCTCTTCCAGTGCTTGGAATCATACCTCCCACACCGTTTACAGTGTGGGGGTGTGATTCCAACATGTTTGATACCAAACATGATAGGATTCATTGCATCCAGTTTCGAGATGGTCATCTCGTAACTATGCGGTGCCCCTCTATATGGTATATGGCTGCTTCACATACAACCTGGGAAAATGGACTCCGTAGGCTGTAGGGCTGTCCTGCTCATGCAGGGGCACCCTCACACTTAGAACCAAGCACCCTGCCTTCAGGATTGCAAAGGCCTGCTATAGGGGGGACTTATAGGGTTTTAGTGCAGTGATCCTAGATATAGGAAACCTATATCTTTAGTAAGTGGTGCTAGCACCAGCTTACACAAGCTGTAATGGCAGGCCTGTAGTTCCACTTTGAATGGTCTCTCATGGGTGGCATAAGGCATGCTTCAGCCCGTGGGGGACCTCTGGGGTACCTATGCCCTGGGTACCTTAGTACCATATACTAGGGCCTTATAAGGGTACCCCAGTATCCAATTTGGGATGTACCCAAGTACTGAACAGAACAATTTAAGGGAGAAAGCAGACAGATTGGGGTCCTGATTAGCAGGATCCCAGTCAGACTAGTCAATAACAGCTTAGCACCAGGCAAAAAATAGGGGTAACCATAAAAGCAGATCCTACTTTCCTACATTAATGGAAAGCACAACCCATGGGACAATGGTTTGTTTCTTCGCAGCCTTCCCTTTCTTAGTTATGACATAGCCCACGAAGAGTTGATCGTCCACCCGGAACGGTCATGTGCGGTCAGGGAAGAACATTGCTAATTTTGGTCGAGCCGGTGGAGTCTCTCCTCTTCCTTAGAGGGATGAGGCAGTGCGTAAACGGTAGGCAGGGTGATGGACTGGCCTACGTGGAATTGGGTGACTACCTTCGGCAAGAAAGATGCTTGAGTTCGAAGGACCAGTTTGTCTGGGTGAATAGAAATGTAGGGAAGCTTAGACGATAGGGCCTGCAGTTCACTGACCCTCCAGGCAGATGTAATTGCCACCAGAAAGGCCGTCTTGATGGTGAGAAGCCTAAGAGGGCAGGGATGAAACATCTCAAAAGGAGCACACATTAGAAAGGTAAGAACCAAATTGAGGTCACATTGAGGCATAACAAAGGGAGCTGGAGAAAACATGTGTTGAAGACCTTTAAGGAACCTATTTAGAATAGGGGACTTGAAACGGGAAGGCTGATCTGGCAGCCACAGAACAGCGGAGATGGTAGACAAATAATCCTTCAACATGCCCAATGCAGAGCCCTGCTGGGCTAGGGTACAGGTGAACAAAAGAACTTGGGAAAGAGGTGCAGATAAAGGGTCATCTGTTTGTCTGTACACCATGCCACAAACGGCTGGCATACATTGTCTTGGCGGAGGGACCCCGAGCTGCCAAAATAATTTTGCAGACTTTGGGCAGAAGGTCAAAAGCTGTCAACTGTCGCCGCTCAATCTCCATGCATGAAGACAGAGCATGGACAGGTTTGGGTGGAGAACCCTCCCCTGCTACTGCAACAGGAGATCCTTCCGACGGGGCAGCGTGATCGGAGGACAGATGGACATGCTCAACAGTTCGGGATACCAGACTCTCCGAGACCAGTCCAGATCCACAAGGATGACTTGGGCCGATTGTTCGTGATCTTCTTCAGAACTCTGGGTGGGAATAGTATTGGCAGAAAGGCGTACAGCAGGTTAGAGCTCCACCCAAGACAAAAAGCATCTCTGAGCAAGAGCTGCCATGGAAACTCCAACTTGCAGAAGTGCTGACACAGTGCATTCTCGGCGGTGGCAAACAAATCTAACCAAGGCTCTTCCCACTGCTCAAAGAGACCTTGTGCCACCTCCAGATGGAGATGCCACTCGTGATCCGCTAGGCATCTTCAGCTGAGTTTGTCTGCTCTGGTGTTCGAGAACCCGCAAGGTGTTGAACCACCAGGCAAATACATCTCCAGAGGGCCTCTTGACAGAGGGTCCATGACCCCACTCCGCCCAGTATTTGCAGTACCACATGGCATTGGTGTTGTCCGTTAACACCCTTACAAGCCTTCCTTTGATGGAGGGTCGAAAGGCTTTCAATGCCTGCCGGATCGCTCGGAGCTTCAACAAGTTGATATGGAGTCCGGAATCTGCCGGAGACCAGAGTCCTCTGGTCACCACCTCTCCCAGATGGCTGCTCCATCCCAGGAGTGACTCGGCTGTCGCTACAGTCAGTTCTGGTTAGGGAAGGGAGAGGGGTCTGCTGCTGATCCATTCGCCTGTTTGTCATCCACCACTGCAGATCTTTTGCAGTGCCCTCAAAATCTGGACCATGTCGGAGTAATTTCCCTGATTCTGCACCCACTGGAACTTCAGGTCTCACTGCAGAACCCGCATATGCCAGTGGGCATGTGTTACAAGCAGAATGCAGGAGGCCACGATGCCCAGCAGTCGCACGGTAAGTCTCATCAAAATCCAGGATAGAGGCTGAAACATCGGTATTGTATCCTGACTATCCTGAACTTACCACTCAGGAAGATAATCCCAAAACTGCAGTGTCTAGAACAGCTAGGGGAGAGGATGTGGCCTAATGGCTAGAGCGGTCGACCTCAGAGCTGGGGAACCAGGTAAGAGTCTCGGCAGGGACGCTCAACATCCTGTGATTCTTGGCAAATCACTTAATCTCCCTGTGCCTAATAAAAATGAATGTGTCCTTGTGTAACGCAACTGGTGCTTATGTAAAGCGCTCTGATACCTTCCGGTCTACTTCACTCTATAAAACAAACAAACAAACAAAAAACAGCTCTGATAAAAGGGCGCATCCGAGATGGGGACAGGTGTGACTTTGGCACATTGATAGTGAACCTTCAGTGAGTGCAGGAGGTTCGCCGTAATCTGGAGGTGGGAGATGACCGCCTGGCATGAGCCCGCCTTCAACAACCAGTCGTCGAGATAGGAGAAGACTGAAACCCCTGATCTCCGCAGATGAGCTTCAACCACCGCCATCCCCTTGGTGAACACCTGAGGAGCGCTGATAAGGCCAAATGGGAGCACGGCAAACTGAAAGTGCTTGTGACCCACCGTGAACCACAGGTAACGTCTGTAGGCAGGCAGGACAGGAATGTGGAAGTATGCATCCTGAAAGTCCAACATTACCAGCCAGTCTCTCAGGTCCAGGGCAGATAGGACTTGAGCGAGCATGAGCATTTTGAATTTCTTCTTTTTCAGGAAGAATTTGAGAGGGCGCAAGTCTAGGATAGGACAAAGGCCTCAGTCCTTTTTGGGCACCAGGAAGTAGCAGGAATAGAAACCACAACCTACTTCTGATGCCAGCACCTCTCTATGGCTCCCTTGGCAAACGGAGCCTGCACTTCCTGGTAGAGTTATGAGATGTGGTTGTCCGTCAGCTTGTCACAAGTAGGTGGCATGGTTGGAGGGGTAGTTACAAAGGGGAGGGAGTAGCCCCTTTGGACAATCTAGAGAACCAAGAGGTCGGATGTTATCGACCTCCAATGAAGCAGGTGATGGCGTATCCTGCCTCCCATTGGGTGCCCATGATGGTTGGAGGGCAAACTAAAGGGGCTTGGAGGCTGCAGCTGCCGGGGGTGCGGGGATGGACTCGCTTGACCTTTGGCTACCTGACTGACAAGGCCTGTGGGTTCTGTGCCCTCGGTCATGCAAGGACGGAGAAGTCTGCTGACCGTGGTCGCTAGGTAGTTGGAGTTGCGGCTGGAAGCCCCTCACGTGGCCATGAAAGGAGCGGATGGTGAACCTAGCTGAATCTCTTCCATCAGCAATAGCTTGAGAGAGAATGGCTCGGGCCTCCTCCGAGACCATAGGCAGTACCTGCGCAACCGAGTCCCAGAGCAAGTGGGAGTATCGCTGACCGCAGTGCTAGGCTGGTGGAAGAGAAGATCTTCATCCCCAAGTTACCCAGCCTGTTGGATTTCATGTCTTGGGGAGTGGTAAGGAATGCGTCAGGACTTAATTTGGAAGTGGAGGCTTGGACCACCAAGCTCTCCGGAGTGGGGTGGGATGTGAGGAAACTAGGGTCCCCTGGGGTGATGACGATGGGCTATTGAACTACTCACAGGAGCTCCTGTGCAGGGCTTGGACCAGGCCCTGAGTGGACGTCTGCGAGGGCTTTGTTAAACAGGAGAAGCAGTTCAGATGTGGCGACTCCCGGCTGAAGCACCTCAGTGAAGACAAGTAATCCTAGAGCATGAGTAGTTATGGCTATGGATGGCCGCACAAGTGCTAGTCTTGTATGGTTATATTAGTAGGCACTCACCCTCTAATGGTCAAACTACTCTAATACCATAGATAAATTGAAACAGAAAAATAAACACAAAAGGGAGTGCCTTCAAGAGTCCAACAATTGTATTATAGAGCTTGTTCTCTTTGTTTCTTTCCTCCTTTCACGATAAACACCTAGTTCAATGATGTCAATCCCAATATACTCTTCCCCTATACTGAAATAAAGTGGGAGCCGTTGTGTGAAGTCTCAAAAAGAGTTCTCTTTAATAATCTTCAATACATCAATGAAACAACCCAGCCAACGCATTTCGTCCTTTGACAGAACTTCATCAGGATTTCTGTATTTCTTTGCAGTAGTATCACATTGAATTCTAAGTGTAAGGTGACTCAGTTCTCCCAGCAATTCTTCAGACACTGGTATTGTTCCTATAGTATCGTAGCGAAATAACAGAAGGCCATAGATAAATAATGTACCTTAATATCCACACCCCATTGGGTTCTGTAAGCCCAGACTGAATTATACGACGCGCCACCTCCGTCAAGTACCTCAGTGGAGACATTCATCTTGACAGCCTTGGTGGATAGCTGAAGGTCCAGGTCCTAAGCCGACCTCCTCACCACCATAGCAAATGAGGCTCATTCCTCAGTAGCCACGGTAGTAGGAGAAACCAAATCCGTATCTGTAGAGGTATCCAGTCCACTGGCATCTGTCAGATCCTCACACCGGGTGTCCTCAGTGACATCTAGGGGCTGGCATTCATCAGAGTGCAGTGGCCCTTCCCAATCACCTCCAAGTCCTAGCCCAAAGGAATAGGGCACGTGCTCTGACCTCGGTTGTCTGCCTGCAGTCGGCGCTGGAGTCGGCGTCGGACGAGGCCCATCTGGCTCAGTATCAGAGTCACGGATGAGTATGGTGACTGCGCCGTTGTGGGTGCCAGGGATGCCGGCAGTGGAGCTAGCATCATGGGAAGGGTGAGGTGGCTCAACCGGCGCCGGTCTGGATCCATCCAGGGATCCAAAGGGCCCGAATGGTGCTGGGGGCAAGCCTGCTCGCAGAAGACCAGTAGAGGCCCCTCCCTAGCCCGCTTGGCCATAAGGCGCTCCAGCGGGGACGAGCCACCCATATATGAGGAGCATGGCCTCATAAAATTCATGGATTTGGGCAGGAGACGTTCCAGCCCAGGTGCAAGCTCAACCGCGAAGCCAGGCCTCGAATGGCAATGATCCCTCGTCTCGTCTGCTGACTTTCACAGATGAGGTGAAGTTGAACACCTCTACGTAGTCTTGTTCTTCTTCCTTTTGTGGGACTTAGACTGCGATGACGAGCGCTTGGAGTGGCACTGCGACCGACCCCGAGACCTTCCTCTAGACCAGGATGAAGACTGTTGTGGCGTCGTAGGTCGTGGAGCAAGGAGGAGCTTGAGAACCGTTCCCTAAAGGACTTGGGGTGCCTGGTGCAACAATCAACGCAGGTCTTGGTGTCGTGGTCACCCTCGAGGCACATGGGGCAGATGAGGCGAGGATCAGTCACCGACAATTGCCGGCGACAGGCCCCACAGGGCTTGAAACTAGCCTTCCTTATGAACATTCCTGCCACACCAGGAGACAGTCTCAAAAATCTTTGACAAAAAGGTCAGTGAAAAAGTGACTTGTGCTGTGGCGGCTCCTCCGCTATGGCTGAGGAGCGTCGCCCCACTGCTATTTCAGCAGTGCAAAAAAGAAAATTATAATAACAGGACTATATTATCATTTTTTTTCCTATGCGGGACTTGGAGCCAGGTCGGTCGGGCGGGCCTGTGCTCTGTGACACCAGAGCAGAGTGAGGAGTGGCTTGCACTCCTCTAAGTGTGCATGATGGTCTGGCCGGCCCTCTAGGGCCGGCCAAACCGTCTTGCGCATTTAGCATGTTCTCTACTGGGCTGTGTTGTACAGCCCCGTGGAGAACATGCCCAGGCTCCCAGGTACTGCCTGAGCAGCCAAACAGGCCGCTCACACCAATCACGATGCTGCTCATGCAGCGTTGTGATTGGCTGGGAGAGTACGGGAGCCTGAGTGCTTCCGGTGCTACCAGCCATCTGCTGCTCTTCATCTAAGAGGATGGAGGAGGAACCCTTGATTCCCAGGGTTCTAAGTAAGATTCGGGTGGATCATGCAGAGGTTCCTCTAGTCATCCCAGAATGGTCCAGGAGGCCTTGGTTTCCCCTTCTTCTGGTTTTGGCAGCATCAAGGAACAGAGCAGTGTGCGGATCCCATGACAAGAATACAGGGGTAAGAGCGGTCAGGACAGAGCTGAGTTGTAGCAAGTTAGATGGCTGCTGGTTAGATATTACCTTCTGTGACCAGTGAACTGCAATGCCCATTAGGTGAAGCTCTGATCTCTACTCGTGACAATGTTGGTTATGCAGCAGCAAAGTCACCTACTTATAAACCAAAGGCCCCCATTTGAAAAATTATAATTTTGGCTCCTGCAGAGGGTACATGCACCCCAGTTCAGCAATGGGTACTTACAGCAGCCACTGAACAAGTTTTGATTCGGATTGTAAGTAATTCAGAAGTACTTCTTCCTCCAACTTTGTAAAGTTAAAAAAAATCCAGCAAAAACTGATTTTAGCTAATTCCTCACAAAAAAAACACTTTTAATGGAAAATGTTTCAGCACACTTGTCTAAATGCAGACATTCTGATAGATCAATATTCCAGCAGAGTCCTCATATTTACAGTATTCCACAGGTGTTAATTTGGTTTGAAAAGCTTTTCCCAGCAGTAACTCCAGCAACACCAGGTGGTGCCATGCCGCTCCAGCCACAACGCCACCTGCTGGACATGATGCCGCAAGCATAGGAAAAGCACCAACCTGTGAGCTACCAGTTGAACAAGTTACTTATCTTTGGTAACGCCTTACTTATCTGTTAGAGACTATCTACCCGCAGATTACGTCCCTTCTAATAATCCCCAGTCATCACTCGATTCAGAAACTTTTTCGTGGTCAGTACCCGTGCACACCAGTAGGTGGCATTGTTCAGCTTCGCTTGTCTTCGTCCGTGCCAGGAGTAACGTGTGCAGTGCTTTTATAGGCACCACCCCAGTGTGCTGACATCAGTTTCTTTTTGCGACTTTCAATCAATCAATCAATCAATCACGGCATTTATAGAGCGCGCTACTCACCCGGGAGGGTCTCAAGGCGCTGGGGGAGGGGGTAAGTTACTGCTCGAACAGCCAGGTCTTGAGCTGCTTCCTGAAGGCGAGATGGTCCTGGGTTCGCCGAAGGTGAGTGGGGAGGGAGTTCCAGGTCTTGGCCGCCAGGTAGGAGAAGGATCTTCCTCCGGCGGTGGTTCTGCGGATGCGTGGTACGGTGGCGAGGGCGTGGCTGGTTGATCGTAGCTGGCGTGTGGGCGTGTAGAAGGACATGCGGTCGTTGAGGTACTTTGGGCCCAGGTCGTGGAGGGCCTTGTGTGCGTGGGTGAGGAGTCTGAACGTGATTCTCTTGCTGACGGGGAGCCAGTGCAGGTCTTTCAGGTGTACGGTGATGTGGCTGTGTCGGGGGATGTCCAGGATGAGTCGTGCGGAGGCGTTCTGGATGCGCTGGAGTCTCTTTTGAAGTTTGGCTGTGGTTCCGGCGTAGAGGGTGTTCCCATAGTCCAGTCGGCTGGTGACGAGTGCCTGGGTGACGGTCTTCCTGGTTTCAGTGGGGATCCATCTGAAGATCTTGCGGAGCATGCGCAGGGTGTTGAAGCATGAAGATGAGACGGCGTTGACTTGTTTGGTCATTGATAGGGAGGAGTCCAGGATGAAGCCCAGGTTGCGTGCGTGGTCCGTTGGCTTGGGTGCGGTGCCCAGGGCCGGGGGCCACCAGGAGTCGTCCCAGGCGGAGGGTGATGAGCCCAGGATGAGGACTTCCGTCTTGTCTGAGTTCAGTTTAAGGCGGCTGTTCCTCATCCAGTCGGCGACGTCTCTCATCCCGTCGTGCAGGTTGGCTCTGGCGGTAGTGGGGTCGTTGGTGAGGGAGAGGATCAGCTGGGTGTCGTCGGCGTAGGAGATGATGTTGAGGTTGTGTCGGCGTGCGATGGCTGCGAGGGGGCTCATGTAGACTTTCCATGCCAGAAGCGCGGAGCCACGAGGAACACTGACCACTTGTGTGTGAAACTAGGGCCTTGAAAAAGGGACAGCCATGTACTTAAAAATCAGTTCACAGAGTGGGGAAGATGGGTGGGTTGGTTAGGAATCTGCAGCTAGATAGTCTTTACCAGATAAGGTGTTACCGAAGGTATGCAACTTGTTCATCTGATAGCATCCTGCTGGACCTCTCCGCCGCCTTCGACACTGTCTGCCACCGCACTCTACGCGCACGCCTCCACGACGCAGGGATCTGAGACAAGGCCCTGGAATGGACCACCTCCTTCCTCGACGGCAGAACCCAGAGAGTCCGCCTCCCACCCTTCCGATCCGAAGCCTCCGAGATCATCTGCGGCGTACCCCAGGGATCGTCCCTCAGCCCAACACTGTTCAACATCTACATGGCCCCGCTCGCACGCATCGCCAGACAACACGACCTCAACATTATCTCCTACGCCGACGACACTCAACTGATCCTCTCCCTCACCAAGGACCCCCTCGCCGCCAAAGCCAAACTCCATGAAGGAATGAAGGCCGTCGCCGATTGGATGAAGATCAGCCGACTAAAGCTGAACACGGACAAAACGGAGGTCCTCATCCTCGGCTCCAACACCTCAGCCTGGGACGACTCCTGGTGGCCAACGATGCTGGGAGCAGCCCCGACACCCACCGACCACGCACGCAACCTGGGAGTCATCCTCGACTCAACGCTCTCCATGACCAAGCAGGTCAACGCAGTCTCCTCCTCCTGCTTCAACACCCTCCGCATGCTTCGCAAGATCTACAGGTGGATCCCGACAGACACAAGAAGAACAGTCACCCAGGCCCTCGTCAGTAGCAGACTGGACTATGGGAACGCCCTCTACGCGGGAGCCCCGGCCAAGCTCATCAAGCGACTGCAACGCATACAAAACACCTCCGCACGACTGATCCTCGACGTACCACGCCACAGCCACATCACCCCCACTTGAGGAACCTGCACTGGCTCCCCGTCGACAGGAGGATCACCTTCAAACTCCTCACCCACGCACACAAGGCACTCCACAAAACTGGCCCAGCCTACCTCAACAGACAGCTCCTCTTCTACGTCCCCAACCGCCGGCTCCGCTCCGCCGACCTCTCCCTCGCCACCGTCCCCCGCATTCGAAGAACAACCACCGGCGGCAGATCCTTCTCACACCTCGCCGCCAAGACCTGGAACACCCTTCCACTAAGCCTACGAAAGACCCAAGACCTGCTGACCTTCAGGAGGCTACTCAAGACCTGGCTGTTCGACCAGTAGCAGCATCCCCCCCCCCTTCCCTCTCCCCAGCGCCTTGAGACCCTCGCGGGTAAGTAGTGCGCTCTACAAATTCTGTGATTGATTGATAGCAACTACTAGCCGGGGATTCCTTACGTTAGAATAGATACCAAAGCAATATCTCCCGGAGGAGGGTATGCGATCCCAATTTAGACTAAAAAGTCCTGCGGGACCAAACGGGCAAAGTGCCCATCCCAATGGACCGGACTGTCCAGGCAGTAGAGCTTGGTGAACGTGTGCAAAGAAGCCTACGTTGCAGCCTGACAGGTGTCTCGGACCGGAACTCCGCATGCTAACACCGTGGTCGCAGCTTTTGCTCTAGTAGAGTAAACAAGCAAGCCCTCTAGCGGTTGCTTCTTGGCCAATGCTTACAGATCTTAATACAAGCACAATCCATGGGACAATGGTTTGTTTCTGCGCGGCCGTCCCTTTCTTAGTTCTGACATAGCCCATGAAGAGTTGATCGTCCACCAGGAATGGACGAGTGCGGTCAAGGAAGAACGGCATTTCTCATTTTGGGTCCAGCCGGTGGAGTTTCTCCTCTTTCTTAGAGGGATGAGGTGGTGCGTAAAGAGTAGGCAGGGTGATAGACTGGCCTACATGGAACTGGGTGACTACCTTCAGCAAGAAGGATGCTTGAGTTCCAAGGACCAGTTTGGTTGGGTGAATAGAAATGTGGGGAAGCTTAGATGATTGGGCCTGCAGTTCACTGACCCTCCAGGGAGATGTAATTGCCACCAGAAAGGCCGTCTTGATGGTGAGAAGCCTAAGAGGGCTGGGATGAAACATCTCAAAAGGAGCACACATTAGAAAGGTAAGAACCAAATTGAGGTTGTATTGAGGCATAACAAAGGGAGCTGGAGGAAACGTGATGAAGACCTTTAAGGAACCTATTTAGAATGGGGGACTTGAAAAGGAAAGGCTGATCTGGCAGCCATAGAACAGCAGAGATAGAAGAAAAATAATCCTTCAACGTGCCCAATGCAGAGCCCTGCTGGGCTAGGGTACAGGTGAACAAAAGAACTTGGAAAAGAGGTGCACATAAAGACTCAACCTGTTTGTACACCATGCCACAAACTTGCTCCAACGGCTGGCATATATCGTCTTGGTGGAGGGACTCCGAGCTGCCAAAATAATACTGCAGACTTGAGGCAGAAGGTCAAAAGCGGTCAACTGTCGCTGCTCAATCTTCATGCATGAAGGCAGAGCATTGACAGGTTTCGGTGGAGAACCCTACCCTGCTACTGCAACAGGAGATCCTCCCGAAGGGGCAGCGTGATCGGAGGACAGATGGACATGCTCAACAGCTCGGGATACCATACTCTCCGAGCCCAGTCCAGATCCACAATGACGACTTTGGCCGATCATTCGTGATCTTCTTCAGAACTCCCGGTGGTAATAGTATTGGCAGAAAGGCGTACCGCAGGCAGGCGCTCCACTCGAGAAAAAAAGCATCTCTGAGAAAGAGCCGCCTTGGAAACTCCAACATGCAGAAGTGCTGACACTGTGCATTCTCGGCGGTGGCAAGAGTTCTAACCAAGGCTCTTCCCACTGCTCAAAGAGACCTTGTACCACCTCCAGATGGAGATGCCACTCGTGATACGCTAGGCATCTTCGGCTGAGTTTGCCTGCTCTGGTATTTGAGAGCCCGCAAAGTGTTGAACTACCAGGGAAATACATCTCAAGAGGCAGAGGGCCTCTTGACAGAGTGTCCACGACCCCACTCCGCCCTGTATTTGCAGTACCACGTGGTGGTGGTGTTGTCCGTTAACACCCTTACAAGCCTTCCTTTGATGGAGGGTCGAAAGGCTTTCAATGCCCGCCGGATCGCTTGGAGCTTCAACAAGTTGATATGGAGTCCGGAATCTGCCGGAGACCAGAGTCCTCTGGTCACCACCTCTCCCAGATGGCTGCTCCATCCCAGGAGTGACTCGGCTGTCGCTACAGTCAGTTCTGGTTGGGGAAGGGAGAGGGGTCTGCGGCTGACCCATTTGCAGTTTGTCATCCACCACTGCAGATCTTTTGCAATGCCCTCGAAATCTGGACCATGTCGGAGAGATTTCCCTGATGCTGCGCCCACTGGAACTTCAGGTATCACTGCTGAACCCCCATATGCCAGTTGGCATGTGTTACAAGCAGAATGCAGGAGGCCACGAAGCCCAGCAGTCGCAGAGTTAGTCTCATCAAAATTCAGGATAGAGGCTGAAACATCGGTATTGTAGCCTAAAAATCCTGAACTCACCACTCAAGAAGATAAGCCTGAAACTGCACAGTGGCTAGAACAGCTAGGGGAGAGGATGGGGCTTATCTGCTAAAGCGGTCGACCTCAGAGCTGGGGAACCGGGTTCGAGTCTCGGCAGGGACGCTCAACATCCTGTGATTCTGGGCAAATCACTTAATCTCCCTGTGCCTAACAAAAATAAATGTGTTCTTGTGTAACGCAACTGGTGCTCATGTAAAGCACTCTGATACCTTCGGGTCTAGTTCACGCTATATGAAACTAAAAAAAAGAAAACCGCTCTGATGAAAAGGAGCGTCCGAAAAGGGGCCAGGTGTGACTTTGGCACATTGATAGTGAACCTCCAGGGAGTGCTGGAGGTTCGCCATAATCTGGAGGTGGGAGATGACCGCCTGGCATGAGCCCGCCTTCAACAACCAGTCATCGAGAGAGGAGAAGACTGGAAGCCCTGATCTTCTCAGATGAGCTTCAACCACCGCCATCACCTTGGTGAACACCTGAGGAGCGCTGATAAGGCCAAACGAGAGCACGGCAAATTGAAAGTGCTCGTAGCCCACCGTGAACCACAGGTAACGTCTGTGGTCAGGCAGGACAGGAATGTAGAAGTATGCATCCTGCAAGTCCAATGTTACCATCTAGTCTCTCAGATCCAGAGCAGATAGGACTTGAGCGAGTGTGAGCATTTTGAATTTCTTCTTTTTCAGGAAGAAATTGAGAGGGCGTATGTCTAGGATAGGGAAAGGCCTCAGTCCTTTTTGGGCACCAGAAAGAAGCAGGAATAGAAACCACAACCTACTTCTGATGCCAGCACCTCTCTATGGCTCCTTTGGCCAACGGAGCCAGCACTTCCTGGTACAGTTATGAGATGTGGCCGTCCGTCAACTTGTCTCAAGTAGGTGGCATGGGTGGAGGGCTAGTTACAAAGGGGAGGGAATAGCTCCTTCGGACAATCTAGAGAGAACTCAGTGGCTGGATGTTTTCGACCTCCAGTGAAGCAGGTTATGGCGTATCCTTCCTCTCATTGGGTGCCCATGATGGTCGGAGGGCAAACTAAAGGGGCTTGGAGGCTGCGGCTGCCAGGGGTGGGGGGAGTGGGGGGATGGACTGGCCTGACCTTTGGCTACCTGACTGACAAGGCCTGTGGGTTCTGTGCCCTCGGTCATGCAAGGACTGAGAAGTCTGCTGGCCGTGGTCTCTAGGTAGTTGGAGTTGCGGCTGGAAGCCTCTTCCGTGGCCATGAAAGGAGCCTATGCCGAACTTAGCTACATCTCTTCCATCAGCAATAGCTTGAGAGAGAATGGCTCGGGCCTCCTCCGAGACCATAGGCAGTACCTGTGCAACCGAGTCCCAGAGCGAGTGAGAGTATCGGCTGACCACAGTGCCAGGCTGGTGGAAGAGAAGATCTTATTCCCCGAGTGATCCAGCCTGCTGGATTTCCTGTCTGGGGGAGTGGTAGGGAATGTGCCAGGACTTAATTTGGAAGTGGAGGTTTGGACCACCAAGCTCTCCGGGGTGGGGTGGGATGTAAGGAAACTAGGCTGCCCTGAGGCGGGGCAATAGTAAAGGGCTATTGACCTATTCACAGGAGCTCCTGTGTAGGGCTGGGACCAGGCCCTGAGTGGACGTCTGTGAGGGCTTCATTAAACATGAGAAGCAGTTCAGATGTGGCGACTCCCGGCTGAAGCACCTCAGTGAAGACAAATAATCCCAGAGCAAGAGTAGTTATGGCTACGGATGGCCGCATAAGTGCTAGTCTTGTATGCTTATATTAGTAGGCACTCACCCTCTAATGGTCAAACTACTCTAAAACCATAGTTAAATTTAACCAGAAACAAAACACAAAAGGGAGTGTCTCAAGAGTCGAACAATTGTATTATAGAGCTTGTTCTCGTTTTTCTTTCCTCTTTTCACGATAAACACATAGTTCAATGGTGTCAATCCCACTATACTCTTCTCCAATATCAAAATAATGTGGGAGCCATTGCGTGAAGTCTCAAAAACAGTTCTCTTTTTTAATCTTCAATACATCAATGAAACAACACAGCCAATGTGTTTTCGTCCTCAGAGGACTTCATCAGGGTTTCTGTATTTCTTTGCAGTAGTATCACATTGAATTCTAAGTGTAAGGTGACTCAGTTCTCCCAGCAATTCTTCAGACACTCTTATTGTTCCTATAGTATCGTAGCAAAATAACAGAAGGCCATTGATAAATAATGTAGCTTAATATCCACACCCCATTGGGTTCTGTAAGCCCAGACTGAATTATATGACGCGCCACCTCCATCAAGTACCTCAGTGGAGACATTCATCTTGACAGCCTTGGTGGATAGCTGAAGGTCCAGGTCCTAAGCCGCCCTCCTCACCACCATAGCAAATTAGGCTCTTTCCTCCGTAGCCATGGTAGTAGGAGAAACCAAACCCATATCTGTAGAGGTATCCAGTCCACTGGCATCTGCCAGATCCTCACACCAGGTGTCCTCAGTGACATCTAGGGGCTGGCATTCCTCAGAGTCCAGAGGCCCTTCCCAATCACCTCCAAGTCCTAGCCCAAAGGAATAGGGCACATACTCTGACCTTGGTTGTCTGCCTCCAGTCAGCGCTGGAGTCGGCGTCGGACGAGGCCCATTTGGCTCCATATCGGAGTCAGGGATAAGTATTGTTACTGTGCCGTTGTGGGTGCCAGGGCTGTCGGCAGTGGAGCCAGCATCATGAGAAGGGAAGGGTGGCTTAACCGGCACAGGTCTGGATCCATCCAGGAATCCAAAGGGCCCGACTGGTGCTGGGGGCGAGCCTGCTGGCAGAAGACCATTAGAGGCCCCCCCTAGTCCGCTTGGCCTGAAGGTGCTCCAGCGGGGACGTGCCACCCATATATGAAGTGCATAGCCTCATAAAATTCACGGATTTGGGCAGGAGTCGCTCCAGCTCCTGGAAACTCAGGGAGGTGCAGAGATGGCCCAGGTGCAGGCTCAACGACGGAGCCAGGCCTCGAATGCTGACGATCCCTCGTCTTGTCAGATGACTTTTTATAGATGGGGCGAAGTTGAAGACCTCTTTGACTTCTTGTTCTTCTTCCTTTTGTGAGACTTACCCGGACAACTTAGACTGCGACGACGAGCGCTTGGAGTGGCACCGCAACCTATCTCCGGACCTTCCTCTTGACCTGGATCAAGACTGTTGTGGCATCGCAGGTCGAGGAGCAAGGAGGAGCTTGAGGAACCGTTCCCAAAAGGACTTTGGGTGCATGGTGCAACAATCGACACAGGTCTTGGTGTTGTGGTTGTGCTCGAGGCACCAGAGGAAGACGAGGTGTGGATCAGTCACCGACAATTGCCGGTGACAGACCCCACAGGGCTTGAAACTAGCCTTCCTAGTGAACATCCCTGCCACACCAGGAGACCGTCCCAAGAATCTTTGACAAAAGGATCAGTCAAAAAGTGACTAGGGCAGTGGCGGCTCCTCCGCTTTTTGCACTGCTATTTCAGCAGTGCAAATAAGAAAATGATAATAACAGGACGTTATTATCGGTTTTTTTTTCCTATGGGGGACTCGGATCCAGGTCGGGCGGGGCTGTGCTCTTTGACTCAAGATCAAAGTGAGGAGTGGTTTGCATTCCTCTAAGTGCGCATGATGGTTTGGCCGGCCATCTTGGGCCAGCCAAACCACCATGCTCACTTAGCATGTTCTCCACGGGCTGTGTTGCACAGCCCCGTGGAGAACATGCCCAGGCTCCCAGGCACTGCCTGAGAGGCCAAACAGGCCGCTCAGACCAATCACGACGCTGCACATGCAGTGTCGTGATTGGCTGGCAGAGTACGGGAGCCGGAGTGCTTCGAGTTCTACCAGCCTTCTCCTTCTCTTCATCTCAGAGGACGAAGGAGAGTGGAGCGGCGGCAAAGGTAAGTTAATTTTTTTATCTATCCATCCCCCCCACTCCACCACCCCCATTCCGAGGCAGCTGACACTGGACTGGGGGTAGCTGTCCTCTGGGTTTGCACTGACTGGCCCGGACGGCGCCGATGACACGATGTGGAGCTGAACGACACCACCTACCAGCGCGCAGGGGTATTGCTCAGGAAAAAGTTTCCGGATCCAGTTTGACGCATGGGGATTATTCTAAGCGCGACAGTTCCTCCATGGGAGCGGAGGAGCTCGCGGCCTCCCTCCCCACACAGCTGTAGAAAGCTGGAAAAATAAAAAGGTGATGAAAGGATTTTATTACCATTTTAGTTTTCCGGCTTACTGCCGAACTGAGAGGGCATCATTACTGCTGATTTGCAGCAATGACGAGTGGCCCTGTCAGTGTGAATTGGGCATGTCGGTTTGGCCAGCTACATTATTATGACCAAACAGACATGCACAATTTAACCTCTCTAACCCAGCTGTCATAGACAGCCAGGTTGGAGAGCAGGCACAGGTCTTCAGTGCTCTTCGAGTGCTGAAGCAGCCTGCTCCAGCCATTCCAGACACTTCTCTCATGCAGCATGAGAGCAGTGTCTGGATTGGATAAGGAGCTGCGTGACCTTGCGCTGTAGGAGTCGGGAGCTGGCTGGAGGAGTCGGGAGCCGGCTGGAGAACACCGAGGACAGGACGTGCTGCAGGCTGAAAAGGTAAGCGAAACTTTTTCATTTTAAAATGTTAATGTATATTTTATATTGTTTAATTTTATCTATATCGACCCACCATTTTCGTAGGTCACAAACTGCCACTGATTCCAAGGTAAGGAATCTGTGGCTAAAAGTCTATATCAGATCTGGTTTTTAAGCACCTCATCAACATGGTCTGGAGCTCCTGCCAACAAAATATGTTTCTCAGATTACAACAGCGAATAGATCAAATGTATACTCTAAAGGTTTCAGTGTTCTAGCCCTGACAAAAAATGCAGGTAGCGGACGTCTTTACAGCATCCACATGATATTTGTATGTGATGTGTTGGATCCGACCACAGCACCGCGGCCTGCAACATTGTTTATGAATCTTTGGCCGTTGATTCAGGCGACCATCATAACAATTTTTACTAACGTCTGATTTGATCTATGACTAATCTTCTCTAGTGCACTCATTTTACTCGGACAGTCACTAGAAGTCTCTCTCACTGTACCCTCACTTCTGCATAGCAGTATTTTAATTTATTTTGACATGAGTTGCACTTCCCGCCTCTTCTGAAACCTATGACTCATGTTACTATGGTTTTTATAATTCCTGTGTAGGTTGGCCTACAGAATATCAGCAATACGTGCATTCACCTCATGTTCCGGATAGTACTTGATTTATAATTTGTTTAACTGGATTCCCAGGATTGTTATTTAATTTAAATTTGCAACCTCTAGAAAGCTCTTAAGTATTTATTCCTAAGCGAAACACATGTCAACTGTGGCTATTCTCAGGTGACCCAATAAACAAGGATTCCCCGAGGTCTCTGCTCTTTATCATCAGTTCAGACAATGTACTCTAGAAGCCACCTTAGGATGGGTTGAGCGTATGTATATTTGGTGTTTATACAATGATGGTGTGGAAGAGGCCGAGACAAATGTAATCTCACTGCCCTTCCCTTGTGTCACTCAAGGCCTCTGGGTTCAGTGTAGATTTTTAGAGCAAATTTGAGCAATTTTTTGTTAGTGTGTGTCTTTACTTGAAATGTGATCACTTTTTAACTGACTAGAATAATGGTAAATGTTGTGGTTCAATGGGTAGCTGGAGCTTAGAAGGTGGGTGCAAATTGTATAGTCTTAGTTGCATGCACAGGACTGATTCATTTAAAATCACTGAGGCTGCTTTATAGTGGTTGTACATTTTTGCCTTTCCAATGTCTTGGTAATCACATCTTGGTGCTTTGGTTAATTGATGTGGAATCTATGGGATGGTTCAGCGACCGAACAGCCAGGCAGTGGAGAGTATATGGTATGGCCCAAGGCATGAGTGGGTTCTTACTGCAGTAGCCTGGCTGTGGGCGTGTGCCATACAGAGAATAAAGAAATCCAGTTCTCCAGTGACTTGGGTCCAACAAGGTGTCATCAATTGTTGGGCAAAATGCATAAAGATTACTATGAATCTGAGCTCTCGTTGGCTCCAGTACTAATTAATAAGAGTCGTTATTGATGAAGACCAGTTGTGACCCTTTTCTGGAAGATTGTAAAGAGAATCTTTCATTTTACCATGGCGCCATCAGTGAGGTGGTCACGGTGACTAGTGCAAGAGCATGTGGGCAAGTTGTAACTTGGCATAGTGTACAGTGACTGACCTCCACCAAATAATCTGTGCCTGGAAGCCAAATCTCCAGTTATTTAAGCCTTAAAAATCTATCAAAGTCTTTCACTGGCCCTACAAGGCGTGGTTGCCACAACTGTGGCGCAACAATCCTTGTGTAATTGTGCAGATGTACTTTTGGTGTTTCTGTTAGTCCCTTTCCACGACTGGGTTATCCCTCAGTTTCTGGAACAGGTCTCCAGTGCTTGTTGAATGCAGTGGGTGCGTTTGCATGCTTGGTTGATCTGGAGCGTGACTGCCTTCAGGAGTGCATGATATGGCAAGGTCCAGTCCAGATAGCTTGTACATTCCCAGTTAGGTTTATATTTTACAAAGCACAAAATACTCTCATGGGGGTTTCTTGGCACTCAATCACAAGTGGCAGCAAAAAGAGTGAGGGGCCAGAGACAGATAGATAAATTGGTGAAGACGAGCCAGCTTTAAAGCTATTTGCCTAAACTGCTTTTGGTTGGTGATAATCTGAACGGGCAAGGGTTTCCAATAACTGATCCCAGTAAGGCATGTGAACCCTTGTCCTTGCCTGTCCAGTCCATTCCTTTCAGTGACCAAGATCTGGTCTTCCCAGACATCAAGCCATTGGCCTGGTGTCGGTATCACCTTTGGTCCTCAAGATTTACTCATTTTAAGGTAGTGGAGTGTTTACTAACTCTAAAGCAGACGACAAAGCAGGTCTCCAGAGTGGAACATGAACAAGAGTTTGATATTAACGTGGTAACAATCTTGTTGACTTTCTTCACCAGTTGAATTTCTTGTGTTCATCAGCAGGTGATCACGGACGGCACAGTGAGATGATGGACAGCCTCAATCAATCAATCAGGGTTTTATAAAGCGCGCTACTCACCCGTGAGGGTTTCAAGGCGCTAGGGGGAGGGGGGGTGGGGGGGAAGTGCAGCTCCGGTCATTCGAAGAGCCAGGTCTTGAGGTTCTTCCTGAAGGTGTGCAGGGTGGGGGAGCGTCTGATGTTAACTGGGAGCTCGTTCCAGGCCTTGGCTGCGACGTAGGAGAAGGCTCTTCCGCCTGCTCTGCTTCTGCGGATGCGGGGGGGTCTCTGCCAGGGTGAGGTCGGCGGAACGGAGGTTCCTTTTGGGTAAGTGGAAGGAGACTCTCTCGTTGAGGTATTTGGGTCCGGTGTTGTGGAGGGATTTGTAGGCGTGGGTGAGCAGTTTGAAGGTTACCCTCTTCTCGACGGGGAGCCAGTGTAGGTCTCGCAGGTGTTGGGTCATGTTTGTGCCGCGGGGTCCCGAGGATGAGTCTGGCTGCAGAGTTCTGGATGGTTTGGAGCTTGTGTAGGAGAGTTACGTTGATACCGGCGTAGAGGGCGTTGCCGTAGTCCAGTCTGCTGGTTATGAGTGCGTGGGTGACGGTTTTCCTGCATTCGGGGGGTATCCATTTGAAGGTCTTGCGGAGGATGCAGAGGCAGCTGAAACTGGTGGAGGCCACGGCGTTGATCTGGCGGGTCATGGTCAGGGAGGAGTCGAGGATGATGCCGAGGTACCGTGCGTGGTCTGTAGGGGTGGGTGGACTCCCGAGGGCGAAGGGCCACCAGGTATTGTCCCAGGCCTCATTGTTTATAAAAGGTATTACGAAGAGCACAGTGTTTAATCCCTCTAGTGATCGCAGACATTATATATTGATATAACTAGGGTACCCAGTTTGGTTATTTTGTACCCGCTCTCGATTCTTTGTGCGTGTATTGAACTGTATGATTTCTACTGTTTTGGTTGCATTTTTTGCACTGCTTGTATATATAGTTAAGGTGTTATTAACGCACAAGTTACTAACTTGTGTAACGATATATCTGTAAGAGACAGTAGTTAGTGACAGATTCCTTACCTTAGAATATCCCCAGGCGTCAGGCTGGATCCGGAAAGTTTTGCGTAGCAGTACCCTTGCGCGTCGGTAGGCGGCGTCGTGCGGCTCCGCGTCCGTCGTCGGCATCGTGATCGCCGGGATGACGTCGCGGGCAGTACTTAGGCGCCGCCCCTGCGCGCTGACGTCAGTTCTGTACACGACTTTCCGCGCCAGGAGCGCAGAGCCATGCAAGAAGCTGACACAGGTGTCTGAAAAATACTAGGGCCCTGAAAGGGATGTCCTTAACCCTAGAAATCAGTTCGCAGAACGGGGAGGATGGGTGGGGCGGTGAGGAATCTGTCACTAACTACTGTCTCTTACAGATATATCGTTACACAAGTTAGTAACTTGTGCATCTGAAAGAGACACGTTAGTGACAGATTCCTTACCTTAGAATAGATACCCCAGCAATACCAACCCCGGTGGTGGGTCTGCGAACAAAGATCAGACAAGGAAGTCCTGGAGGACAGAACGGCCAAAGAAGCCGTCCCTCCGGACCTGACTGTCAAGGCAGTAATGCTTTGTAAACGTGTGCAGCGAGGCCCACGTAGCTGCCTGACAGATAACCGGCAGCGGAACACCGCGGCCCAAGGCCGTGGTAGCAGCCGTTGCCCTGGTGGAATGGGCACGCAGCCCAACAGGAGGCTCCTTCTTGGCCAAAGAATAGCAGGTCTTGATGCACAAGGTAACCCAGCGGGAGATGGTCCTCTTGTGCACCGCCCGACCTTTTTGGCGCCCACGTAGCCAACAAAGAGCTGGTCATCCACCCGGAAGTGTTTTGTGCGGTCGATATAGAAGGAGAGCGCACGTTTTGGGTCCAGACGGTGGAGCCTCTCTTCCTCTCTGGAAGGATGCGGAGGCGGAAAGAAGGTGGGCAAAGTGATGGTCTGCCCAATGTGGAAAGCAGAAACCACCTTTGGCAAGAAGGACGGACGCGTCCGAAGAACAACCTTGTCTGGATGAACAGACAGAAAGGGAGGTTTGCAAGATAGAGCCTGGAGCTCACTCACCCGCCGAGCGGAGGTGATGGCCACCAGAAAGGCTGTCTTCAGAGTCAGAAGACGAAGAGGACAGTTATGCAGAGGCTCAAAGGGAGCGCACATTAAAAAGGTAAGAACCAAGTTCAAGTCCCACTGAGGCATCACAAACGGAACAGGAGGGAAGAGGTGAGTAATGCCTTTTAAGAACCTGTTAACAACAGGGGACTTGAAAAGGGAGGGCTGATCAGGGAGCCTGAGGAAGGCCGAGATAGCACAAAGATAACCCTTGATGGTACCCAGGGCAGAACCCTGTTGGGCCAGAGAGAGAAGGAACAGAAGGACCTCAGAAAGAGGGGCAGAAAGGGGATCCACAGCCTTTGCTGTGCACCATGCCACAAATTTGTTCCACCTGCAGGCGTATACCACCTTAGTGGAGGGACGCCTGGCTGCCAGAATCACATCACAAACTTCGGGAGGCAAGTCGAAAGGAATCAACTGCCGCCGCTCAATCTCCACGCAAGCAGGTGTAGACTGGACAGGTTCGGGTGGAGGACCGTCCCCTGCTGCTGCGACAGAAGATCCTCCCGAAGAGGCAGACGGATCGTGGGATCTATGCTCATATTGAGTAGCTCGGGATACCAAACTTTTCGAGCCCAGTCCGGAGCCACAAGAATGACTTGGGCCCGGTCGTGCCGAATCTTCTTCAACACTCTGGGTAGAAGTGGTATAGGCGGAAAGGCGTACAACAGACCGCAACTCCACTCGCGACGAAAGCGTCGCCGAGCGAGTGCCGCCTTGGAAATTCCAACGCGCAGAACTGAAGACATTGCGCGTTCTCTTCGGTGGCGAATAGATCTAACCAAGGCTCTCCCCACTGTAGAAAGAGTCCTTGCGCCACTTCCGAGTGAAGACGCCATTCGTGATCCATCATGCACCTGCGGCTGAGTTCGTCCGCCCTGGCGTTCAGAGAACCTGCCAGGTGTTGAACCATCAGGAACATGCCCTGATGTTCCAGCCATGTCCAGAGGCGCAGAGCCTCCTGACAAAGGGTCCAAGACCCCACCCCGCCCTGTTTGTTGCAGTACCACATGGCGGTGGTGTTGTCTGTGAACACCTGCACTACCTTCCCTTTGACAGAGGGAAGGAATGCCTTGAGTGCAAGCCGGATCGCCCGGAGCTCCAGAATGTTGATATGGAGCCGGGACTCCGCCGGAGACCAGAGGCCTCTGATCTCCGCCTCTCCCATGTGACCGCCCCATCCCAGAAGGGACGCGTCCGTCACAACTGTATGCTCTGGCTGGGGAACGGAGAGGGATCTGCCCATGACCCATTGCCGGTTCGAGAGCCACCACTGCAACTGTTTTGCAGTCCCCTCCGAGATCTGGACGTGATCGGACAGGTTGCCCTGGTGCTGCGCCCACTGGAACTTCAGGTCCCACTGCAGAGCCCGCATATGCCATCTGGCATGATTGACCAGCAGGATGCAGGAGGCCATGAGGCCCAGCAGCCTCAGGGTCATCCGTACCGAAACCCAGGATAAAGGCCGAAAGATCGGAATCATAGCCTGAATATCCCGGACTCGCCGTTCGGGAGGATAGGCCCGAAACTGCGTCGTGTCCAGAACTGCTCCGATGAAAAGGAGCTGTGGAGAAGGAATCAGATGCGACTTCGGCACATTGATGGAGAACCCCAGCGAGTGCAGGAGTTCGGCCGTAGTCTGGAGGTGGGAGACGACTGCCTGGGACGAGCCCGCCTTCAGCAGCCAGTCGTCGAGGTAGGGGAAGACTGAAACCCCTGCCCGGCGCAGATGAGCTGCGACCACCGCCATCACTTTCGTGAACACCCGAGGGGCACTGGTAAGGCCAAAGGGAGCACGGTGAACTGAAAATGCTCGGGGCCTACCGTGAACCGAAGGTAACGCCGGTGGGCCGGCAGGACGGGGATGTGGAAATACGCGTCCTGCAAGTCCAACGCTACCAACCAGTCTCCAGGGTCGAGGGCAGTCAAGACCTGAGCTAGGGTGAGCATCTTGAACTTCTCCTTCCGGAGGAAGCGATTGACGTTCCGGAGGTCCAAGATAGGACGCATGTCCTCCTTGTCCTTTTTGGGCACCAGAAAGTAGTGGGAGTAGCAACCACGCCCTACTTCTGGGGTTGGAACATGCTCGATGGCCCTCTTGGTCAAGAGGGCCGTGACTTCCTTCTGTAGAAGCACCAAGTGATCCCCTGACATGCGGCGGAATTGAGGTGGCATGGCTGGGGGGGTGGTCTCGAAGGGGAGGGAGTAGCCCCTTCGGACAATGTCCAAGACCCACCTGTCCGAGGTGATGGTGCGCCAGTGGGGAAGGTGATGGCGGATCCTGCCCCCTACCGGCGTGCCGTGCACCTGAAAGGAGGGACTAGGAGGGCTTGGAGGCCGCGGACGGGTTGGAGGTGGTGGCCTGACCCGCACGCTGGTTGCCCGATCCGCCACGGCGGAATCCACGTCCTCGGCCACGCGAAGACGCCTGCTGCGCGGGCCGGTGGCTGGGCTGCTGACGTGAAGGGCGCCCCTACCGTGGCCACGATAGGGGCGAAAAGCAGAAGGCAGCAGAGGGCGTGTAGCAGAAAGGCCCAGGGACTTGGCAGTAGCCCGTGAGTCCTTAAAGCGCTCCAACGCATGGTCTGCTTTGGACCCAAAAAGACCGACTCCATCAAAGGGCATGTCCATGAGAGTATTCTGGACATCCCCTGAAAAACCAGTGGTTCTCAGCCAGGCGTGGCGTCGGAGCGCCACCGTCGTTGCAATAGACCTGCCCAGCGAGTCGGCGGTGTCAAGGCCACAACGGATAGTGTATTTGGCCGCATCCCTTCCTTCCGCAATGGCGCGGGAAAGCAGTGCCTGGACCTCCTCAGGGCACTGGGGCAAAACATCCGCCACCGAATCCCACAGGGAGTGGGTATATCGGCCCAAAAGACAAGCGGTGTTAACGGACCGCAAGCCAGCACTGGAGGAAGAAAAACCTTTCTTCCCAAACTGATCCAGGCGTTTGGATTCCCTATCCGGAGGAGCGGTAGGGAAGGCGGTTTGGGAAGCGGAGGCTTGGACAACCAAGCTCTCAGGAGTGGGGTGGACAGAAAGAAACAGGGGTCGCCCGGAGCAGGGCGATGGCGTCGTGACACGTTCCGATCCACAGGAGCCCCTGTGTTGGGCTTGGACCAGGCGCCCAAAAGAACGTCAGTGAGGGCGTCGTTAAACGGCAGCACAGTCTCCGCAGAGGAGGCTGCCGGCTGAAGCACCTCTGTCAAGATGTTAGGCTTGACCGTCAAAGTAGGGAGCTGGAGACGTAAGGCCCCAGCAGCCCTACGCAACACCGTACCAAAATTGGCCCCCTCCTCCGTAGCCACGGGAGGAGACAGCATGCCAGTGTCAGGGGAAGTATCCAGACCACTGGCCTCCCCTAGACTCTCTGTCCAGTCCTCATCATACTGACAGTTGCGCGTCAGAGGGTCATCAGACCCCTCCCAGTCCAACTGGTCCTCCTCAGGTTCAAAATAAGGAGGAGGAGGGACAGTTGGGACCCAAGGTCCCATCGGCGCCGGAGCCGGCGTCGAGCAACGTCGCTCCGGGTCCATGTCCGGAGCCGGAAGGAACTGGGGGACGACGCCGCCCGGAGCCCAGGGCGGCGTCGAGAACGGCACCGGAGACATCGGCGCCGGCGGAGGTGTCGTGAGGTCGACCGGCGTCGATGGGGGTTGTGGAGCCGGGATCGAGGCCGGGGCCGAAGCCGGAGCCGGGATCGAGGCTGGAGGCACAAGCGACGCCGGGGCCGGAGCCGCCGGCGACGCCGGAGCAACCCCATCAGGGCCCGCGGGGCCCAAAGGCGCACCGGAGGGGCCTGAAGGCCCGAAGAGGCAGGCCATGGCCGACAGGAACTCCTGTACCTTGGCCGGATCCGCCCCCGAACCCGGGAAGGGCGGGTATGGCGGGGGCGACTCCACAGGCAAGTCCGGGGCCGCGGGGACGGTGCCGGGAGGAGCCTCAGCCGAGTCCCGAGACCGGCGAGGCGAAGTCCGAGAGCGACGATGCTTCTTGGACTTCTTGTGCTTAGACTTACCGGACGAAGAAGACTTCGACGCCGACGACCGGTGTGCACTCCGCGAGCGACCCCTGGACCTCTCACGCGACCGGGGCCTCCGTGGAGCCGAATGCCGGGCCTCGAGGAGCTTTCGAGACCGCTCTCGCAAAGCTTTCGGGTTGAGGGCCTGGCATTCGGGACAAGACTCGGTGTCGTGGCCTCGGCCGAGGCAGAAGAGACACTCCCAATGCGGGTCGGTGACGGACATCATCCGCGCACAGGCGCCGCATCGCTTGAAGCCGGGCATCCCTACGACACCTTTAATTTGGAAAAAACAGTGAAAAAATCACCAAAAAGTATGGTCAAAAATTGACCAGGGCACTGCTCTTCCCGGATCTGCGCTTGCTGGCGCGGAAAAAGAAGAACTGACGTCAGCGCGCAGGGGCGGCGCCTAAGTACTGCCCGCGACGTCATCCCGGCGATCACGACGCCGACGACGGACGCGGAGCCGCACGACGCCGCCTACCGACGCGCAAGGGTACTGCTACGCAAAACTTTCCGGATCCAGCCTGACGCCTGGGGATATTCTAAGGTAAGGAATCTGTCACTAACGTGTCTCTTTCAGATGTGCTGTTCTTTTAACAATCCTGATTGGACATTCCATTTCTATTGATATTGCTGCAACTGTGCAGTAATTCACACCACGTCCTTTGGGCTAGGCATCTACTGGTGGTCCAAGACATATCTACACTGATGAATTCAGGTCACAAGTTTTCTACATTTGATCTACTCATTGCCTTATCTTGTACACATACACTTCATAGCCTCATTAAAAATCACTCTTCTTCAACAAACCATATCTGTTCCTGCAGCTAGCGGTGCATCACTCAATATTAACTCAGTTTAGTTTACTACAGCCCATAATTCTGAGATGAAACATATGTTGGAATCTAGGGCCTGAAGTTCTACACTTTGGTCACATCAAGAGAAGCAACTTTTGTACAACATCTGCAGGGCGACCTGAGGATATCTTTTGCAATGTGAGTGATGTACTAATATGTTACTATGCAAAAAATGACATTTGTTAGAATTTGCGGAAAACCTTCCACATTACTATTAGTTAGACAGGGTTGCTCCTGCAAATCCTACCTAACATTTGCAAATGCAGAGAAGGAGACCTAGGAGGGACAGTGGGCCTCACTTACTGCATTTGTAATTGATACATTCCTGGGCTGCAGCCTTAAAGGGACAGGGGCTGCAGTCAAAAAACTGGCATGCAGCGCTCACTCGGACCGCTGTCTGTTCTCCCCAATGCCCACAGCTCAAACTCTCACAGTAGACAACAGGCCAGCCTCCATTTTGCAAATGGATGACTGTCCCTTTGAGATGCCAACATTCAAACAATGGATTGCGACCACATTGCATTCTCCAACCACTGACACATATCCTTGCTATGGACAAGGAAGGGAGGGACGTCCCTGTCATGTCCCTCTTTGCGAATCACTAGTCACAATGTGTACATTGCCTTTCACAAACCCATTTGCCAGTCACCATGTCCTTTTAATATCTTGTAATTCTAGTTTTTGCACTTGTACTGTGGTTTTGTGCACAGCAGGCTTTGCAAGACATAAAACCATTACTTACATCGGGCCTTTAATGTTATATCCGGGCACTGTCGTGAGAGCTGCATGGACGTTGCAGCGGAGTACCAAGTAGTAGTGAAGAGCAGAGTAACTATAGACTACAATGATCGATTCTGCATCCTCCGGGCTCATAAAATGAAGCGGTTACTTCAGGATAATACAAATATAAGTTATATACAGGTGTTTTTAGGGGGCATTTTGCCTTTCTGGTGCATTCTGGAATACACAGTGACCTCTAAATCATAGAACTTACTGGCACATGCATCAAGGTAGGCTTTTGCGATTCCTTAATTGCGATTATTAAGGAATCGCAATTAAAGAATCGCAAAAGCCTATGCATGTAGGAATCGCTATAAAAATAGCAATTCCTAAATATTCCTTAATTGCGACCCGCAAATTGCGAGTCGCAATTAAGGAATGGCTTCCCATTCATTCCTATGGGCCTACAGGCCCATAGGAATGAATGGAAGTACATGCGCAATTTGCGAGTACCCTTCAGGTACTCGCAAATTGCGCATGCAACTGCAAGGGTGCCAAAAGGACACCCTGTTGCACCCCTGAAATTGTAATGTGCACCCATAACATGGGACTTTGAAAAATGCACTTTGGTGCATTTTCAAAGAAATCGCAAATTACCATCACCTTTCATTTGACGGTAAATTGCGATTCTTAATTGCGAAACCGCATTTTTTTTTACTTTATTGAATTGCATTTAAGGAATCGCAAATTGTGATTCCTTAAATGCAATCGCAATTAAAGTAATCGCAATTTTGCGATTACCTAAATTGCGAATTTTGCATTTGGGATGATGCATCCCAAATGCAAAAATACCGGTCGCAAAGGGGCAGATTCTGAGAATCTGCCCGTTTGTGACCGGTTTTTCCTTTGATGCATGTGGTCCTAAATGCGTTGACAGAATTATCCCCCCAAATCAAAGTGTTTTAGTGCAACATGTTCCTTTGACAGCAGTACTAGCACAATTGACAGTAATGTTAAAACCTTAAGTCCGCACTTGACTTTTTAAAGAAACATCCAAGTGCATGTGGAGCTGAATGTGTTGTCAATTATTAAGGTGACACGTTACAGTTTAACAGCCTATCCGGTTGCATTTCTCTGGGGGTATGGTACTAGCCTGGGAAACAGGCTACTGCTCCCTGTGGCACTCGGGTCATAGTGAGACCCACCTCTGTCGTAGATTGGGCTCCACACTTCCTGTGAACTAGGGGTGCCAATGCTGGCCACATCCTGAACCTACCATCTCAGAGAGGGATTGGGATCCCTCCCTAGAAAAAGCTCAGGGCCACACTCTCTAATACCTTGTTTTTGGGTTGACATCCGGCCCATTTGAAAGTCTGGGAGGGTCACCTTATCCATATTACAATCTGGGTCTCCATGTGACACCTCGTCCTAATTTGGAGATCCCACCATTATGTTATGATAGTTAGTGGCTCCCCACCCCAGTGATAACACAAGACTCCCATCCCAGAAACAGGCAACTGTGAAACTCAATTGAGAGTCGTAGGTCTGTGAAACACTACTCCCTATTTGACAACAGAGAACTTCTATTTAACATCTGAGGACTGCAACATTAGTGAAAACCCCTGCACGCGGCCAACATATAGATCTTTGGTAGGTTGGAAATATTGGCCGCAGTTTATTAAACATTGATTTACAGCACAAGCCCCTTTTGATCATTTTATTATGAGCCAGAAATCATTCCCAACTGGCCTACCATAAAACATGATGACATTTTTATGACCCACCCATTCGGGGCCATAAATCATTCGAGACAGACAATCATAGTTCATTTTGACATTTTTATGATGCACTAAATCTGGAAGAGCATAATTCACTTTCTGCATCATTGCCTTATCACCACCAGTCAGACATAAATCAAACCAACTGTTTGTGAGGAACTGGAGTCTTTACGCTGGCGTTTCTCCTTTTTGTGGGTGGGGGGGTACTCCTTTTAGACCTTGTAGACTCAACTCGCTACCTTTGATCGTTCGTTGCATCCTTCCCTCTGGCGGACCAGGGCTGCGAGCGCTGTGTTTCATGTTCCCCCTTCACCAACTGTCTTACCCTGCCATATGGCATCCCAAGGTACGTAGTCCTTCCACCTCGCTGTGTCGGGTGTGGCCTCCCCAGCATCCTTGTGCTCCTTTCCACCATGCCGCCTGCGGGTTACCACCCATTGGCGGCTCCCCCCAAGATTTCGTCCCTTCATATGCAACCCTCTAGCTTCATGGCTGCCTAGAGATTGGACCAGAACACCTCCATACCTTCTAGGAACAGGTGCACACCATCCCTGTGAAAGTATTCCTCCCTCAGCAGGTTGATGAGGCCATGTCAGATGCTCTCCCATCCGTTTCCAATGCAAACATTTTTTACTGCCACGTTCAGTTTCTTTTGTGACTTGTCCAGGGCTTCCGTTGACCAAGCGCCTTTCATTTCTACCTTGGTATGATCTCTGACCAGACCTGAGCAGTGTTTGCTCAGCTGTCCCGATGAATGTAAGGGTCACGGCTGCGGCAGCCCCCTTTTAACAGCGTCGGATTGGTAACGCGGGCACTCGGGCAATGCCCGAGGGGCCTGTATCTGCATTCCAGCTGTGGGCTACTTTTTTGAGCAGCCTGGGTGGCCGATTTGGGCGGTTTCTGCATTGTTCGATGCCGCCAGCGGCCCAGTGGGTGCCTGAGTGGCCTTTCTGGAGGTAGATGGGCGTCCATTACCTCCCTCCTATCCAGGGCAGAGGTGTCACTCCCTTTCTCTCGCTGGGCCGGCCCATTAATATATGCATATTGAGCAGGGGCAGGGGGCCTGAGCAAAAGTGGCCTCACTTGTTTTCAGGTGTGTTTCACCAGTGTAAACTAATCCGTGCATTTTTTCAACTCCCTCCCACCCCCCCCCTTTTTTTTTTTTTAAATAAAATTTTGCCGAAGCAGTGTATTGCGGAAAGGCAATATGCAAATGTGGGCCACTTTTTTTTAGCATGCCCGGGCAGATTTTTAATCCCAATCCAACCCTGCCTTTTAACCCTGTCAAGGGTGATTTCAAATGTACACCAGGCCTTCCATTGGCCGCTGGTGCTTTGCGCCCATTCTCCTCCATTTGGTGCCTCTGCACCCCCAGCCTCCCCTCTCGGCCAAGGAGAGCTGGGTGCCATTTGCTGGGACCTTTGTCTCTTTAGTGTCCTTTCTTCTCTCGGGCGAGCTCATTTCCTGGGCCTTGGCGGGGTTTCCGCTCCGGCCCCTCTAGCCCCCTGCGGGTGCGGGCCTTTGCCCTGAGCCTGTGAATTGCTTGAGAGTCGGGGACTGTGAAACACTACTGAGAGTCAGAAGACCGTAACTCCTGAGAAAGTTGGGACTATGAAACTATTTAGCATCAGAGGACTGTGAAACCATTCTGTGGCTGGGAACTGTGAAACTATACTCAGGGTCACTGGAATTATGCAATTGTACGGCAGGGGCGACTTTTGCAAAATTATAGATCTGCCACATTTGCCACATACCCCATCATCTGCCTCATAATCTGCATATTTCAACAAAAAAATAATTTTGTTTCTAGGTTAAACAGTTCAAAAGTTACTAAAAATGCAGCGACACACGTTGCCGCCCAGTGGAAGGCCCTTTGCAAAGCTGGACTCGCCACCTTTCTGTTGCTTATTGCTATATTTGGGTGTTCAACTGGTACTAACGAGGTGCAGCCAATGCCCAACTTTCCTTGTTTAAAAATGACAAAATAATAATACAATTATAAAATGTGCTGCATTATGCCGGATAATTTACTCAACCCTGCCGCATAATTTGGCCCTCTACTGCCGCATAATTCCAGTGGCCCTGACTATAGTGAGTGACTGAGAAATGGGAAACTGTATTGAAAGTTGGAGGACTCTAAAACCCTATTGAGAATCAGAGGCCTGTAAAACTCTACTCAGTCTGGGGACTGTGAATGTCAAGAGAGCGGACTCAGACACTATAATGAGAGAAAGGGATGTGAAACTCTACCGAAAGTCCGAAGACTATGGAACTCTATTCAACAGCTGATGACTGTGAAACTGTAGTAAGAGTCTGAGAATTGTGAAGCTCTAAGGAAAGTCATAAGACTGAAAGTTTATGTATATGGAGCTGTGAAACTACTGAATCCGAGAATATGGACTGTGAAACTCCAATGAGAGTCTTGGGACTTTGTAACTCTATTGTGGGTCTTGGGAGTTTGAGGATTGTGACGATCTAGTGAAACTCTGAGGTCTGCTAAACCGGGAAACGTCAGAGTATTGAGAATCTGGGAATTGCGAAACTCTACTCGGTGCCTGAACCCTGTGAAACTCTAGAGAGCAGCTGGAGACTCTAAAACTACTGCACAGCTGAGGACTGTGAAACTTTAGTTCTTACATGGCTCTTAGGGCTGTGAAACTCTAGTGAAAGTCAGGGGCGTCAAATAGAGTGACACTATGGAGGACTGGAAAGTGAGAAGTGACAGCTGCGAACACAAGGCGAGTAATAGAGCAAAGTCGTCACTATACCGTATATGTACAATATTCTCACACCCTGGGCCGTCAATGTCTAAGGAAGAAACAGTTATTTAGTTAAAGGCAGTGCAGAAACATCGTTGGGGGTATTTAAATATTTACATTTACTGGAATGCATCTGGGTTACTATCAGGTAGAGCAATGACTGGCCATACATTACTTAGGGCTGAATTTAGAGTTTAGCTGGACGAAAGCACTGCTATAATTTGACGGGTCTTCCGCCTGCAGAACTTTGTATGCTTCCTCCTTCTTTGGAACTGGAGAATCACAGGGCTAACACCTGCATATCCTCTGCTGGCTATTCTATCCTTTGACCTGGGGCCCTGTCCACCACTAGTCTCACCAGTCACTGGATTTTCCAGCCTGGGACTGCCATGGCAAGAAAGATGGACACAGGTATGTGACACAAACAATGCCCCTGCAAGCCCCTCCGCGACGAAATACGATGGCGCATGCTTGGAATTCATCTGTTCATTCAATACACCCTCAACACAGACAGATACAATGAAGGTTTAGAGATTCCTAGAAGACATATGGGGATCTCTAAATATGGTGGGTGGTCCTAAGCTGGGGGGTGCTTCCAGGGGCCATGGCCTCCGCTGACATGATGGGCTGCAGGCCAGTCCTCCAAACATAAAATGAGTCCCCAAGAAAAAGTTACTTACCTTCGGTAATGATGTGGTGGATACTCCATCTGTCTGTTGCACCTGCATTTTCCTCTACCTCTGTAGTGCCAGAGCATTGGTTTTGTGTTGATGGGAGGGCTAAGAGGGCTGCTGTTGTCAAAAAGTAAAGTCTCCTGAGAACTCTTGAAACTTGCAGAACTGTCTGCAGTCCTTTGCAATAAAATTAAAGCTCAAAGATTGGGCTGTACCCACCTGGCTTTAAATTGCGCTAATGCCATATCTGCTTTGTTTCCAAAAAGGTAGGCTCAGTCAATGAGTAAGTCCTTTAGCACAGCTTAAATGTCCCCCGCCAGGCATGCTGGAGTAAGGCGATTGTGTCAGCTGTGTGTCAACTGTACCAAGTCTCGTCCTGATGATGTTCCTTGATGCATCTTGCCCATCATGGACCGGCTCAGCAAATTGGTCTTTTAGATGGTCTGGTAAATTGGTACTGACCACTGCAGCCATTTTCCAAATAGCATGCATATATTGACCTAGGAGAAAACATTGAGGGAATGATGGACCAGGCTACCTGAATATAATATCTTCCCAACAGCTTCTAGCTTTTTGACTCTGTTTCAGGAGGGTGAGCTGGGAAGGCTCCTCGAGTTTGTTTTGTACAGGAAGCCTGCACGCCTGCACAACTGCACCTGCACCTGCACACACAGACTCTTTGGTGAAGGGTGAACCATCAGGAATGGTGGATTACCTGGAGTGTATCTTCTGACGACAACATGGTTTACTGCTGGGGCCGATGTGGGCTTCTCACACGCGTCCCTCACCAGTTCCATTAGTGCCTTGTTAAAAGGTAGTAGAGGCTGAGCCAAGGTGGAGGAAGGTCGTTGAACCTGGGTTAGCATATTTGATCTGGATTTTACTGAAGGAATGGATAATGGCAAAACTTCAGCCACCTTTATGAGGATGATACGAAACAAGACCACTTTGACAGGTGCTGGTCCTGATGACAGAGGATTAATGTCTATGCCGGTTTAAGTGTCTAGCCAGCAAATGTTTTATAAAGCTAGTGTGCCGAATTGGAAGAAAGCTGCAACCTCACTGCTGTCATCAGTGTTATGTGGCACCCCTTCAGGCTTCTGCACGGGATCAAAGACGGACCTGAATAGGTTGGGCATGATCTGCTAGTAGAGCTGACAGGAGGAAGCATGTTCTTCTCTATATCTTTCTTCTTCCAGAACCCTCTAGGCCTATCTTCTGGACCGTAGAAGGATAGCTGCAGGGCCAGATGTTTCCTTGGAGGACAGTGGCAATGGCAAAGGGCTACTAGCAAAGGCCTCGGCATGAGGATGATTCCGGCCGAAGGTGTACCTAGGGGAACAAAGGGAACACTTGGCACCGATAGAAGACCCGCTGGTAGAATCCTAAGAGGAGCCCTAAACGGTCTCATGTGGCTGCTAGGTGCACCAGAGAGGACCGCCGCATGCAGGAACATTCTGATCATTGCATTTTGGAAGAGGTAGAGATCGGCACCTAGCAATGAGAATTTCAGACAGCCCAATGGCGCAACCACAGGAGGCGTTAGCTGCAAAGAGATCAGTAAAGGCCCAGGAGCTGTCAGTGCAGGTGGTCCTTCGCGCAGAGTGCTATCATTGAACTCCAGCTCCAAGGAGACTTCGCTAGAGATGGTTTGCTCTTGGACCTCAAACAATGTTGAGGGAACTCGCCTCTCTGCCTTTACTTCTTTTTATGCTTCTTCCACTTTACCCTGGAGGACTTGGAGGAAGGTGAAGAACAGGAGTGCGATCTTGTTTGTGATCTAGACTATGAACAACATGGAGCCCAATCGTCGTCACAGGTGCCGGTGATAAGGTTTGGTCTCACATTCTCTGATGGCCCTAGGATCCATTCTCTGGCATTGGTCACATAGGCTTGAATCAAGTGCAACAGACAATCTTCATGGAAATCGGTTATGAACATTTGCCAATCACGATTGCAATAGGGCTTAAATCCGGATGTCTTGGGAAGGTGATGTTACTAAAGCACTGCACTGAAGTTTATTTTGAGAATTCTTTGTAGATTTTTCACTCAGGAGAGTTGTGATGAGAGATGATTCAAATCCATGTCGAAGGGTGCTGAAAAATGGGTAACCTACTGGTTAAACGAGATGAGCGTTTTATGGCTCCAGTGATGTCAAGGGGATGTTGTTTCCCATACAAGATGTTGCCAGCTCCTCGTACTGGTGAGGGAGAGCTATAGAACACTTTCCGCATTTAGTTTGGCATCTGAGATATTCAACAGGTGAGGAATCTCAGGTGGAATTAACCATCAGAAATATCTTTACAACAAACACTAAGTGCTTCCAGGCAAATTTCAGGTGGGGCTGCCTCATCAATTTCAAAGAGAACCACTCTATTTTGTTTGTTCTATCTTTTTCTTTGAAACCTCTGTAAGATACTTATTTAAAAAAGAAGAAAATCTCCAACCACAGCCAGTGGCATGCTTCATCATTGAGTTCATTTTCTCCATGACCAAAATTCTGGTTTAAAGTGGACTCCTGTTGAAGCTTTTAAGAGAGGCTGAACTGCCCCACGCTTACTAGGTCACATTCAGGATTAGAGTTTGGTCATTAACTCCATAGAAGTGTGTAGCAGTATTCATATCCCTCTCTATAAAAGAGGTTAATCAATGAAGCCTTAGTTGTGTAGGGAGTGGTTGCAGCGTTTCCTGACTTTAGTCATGCCTCTCACGTGGTTAAAATGCAAGCCCAGTAGAAGTTATTTTATGAGCCTCTGGGATGCCATCCACAGATTTCTTCCATTTCAAGTGCCCTTCTTAATTGATATTGCCTCAGCTACTGAGTAACCCAGATTGGTGATATAAGAATCCAGCTCTTCTTTGTGATGGCTTTAGCAGAATTCTGGCTCATTAAAACCTTCCTTAAATTTAACAATGAGGTATACCATTGGGTGGATGGGAGTTCAACAGGAAGTACATTTGTCATAAGTCTGGTATGTCTATTTGTCACAATTTTGAGACCGAGAAAATTTACGACACTACTAACCCCTACTTACAAAACATGATTTTATGACAACACTACATTGACAAAGCCTTGGCCATACGACGAGGCAGTGAAGAGGAAGCTCACCAGCTTGTAAGCTTGGTAAACCAACAAAATTCCTACTTACTCTTCACAAAAACAAGTAATAAAGAGGATATACTGATGAAGGGAATCTTATAATGACTCTTAAGAGCTCTTTTTGTCTAGAAACTCTTGGTATTTGTTGTGTTGTTTTTATAGTACGATGAAATATATCTAAGCTCTTGTTTTTTTTCCCCACAAACTTTATTGATTTTGTAATATGCTCAGTACATGTGTTATCAGTAGCATCATATAACATTTTTGTTAGTCTTATAATCATTGGCAACATGCATTCCATTTCACGTGACTAAAGAAATTTCGATTAAAATTTGTCAATTTTACATGCATTAGGTATATCAAATGTCATTCCAGTGTGATATCTTATGTATTTGTTTTATATGAACTCGTGGGTATTTCCCCCCTCACTTAATGCTCTGTTATTTACTGTACACGAGATGTAGGCAGCTTTAATGACAAGTTCAATAGTTTTTCAATGGGTCCGCTAAGATCGGTTTCTTTATTTTGAGTAATTATGAGAAATACTCTGGGTACCGTTACTAGGAGAAAATACCTAAAGTATTATTGCAATGCTTCTTTGGCATTGTCTGATCACAGTGTTAACTGAAAGTGCCAACCTGGTGGTCGCAGTCTGCATTATTGGGTTAGGGGCAGGGTGAACACCGTTCAGATTATCGGTGCATCTAGAGCTTTGAAGGATTCCAGTAGTATGTCCCATTCCATTGATATTGGCGTCTTCCGCAATCCCCTGTACTCCTCTCTGAAGAGTGCGTCACTTTCTGCCCTTCCCCATTAGATTACCTCTTTCCGCCAACTCAGTACACTTGGTGGAAAAACGGATTACCATCTCTTAGTTATTAAGCGCTTTGCAAAAAGTAATGCTAAATCTGCAAATTTCACTTGTACTTTGTGGGTCTTGGGTCGGTGGTGTAAGCCTAATATACAGCTTTCCGCTGTATCCCAGTGTGTTCCTCCTGTTACTTTCCTTATTGTGTCCGTTACTAACCCTGGGCGTAGTTGGCGTGGCGGGACTACGCGGAGGTCCACGGAGTTGGGAACAAACTCCGCTCTGCTCCACCACCCGCCTCCACCCCCCCTATTAACAATGAATTAGACTTTAATGAAGAGTAAAATAAAAACCATGAAGAGTACTGCGGTGTCCCCGGGCTGCCCTCCTCCTCTTCCTCGCCGTCTCTGGGTAATCCTTGAAAAAACTGTGAAAGTCTAGTTCCATTGCTAAGCATTGCAAGTGATCAGGAAGCCATCTTAAGGTATGTACTGGGCTCTGATCATTATGAGTTACCCAGCTACATAATGGCTTCACTGAAAATACTGATGTTTGGTATGAAACATCTTGTCCTAATAAATCTGTACAGATGCCAGTCATTGATTAATTATGACATGCACCCAGAGGGCACCTTAGAGGTACCCCTGAAAACCTACTAGTCACATAGTGTGCTAGCTGACTGGTATCTTCCAGCCTGCAACCGCAGAGGAGTTTTTGACCCCCTGCAGATGAGAGCCTATGCTTTCTGTGGCCAGGAACAATGCCTGTCCGGCAGAAGGTGATCACACGTCCTCCAGCAGGATGGCTAGCAGATTAGTATCTCAAGGCCAGAGGCTTCAAAGCCTCTACTGCCTTTGAAATGCGACCAGGGCTTCCCCCGCAGACCTGGGGAATGCAACCTCCTGCCCTGAGGCCCATTTGGCACCAAATCAGGTGGAAAATTAGATAGTCAGAAGGCGTGTCTCACTCGCAGGCTAGGGACACCCCTAAGGTGGGTCACCTAAAGTCAACAATCTAAGAAGGGTTTCATCATCTTGGTTATGGTGAAACTAGGAACTCTGGGTCAAGATCATGCCTACTCCTCGCAGGAAGTGGTCATATAGGAAGTGTAGACAACCCGGGGGTAATTAGCCTATTGCCTACTGCCATACACTCCCAGAAATTCAATATTTAGAGGTCCCCTCGACACTAGAGCTTCAGATTTGTCTACCTGGGAACCAAAGTATATCAAAGAAGAGCTGACACTGTAAGAACAGAGGACCTGCTCCAAAATTGGCGCCAAACCCTGACTGGCTGCTGGTAACCTCGACAATTGCCTGACCAACTCGTCCAGAAGCTGAACATCCTCCCCAGACCCTTGGAGATCTGTCCAGTGCTTCAACAACCACTTAGCATCTCCTTTGGGGTGGAGGGGGCCATACCCCTGCATCTGCAGGCACTGACCACACTTGTCCGGTACTTCGCTTTGCTGGCCAAGGGCCCTACTGAGGGAACATCTTGCCAGGAAGAGGTCAAAGTGGTTTCAAGAGGTCAGCCCCATCTCTCCAGCACGTTTCGAGATGCTTTACCCTCCAGGAGCCCCCTTGCACCAATATCCTAGGTACTAGAGCATTTGCCGCAACCTAGTTGAGTGTCCAGTCCGGACAGCACTGCGGTCAAAACCGACCTTCCCACCGAGTGTCAATAGGACTGACAAGGCTCGCACTTAGAGTGGCCCCGCTGTCTGTTTTCTTACCCTCTGCAGATCAGGACCGAGAACCGTGAGAGGCTCCATCTCAAGTGGCCAGCCGGCCAAACACTTCTGCACCCGAGCCCCACTGCCCAGGTTCACGGAAACCGACTGCGTCCCTTGCTACAGAGACCCTCACGAGCGGAGCGCCCCCTTTGGGTTCTGCCTGACTTGTCCCCAAGTCCCCGCTTGCAGCCTTTTTTGTTACAAGTACTTTGGACTAAACCGTGTAGAGCTCGAGGCTACCAACGTGACCATCACCTCTGCTCCCAGACACACCATGGTAGGTAAACCTGAACGACTGGTGGTCCTTTGTACCTTGGGCCACAAGCACCTTAAGTCCTAAAGAGCACCCTCTACAACCGCTTGCAAATATATGTATGCAGTACATGTTTTTCCTCCCATAGGATAACATTAACGTGTTTGAGGCTCATACCTCCAAAACCGTTTGGGTATTTTACTGTTTCTTTGTAAAAATCATAACACCGAAAGTACTTACCTGATTTCAATGATCTTGGTGTCTAAAAATATATAAAAATCAGTGTTATTTTTATAAATTGGTCTTGGATTTCTTCTTGAGTGTGTGTACCATTTATTGACTTTGTGTGTGCAACAAATGCTTAAAACTCCCTTCTGATAAGCCTAAGCTGCTCGACCATACTACCACAAATAGAGCACTTATGATTATTGAAGTAAGCCCTGTAAACTAATAAGGGTTGTCTGGACTTTTTGCATGGTGTGCCCCGACATTGGCACACTACATAAAAAGCCAGCTTCCTACACTGACCTGATTGGATAAATAGAAAAAGTTATCTCAGATGCCTTATGTCTGTTCTGTTTATTTCAAAAAGCTATGACAAAGGCAAAAAGGCTAATTTCCCTTGAAAAATGTATGTTAAAGACAAAAGGCCTTTAAGGATGTATTGTCATTACACAGTGTTAGCACCAGTAGGCAGGAATTTTGTTGTATGGAATCTGACAGATTACTATAGTGGACAAGGATTTTGGTGTTTTTCACCCCCCCCCCCTCTGGCAAGCCCTGGGGGCGATTTGCATTTATGAATCTTTGTTAGGCCTCTTAGGAGGTGTTGTATGTTGCTTTGCCAGCTGTAATTTTATACCTATTTGTAATTTTGTGCATAACATTTAACAGTGGGTGTATTAAAGTACATTTTGATCTGACGTGACACCTTTAGCTATCTGCCGGACACTTGTAATAAAAAAAGTTCATAAAAGTACATGTACATCTGCATACAAAGGGGGGGACTGTGGATCTACCCTATTCAGCCATTGGTCTATTTGAGTGTCATTCACATTCTGTTTCCATCCGTGACAGCATATAGCATGAAGCAGTCAACCCACTTCACTGATTCTACAGCCCTCTGAGAGACAGCATTTTGCCTGGTCACATGTGCAAATCTGCCTGAAACCGAGTATGCTTCAGTGCCAAGGCTTATGCGTCAGTCATTTAAGTTTGGCATTTTCTACTTTTATAGGTCATTTAGAAGAAACAAGCCAACCATCTTAGGTTGATGCAGCAATGAATCACTATACACAACACTATTCCAAGTTGGCCACTCGCTACTATGCTAAAAAAAAAAAAAATCTTATTCTTAATTGTACGCACATAGCCCCCATGTTTATGTGGTAGCATTTTTCTTTTATCCTACTTGTATTCTTTTAATTCATCTTGTATATGCTTGTTAAGTTTTTGTGTGCGTTTTACTGTGGATGGGTGAGTGGATGAATGTAAGAATGTGTTAGTGGATGGAGGAATGGATGCATGAGTACAAGGATGAGTGCTAATGTGTGTGTGTTCACGATGAGGTACTTAATACCTAAATGTACCTGTCCTGAAGAGGCCCTTTCAGTTATAAGCCAGACCTACTGCTGTAGCCAACATTTGCTGATCGGGGCTCCTGCAAGGTAAAGAACCCTTGTTGCATGTAGAGAAGAACAAAACAAAAAGTTGCTTACCTTCCGTAACACATTTTCCTCACCTTTTGAATATCCCAGGTGCCAGTCTGAATCCGGAAAGTCTTCAACAGTTCTCCCATGCCAGTACGGGGTGCCCGCTACTCTTCAGCCCCGCAAGCGGCGCTACTGTGACATCACTGGAGCCATAAAGCGCCCCGGTTGTCCTGCTGATGTCAGTTTCCATCTATTTTTACGCACCTTCGAAGCAGACGGATGAAATGAACATCAGGAAGGCAGGTGCAGAGTTTTCTAACATGATGGGACATCATAGGAGAATATGTGGGATAACCAGCAATGCAATGGGGAGGAGAGTGGGTCGGTGATGAATCTGCCGATAGATAGAGTATCCCCCAGAAAGTGCATTACAGAAGGTAAGTAACTTTTTCTTCTGCTGGATCCTTCTACTTGCACGTTCCTTACCTTTTGAATAGATTTCCCAAGTAGTTCCCAACCAAGGGGTGGGTGCCTGGCTGGCTATACAAAACAAATCCTGAAGAATTGATTGTGGGAAGTGACTGACTCTCCTCATTTCTGAGTCCAAACAGTAATGCTTTGCAAAAGTGTGGAGGGACGCATTGGTCACCACTTTACAGATGTCTGCTACCGTCACGCCTCTCGTCAGCACAGAAGTAGGAGACTTTCTCCGGTGGAGCGAGTTCAAACATCTTCTGGTGGTTCTTTGTGTGCCAAAGCATAGCACTTCTTGATGCACAGGATTATCCAACTTGATAATGTCCCATTGCCTTTTATCTTCCCTACAAAGACCACAAAGAGCTGGCCATCCAGTCTGAACATGTGTGTTCTTTCCACATAGAAGCTTACTGCTCTGTTAAGGTCAATACGATGAAGTCTCTCTTCCTCCTTGGTTGGGTGTGGAGGAGGGAAGAAGGTTGAGAGAGTGATGGAGTGGCCTAGGTGGACGGAAGTAACCACCTGTGGCAGTAAAGCAGCCTTGGTTCTGATCTCCAACTTTTCATGAAAGAAAGAGGTGAAAGGGGGGTTTGACACTCAGTGCTTGCAACTTGCTAACCCGTCTAGTTAACGTTCTAGTGATTAGAAAGACTGTCTTGAACATGAGCAAACGTGAAGGACAACTATGTAATGGTTCAAATGGTAAACACATAAGAAACACGAGAACCTAGTTGAGGTCCCTTTGAGGTATTATGAAGGGAGTTGGTGGAAACTTGTTTGCAAGTCCCTTTGAGAATTCTATAGCTATGGCGGACTTGAAAAGGGAATGCTGGTTTGGGAGACAAAGAAGTAAGGAATAAATAACCCTTAAAATTGCCCACTTCACACCCCTGCTGGGTTAGCGAGAGGGAGAACCATATGATGTCAGGCAGACAGGCCTAAAGGGGTTCTAATACGTTGTCTGCACACCACTTGGCAAATTTTTCCATCTACCTGCGTATACTGTCTTAGTGGAATGTCTGCGGAAACATAAAATGACAACCACCACTTCAGGAGGTAAGGAAGAAGATCACAGGTTGTGCCGGTCAATCTCCAGACATGTAGGTCGAGGCACTGGAGGTTGGGGTGTAGAATCTGCCCCTGCAGCTGCCAGAGGAGGTCTACCCTGTGAGGAAGATGGTGCAGGGGGCCCAGAGAGAAGTGAATGAGGTCTGCATACAATACCATTCGTGGCCAATCTGGTGCAATTAGGATTACTTGGCCCCAGTAGAGGCAGAATATCCTCAGAACTGGAGGAATAAAGGGAATTCGAGAAAATAAATAATGAAGTTGAAAGCTGCACATGTCCCCAAATGCTCCCTAAATCGGAAACTGGAAGGCACAGGATTTTGGGCAGTGAGAGTTCTCTTGAGTGGCAAAGAGGTCAATCTGAGGAGTACCCCAGAGCTGGAATATGTTGTAGACTACCACCAGATAAAGATGCGACTCGTAGTCGGCAAGATGATGTCGACGCAGACTGTCCACTCGCATGGCGGGCACTCCGACAAGGTGATGTGCCACCAGGCAGATCAGATGGTCCGTAGCCCAGAACTAGAGACGCAGAATTTGCGACCCTACTCCCCACTGCTTGTTGAGATACCACATTGCGGTTTTATTGTCCATCAAGATCTGGTCAGACCGACCGCAAAGGAAAGGGCTGAAGGCCTTTAGTGCCATGTGTATCACCTGTAGTTCCAACAGACTGATATGCAATACCTGTTCCTCTGGATACCATAGGCCTCTGATCTCCAATTCCTCCACAAGTGATCCCCACCCTAGAGTGGATAACTGTTGTCACCAGAGGGCAAGGGTGGAATGTCTTTTCTTGCTAGAGATTTCTGTCCACACTCCACTGCTGTAGGTCCACTGCAGTGTCACTATAGATTTTGATACAAGCCTGAAGATCTCCACTGTGTTTGAACTACTGCCAGTGGAGGCACAACTGGAGGGTCCTTATGTGCCAGCTTGCATAAGTGACCAACAGGATGCAGGAGGCTAGCAGACCGGGCAGGTGTAAGGCCATCAGGACTGGAATGATCACACAATTGTGAAACATCACAATCACAGCTTGAATGTTGTGAACCCTTTGAAGCGTAGGGAAGGCGATATTTGCCGTGGTGTCCAGTACTGGCCCTATGAACAGGATGTGCTATGAGGGCACCAGGAGAGACCTGGATTTGTTGATGGAAAAGCCTGGATCGAACAGCAACTTGGCTGTTGTGGGCAAATGGTGGGAAATCATCTGTAGCAAGCTGGCTTTTAGAAGACCGTCATTCAGGTATGGAAATACTGGGATTCCTTGCCATCTGAGATGTGCCACAACCACCGCCATCACCTTTGTGAAGATTTGAGAGCGGAAGTGAAACCAAACAGCAGGACCTCAAACTGATAGTGTTTAGATGCATCTGTGGAGCATAGATACTTCCTGTGTGACCATAGGATAGGGATGTGGAAGTAGGCATTCTGCAGGTCGACAAACACCATCCATTTTTCTGCTTCCAGTGCTAGTAGAACCTGAACTAGAGACAGCGTTTTGAACTTTTCCTTTTTGAGCTATCTGTTCAGGACCCTGAGGTCTCGGATCAGACGGAGACCACTGTCCTTCCTGGGATCTAGGTTATACTAGGAGTGGCATCCCTGGCCCCGCTCCTACTTTGGAACCAACTCCACTGCACCCTTTAGGAGTAAGGTCTAAACGTCTTGCTGTAGGACACTTAACTGGCCTGGCTGGATTGACTGTGTTGGGGAAGGGATGAGTGTGGGGTTCTGTTGGAAGGGTAGGACATATCCCATTTTCACAATATGCAAGACCCAATGTCTGAAGTGATGGTCCTCCAAACATTTAGAAATGAAGATACCCATCCTCCAACTGGTTGTGTTTGTTTGTAAAAGAAGGAACTAGGGCTATTTTCCTACTATGGGTGGGGAAGAGGAGGAAGACGGTGGGAGAAGTGTTGGGGCACATGATCTTCACATGAAGGCACCAGGTATTAGCTTGGAGCAAGAAGCTTCCACTACCAGGCTCTCCGGGAACAGATGAAAGGAGAGGAAGGCAGGATCTCCCAGAGCTGGATTGTAGCGTAGTGCAATGGCTCACAAAACCACAGTAGATATGGTTGGCTTTTTCCATATTGCTAGGGTAGGCTCTGTTAGGGCTTCGTTGAAAGGGAGTAACTGCTCCTATGTATGGAGGGTGAATACAGGACCTCAACAAGGTGGTTTGATTTTGTCTGTGGATGGCAGTAGAAGGTCCAATATGTTAGCTCCCTTTAATGAGTGAATTGTAAGAGGTAATCTCTAGTTGTGGAGACCAGTCGAGGATAGAAGCTCCTACTCTGGGGAAGTGTCAATACCACCGTCATCTTTCAGGCCTGCAAAATCAGGGTCCAGTGTAAACTGACCATCCCATCATCTGCATTTGGATCGTCTTGGTGATCTGTACCCTCCAAGAAGAAAATGCCTTCCTCCATTAACCTTTGGGCCTCTCTAATGGAGCAAGGGCGTGAAAGGTTCAATAATGGAAGAAGGTCTGGCCGAGTGGTCTGTAGTGCAGTTGGAGTGGAGACAGAGGGTGTGAAGGAGATGAAGTCACTGACCATGATTCTGGGGGCAATGGCAGAAATGGTGCAAAGGGCACAGAGTGGTATGACGCCGGTAGTCCTCCATATGAGACGGTCATGGGATTGACATTGACAAAGGCGGCAACTTCAATCTTGGTGTTGTTAATTTGCAACATCACAGTCATTTGTCTTGCACTCTCGCCATAAACACCGTAGCCACTCTTTCATTAATCGACTTTGGATGCATACAACGACAAAACTCTCAGGCCTTCACGTTGTGGCCAGATCCCCAGCACCAGAGGAAGATGTTTTGGGAATCTGTGATGGACATCTGGCTATTGCTGTCTCTACATGGTTTAAAATCAAGGGGGGAGGGAGAACACTGCCTTTCATCTCAGCACAGTTCACCCCATTGCATTCTGGTAAATGCAGTACACTTACTTTAAAGTTGCTGTCGTTTTTAACCAAAGTTGGTGTAGGTAGTGCTGTTATCTCTAGACACGTGTTCCTGGGTTCAGCCCTTCATCCGTTGAGCTCGCCAGGCTCCCCATTGTCAAAACTCCACATGGGTGAACCCCACATTCACCTGTCATCAGCCTTACTACTGTAATGGAGTCTGCGCGCATTAATGCCAAATAGCAAAGGGTATACAATTGTTTATCCTCACTCATCTGGCTCTTCCACTTTCTATTGACCAAACTCAGTAGCGGCTCCCTTTCATAACAAGTGGTGAGGCGCTGGAGGTGTGTGGGGTAGGGGGTATATATATGTATTTTTTTTAAAGCACTTACCTGCTGCTGCGCTGCTGGACGCCATCTCGGGGTTCTTCTGCACTGGTCCCTGAACACTGCGCAGGCTCCTAGACGCCAATCAAGATGCTGCTGTCATGCGGGCAGTGCTGTGATTGGCCTGAGTGGGCTTATTTAACGCTCGCTCAGGTCCTAGAAGCCTGTACCTCTACTCCACCCGGCTGTATAACACAGCTCGGGTGGAGAGAGATCAAAGTGCACATGACGGTTTGGACGGCCTTAGACAGCCGGCCAAACCATCATGCACACTTACAGTATGCACCACTCCTCCCCCTGCTCTCGTCATGGCCCCACCCACACTTGGCTGTCTTTAGCAGAAAGAAAACTAAAATTATAATAAAATAGTTTTATTATCATTTTATTTTTCCAGTTTCTGTCAGCAGCCTGACACTCAGCAGGGGGGGCAACACCATAGCGGAGGAGCCGCTACTGGCATGTGAGTTAGAGTGTATGTGTGAGAACGAATGTGTGTGAGTGCGTAGAAAGTGTGCAAGTGGGTGTGTATTTTATGTTAGTGAATTTGTTGCTGGCCCTGCATTATTGGAAGATATTCTTGGCTTATGTTGGAGGGCACTCATGCAGAGACGTTTTAAGGCATAGGCAAAGTGGGCTCTGGCCCAGGGCCCCCACCTTTCTAGGGGCCCCATCATTAAGCTTTCAAGACAGTACCAGACAGTGGCATAACACAAAAATGACTGCGAAACCACTTCCCAGGTCTCCAATATCTCGGAAATATTCAAAGGCTTTGCACTGAATGGAGGCCCCCTTAAGGACTGGGGTCCCCTTAACGTTTGGGGGCCATCGGAGAGGGTTGTCAATGATTAGACTATAGTTGCTGAAGGAGTGAATGAGCTGAAAATGGATAATAAATTTAGAGTTGTTCTGAGCAGGGGGCACCAAATTATGTTTGGCCCGGGGCCCTCAGATTCTTTAAGATGTCCCTGCACTTATGGCCTATGGGTGAGGTTGTTACCCATGGCAAAATTCATGCCTCGACAGGTTGTAGGTCATTTTTGACAAAAGGGGGCATTGATGGCAAAATTCTGGTGCTGACATGATGAAAGTGATTCTTGGAATAAGAGCGGGCACCAAGGAATGGGAACACCCATTGCAAAATACTGCCCCTTGCTTACCGGGGGTAAATTTTACCCTGGATCGGCACTGAGGTTATGGGGGAGGCACCAATATAAAATTCTACCACTGGAAAATTGTATGTAATTCTTGGTATAAGGAGGAATCCACGGCATTTGGGGGGGGGTGGGGGTGGGGGGGGGCAACACCCATGACAAAATATTGGCCCTGGTATGCTGGAGTAAATTCTTGACAAATGGGGAACACTCATTGCAAAATGCTAGCCCCGACATATAGGAAGTAATTCCTGCTATATGGGGTGAACACGTGGCAAATTAAATAAAAAATGATGTTTCCTCATAGCGAGGTTCAAGCTTCGTTGGCACCTCATGAAAGTACTGGAATATTTCATAGAAGCCCTTTCAGAGGATTTGGCTTTGAAAGCAGTGCTTCATTTGTAAAAGAATGAGAGCTGGATCCCAAAGGTCGGCTCAGAAGCCAGTGTCCATCACTATTAAACGTTTCCATGTTGCATACCAAGGCTGCTAGTTCTGAATCCACCAAATGCCTCTTTAATCCACTACCAGACACTTCCTGCCACTTTATCTCCCTGTTGTTTGTTACTGCTTTCTCCCATTACTACATTTTTCCTGTCTTTCTCTTCCTTCTCCTTTCCCCTTTGTAAGTTTTTCCCTTTTTTTTGCTGCTGCTAAGTATGTATAGACGAAAAATAAGTACTGGTCCCCGAAATTGAGTGCCGGTGGACCCCACCGGCTCAAATTAAGCACTTTAGAAAAATTTATGTGACAAAGCGCTAAAAGATTCACTATTTGACCACATTTCTTGAAAATGTTCTTGGGTAGAGGACTACCCTCACCCTTAGATCCTCCTAACAAGTCTAGCTCCTGCGCTTCACTCACTGGAATTAGGGGGCAAGTATTAAGCCCCAACAATTTTAAAGACCACCATCCACTACTAATGAGCATAGAAAGAAAAGTCAAGTTTATTGTTTTATTTAATTAAAACCATAACAATGTATAGAATACACAATATATTACTCTGTATTTACTGCAGTGGTTCTAATATATACATACTTCAGTATTACAGATAGTTCTTCATAGGTTCCTTTTTTGACATAATGGTTTAATATTGTCCTACGTTATCACCGACCTGATTGTATGTACTATTTCCAGCTTCCATCAACACTGTTTTACTATACATTTGCTACAATAAGTCTAAAAGCACAAGTTACTAACTTGTGTAACGATATATCTGTAAGAGACAGTAGTTAGTGACAGATTCCTTACCTTAGAATATCCCCAGGCGTCAGGCTGGATCCGGAAAGTTTTTGCGTAGCAGTACCCTTGCGCGTCGGTAGGCGGCGTCGTGCGGCTCCGCGTCCGTCGTCGGCGTCGTGATCGCCGGGATGACGTCGCGGGCAGTACTTAGACGCCGCCCCTGCGCGCTGACGTCAGTTCTGTACACGACTTTCCGCGCCAGGAACGCAGAGCCATGCAAGAAGCTGACATAGGTGTCTGAAAAATACTAGGGCCCTGAAAGGGATGTCCTTAACCCTAGAAATCAGTTCGCAGAACGGGGAGGATGGGTGGGCGGTAAGGAATCTGTCACTAACTACTGTCTCTTACAGATATATCGTTACACAAGTTAGTAACTTGTGCATCTGAAAGAGACACGTTAGTGACAGATTCCTTACCTTAGAATAGATACCCCAGCAATACCAATCCCGGTGGTGGGTCTGCGAACAAAGATCAGACAAGGAAGTCCCGGAGGACAGAACGGCCAAAGAAGCCGTCCCTCCGGACCTGACTGTCAAGGCAGTAATGCTTGGTAAACGTGTGCAGCGAGGCCCACGTAGCTGCCTGACATATATCCTGCAGCGGAACACCGCGGCCTAAAGCCGTGGTAGCAGCCGTTGCCCTGGTGGAATGGGCACGCAGCCCAACAGGAGGCTCCTTCTTAGCCAAAGAATAGCAGGCTTTGATACACAAGGTTACCCAGCGGGAGATGGTTCTCTTGTGAACCGCCCGACCTTTTTGGCACCCACGTAGCCAACAAAGAGCTGGTCATCCACCCGGAAGTGTTGTGTGCGGTTGATATAAAAGGAAAGCGCACGTTGTGGGTCCAGACGGTGGAGCCTCTCTTCCTCTCTGGAAGGATGCGGAGGCGGAAAGAAGGTGGGCAAAGTGATGGTCTGCCCAATGTGGAAGGCAGTAACCACCTTTGGCAAGAAGGACGGACGCGTCCTAAGAACAACCTTGTCTGGATGGACAGACAGAAAGGGAGGTTTGCATGATAGAGCCTGGAGCTCACTCACCCGCCGAGCGGAGGTGATGGCCACCAGAAAGGCTGTCTTCAGAGTCAGAAGACGAAGAGGACAGTTATGTAGAGGCTCAAAGGGAGCGCAAATAAGAAAGGTAAGAACCAAGTTCAAGTCCCACTGAGGCATCACAAACGGAACAGGAGGGAAGAGGTGTGTAATGCCTTTAAGGAATCTGTTAACAACAGGGGACTTGAAAAGGGAGGGCTGATCAGGAAGCCTGAGGAAGGCCGAAATGGCACAAAGATAGCCCTTGATGGTACCCAGGGCAGAACCCTGTTGGGCCAGTGAAAGAAGGAACAGAAGAACCTCAGAAAGAGGGCCAGAGAGGGGATTCACAGCCTTTGCTGTGCACCATGCCACAAACTTGTTCCACCTGCAGGCGTATACCACCTTAGTGGAGGGACGCCTGGCTGCCAGAATCACATCACAAACTTCGGGAGGCAAGTCGAAAGGAATCAACTGCCGCCGCTCAATCTCCATGCAAGCAGGTGGAGGCTGGACAGGTTCGGGTGGAGGACCGTCCCCTGCTGCTGCGACAGAAGATCCTCCCGAAGAGGCAGACGGATCGGGGGATCGACGCTCATACTGAGTAGCTCGGGATACCAAACTCTTCGAGCCCAGTCCGGAGCCACAAGGATGACTTGGGCCCGGTCGCGCCGAATCTTCTTCAACACTCTGGGTAGAAGTGGTATAGGCGGAAAGGCGTACAACAGACCGCAACTCCACTCACGACGAAAAGCGTCGCCGAGCGAGTGCCGCCTTGGAAATTCCAACGCGCAGAACTGATGACATTGCGCGTTCTCTTCGGTGGCGAATAGATCTAACCAAGGCTCTCCCCACTGCAGAAAGAGACCTTGCGCCACTTCCGAGTGAAGACGCCATTCGTGATCCATCATGCACCTGCGGCTGAGGTTCGTCCGCCCTGGCGTTCAGGGAACCTGCCAGGTGTTGAACCATCAGGAACATGCCCTGATGTTCCAGCCATGTCCAGAGGCGCAGAGCCTCCTGACAGAGGGTCCACGACCCCACCCCGCCTTGTTTGTTGCAGTACCACATGGCGGTGGTGTTGTCTGTGAACACCTGCACTACCTTCCCTTTGACAGAGGGAAGGAATGCCTTGAGTGCAAGTCTGATCGCCCGGAGCTCCAGAAGGTTGATATGGAGCCGGGACTCCGCCGGAGACCAGAGGCCTCTGATCTCCGCCTCTCCCATGTGACCGCCCCATCCCAGAAGGGACGCGTCTGTCACAACTGTGTGCTCTGGCTGGGGAAGGGAGAGGGATCTGCCCATGACCCATTGCCGGTTCGAGAGCCACCACTGCAACTGTTTTGCAGCCCCCTCCGAGATCTGGACGTGATTGGACAGGTTGCCCTGGTGCTGCGCCCACTGGAACTTCAGGTCCCACTGCAGAGCCCGCATATGCCATCTGGCATGATCGACCAGCAGGATGCAGGAGGCCATGAGGCCCAGCAGCCTCAGGGTCATCCGTACCGAAACCCAGGATAAAGGCTGAAAGATTGGAATCATAGCCTGAATATCCCGGACTCGCCGTTCGGGAGGATAGGCCCGAAACTGCGTCGTGTCCAGAACTGCTCCGATGAAAAGGAGCTGTGGAGAAGGAATCAGATGCGACTTCGGCACATTGATGGAGAACCCCAGCGAGTGCAGAAGTTCGGCCGTAGTCTGGAGGTGGGAGACGACTGCCTGGGACGAGCCCGCCTTCAGCAGCCAGTCGTCGAGGTAGGGGAAGACTGGAACCCCTGCCCGGCGCAGATGAGCTGCGACCACCGCCACTTTCGTGAACACCCGAGGGGCACTTGTAAGGCCAAAGGGGAGCACGGTGAACTGAAAATGCTCGAGGCCTACCGTGAACCGCAGGTAACGCCGGTGGGCCGGCAGGACGGGGATGTGGAAATAAGCGTCCTGCAAGTCCAACGATACCAACCAGTCTCCAGGGTCGAGGGCAGTCAAGACCTGAGCTAGGGTGAGCATCTTGAACTTCTCCTTCCGGAGGAAGCGATTGACGTTCCGGAGGTCCAAGATAGGACGCATGTCCTCCTTGTCCTTCTTGGGCACCAGAAAGTAGTGGGAGTAGCAACCACGTCCTACTTCTGGGGTCGGAACATGCTCGATGGCCCTCTTGGCCAAGAGGGCCGTGACTTCCTTCTGCAGAAGCACCAAGTGATCCCCTGACATGCGGTGGAATTGAGGTGGCATGGCTGGGGGGTGGTCTCGAAGGGGAGGGAGTAGCCCCTTCGGACAATGTCCAAGACCCACCTGTCCGAGGTGATAGGACGCCAGTGGTGAAGGTGATGGCGGACCCTGCCCCCTACTGGCGTGCTGTGCACCTGAAAGGAGGGACTAGGAGGGCTTGGAGGCCGCGGACGGGTTGGAGGTGGTGGCCTGACCCGCACGCTGGTTGCCCGAACCGCCACGGCGGTATCCACGTCCTCGGCCACGCAAAGACGCTTGCTGCGCGGGCCGGTGGCTGGGCAGCTGACGTGACTGGGCGCCCCTTCCGTGGCCACGAAAGGGGCGAAAAGCAGAGGTGAGCGGAGGGCGTACAACAGAAAGGCCCAGGGACTTGGCAGTAGCCCGTGAGTCCTTAAAACGCTCCAGCGCATGGTCTGCCTTTGAACCAAAAAGACCGACTCCATCAAAGGGCATGTCCATGAGTGTATTCTGGACATCACCCGAGAAACCAGTTGTTCTCAGCCAGGCGTGGCGACGTAGCGCCACCGTTGTTGCAAGCGATCTGCCCAGCGAGTCGGCGGTATCAAGGCCACAACGTATGGTGTATTTAGCCGCATCTCGCCCTTCCGCAATGGCGCGGGTAAGCAGTGTCTGGACCTCCTCAGAACACTGCGGCAAAACAGCCGCCACCGAATCCCACAGGGAGTGGGTATATCGGCCCAAAAGGCAAGCGGTGTTGACGGACCGCAAGCCAGCACTGGAGGAAGAAAAAGCCTTCTTCCCAAATTGGTCCAAGCGTTTGGATTCCCTATCCGGAGGGGCGGTAGGGAAGGCGGTTTGGGAGGCAGAGGCTTGGACAACCAAGCTCTCGGGGGTGGGATGTTGGGAGAGAAACAAGGGGTCGCCCGGAGCAGGGCGATGGCGTCGGGCCACGTTCCTATCCACAGGAGCCCCTGTGTTGGGCTTGGACCAGGCACCCAAAAGAACGTCAGTGAGTGCATCATTAAATGGCAGCACAGTCTCCGAGGAGGAAGCTGCCGGCTGAAGCACTTCCGTCAGGAGATTAGTCCTGACAGCCACAGTAGGCAATTGGAGATGTAAGGCTCCAGCTGCTCTACGCAACACCGTTGCAAAATTAGCTCCCTCCTCCGTAGCCACGGGAGGAGACAGCATGCCAGTGTCAGGGGAGGTGTCTAGACCACTGGCATCCCCAAGTTCCTCAGCCCAGTCCTGATCATACTCACACTGTTGTGTGAGAGGGTCTTCGGACCCCTCCCAGCTCTCTTGGTCCTCCTCAGGTTCAAAATATGGAGGAGGAGGGACATTTGGAATCCAAGGTCTCATCGGCGCCGGAGCCAGCGTCGAGCGACGTCGGTCCGGCTCCATGTCCGGAGCCGGAGAGAGCCGGGGACCGACGCCGTCCGGAGCCCCGGACGGCGTCAGGAACAGCACCGGGGACGTCGGCGGAGGCGTGGTTAGGTCAACCGGCGTCGATGGGGGTTGCGGTACCACCGGAGCCGGGATCGAGGCCGGAGCCGAGGCCGGGATGAAGGCTGGTGGGACAGGCGGCGCCGGGACCGGAGTCGACGGCGACGCCGGAGCAACCCCATCAGGGCCCGCGGGGCCCGAAGTCGCACCGGAGGGACCTTGAGGCCCGAAGAGGCGGGCCATGGCCGACAGGAATTCCTGTATTTCGGCCGGAGTCGCCCCCGAACCCGGAAAGGACGGGTAATGCGGGGGCGGCTCCATAGGCATGTCCGGGGCCGCGGGGACGGTGCCGACTGGGGCCTCAGCCGAGTCGCGAGACCGGCGAGGCGAAGTCTTAGAGCGATGACGCTTCTTAGACTTTTTGTGCTTCGACTTACCCGAGGAGCGCGAAGACTTGGACTCCGACGACCGGCGGGGACTCCGCGACCGGCCCCTCGACCTCTCCCGGGACCGGGGCTTGGTGCGGCGCGGAGCCGACTGCCAGACCTCGAGTAGCTTTCGAGACCGCTCTCGCAAAGCCTTCGGGTGAAGTTTCCGGCAGTCAGGGCACGACTTCGTGTCGTGGTCTCGGCCGAGACAGAAGAGACACTCCAGATGCGGGTCTGTGATCGACATCATGCGACCACAGGCGTCGCATGGCTTGAAGCCGGGCATCCCTATGACACCTAGGAGTCGTGAAGACTCGAGAAAGAAACAGTGAAAAAATTCACAAAAAAGTTAGTCAAAAATTGACTAGGGCACTGCTCTTCCCGGATCTGCGCTTACTGGCGCGGAAAAAGAAGAACTAACGTCAGCACGCAGGGGCGGCGTCTAAGTACTGCCCGCGACGTCATCCCGGCGATCACGACGCCGACGACGGACGCGGAGCCGCACGACGTCGCCTACCGACGCGCAAGGGTACTGCTACGCAAAAACTTTCCGGATCCAGCCTGACGCCTGGGGATATTCTAAGGTAAGGAATCTGTCACTAACGTGTTTCTTTCAGATACAAAACATACATTCAGTATTGCAGGTAAAAATCTTGTGCTAATTTCATCAAGTGAAGATAAAACATGGTGCTTTCAGCATTAGTTCAGTCTTACAGGTCTACATCTTGTGCTAATTTTATCGAATGTAATTAACATTATGCTTTTAAATATAAAACCAGTGTCAATATTAAAAACCCATCTGCGTGATTAAATATTTGTGCAATCATGAATTTGTTCCTTTTTCGCCAGTCTTTTTGCTGATCTAACGTAATCACCGAGCTGATTGTATATTCTATATCATGCTTCCGTCAACTGGTGGGTGGTGAGTTTCGGATACTCTTGACACGCTATATCTAATAATTTCACAGATTTACAGTTTAGCTGGGGATCCCCTGGGTTAAAGCAGGCTATTACAGCTTCTCTGCAGGTGCGTATGTTTCTCTCATTAAAACAGTGCTTTTGATATCGTGGTGTAATTGTTTGCAGTCCTGGGCAAGTGCAGTTGAGATGTATTGGGTCTTCTCTCTTTAGATTACAGTGCCTGCATACTATTGGGCCATTATATTTCCATGCTGGCAAATCTGCTAATGCTGGTATGTTTCCCAGGCGTAAGGAAAGAAATCTGCGTTTTATATGTGCCGAAAAAGGGATGGTCATGTATGTGGCCGCAGAAGAGTTGGTATAAAGTTTTATTACCATCCATGCATGTGACCGGGTACTGAAGTTGTTTTTGTCTGCCAGCGTAGAGATCATTTTTAGAGTTTTGTTACTCTTCTAAAGCTGTCATAGGTGGCACCTAATGCCCAGAGATGTGTGAGATATAATTGTTTAATGGAGGCATAGAGGTATTTATGGTGTTCCGATGACTGATTATTTTGTAATTCTGACCATAGGGCTTGATTTAAAGAGTTGGATGAACGGCTGATTTTATACCAATTTTTTTACTACTGTCCCTCTTCTGGATACATCTTGGTTAACAAGACCAAACTCAAGCGGATCTGTGTGGGAGAAGAATTCTTCTGTAGGTTAAATACTCACCTAAATGCTTTTATCTGTATCCTATCCAGCATTTCGACATCTCGGTGAGCATAGAAAGAAAAGTGGTCTAACAAGGGTGGTGTGCCATGGGCTGTAGTGCAAGCAATGAAAATGGCCCTCTAACTGTTGGTTACATAGTAAAATACAACATTAATCAGGGATTAATGGGCCCCCAGGCCTCAATTGCCACTGCAGATGCTGCACCACTGGTATGTACACCAATGAGAGGGCAGTTTGTGAGTGCAGAGGGTCAGGAGCAGAGATCTGGCAATATGATTAGTAGCAGTGAACAAACTAAACATGGATAAAACTGCTCACATTTGGCGAGAACCTGCCACTCTGCAATCCTACCTACAATTCTTTCCGATGTATACACAGAATTGAGTCATGACCCAGGCGTCACCAGTAATAGTGTTAACTTGGCTCCCATCATCCTGTGGTAGTCTGAGTCTGCCATCTCGGTGGTTGCCTCAGGCTGCTCTGGCTTCTACCTAGACAGTAGAACTGGGTGCACAATAGCCCTTCTTTGGACGCCGGACTCCGGGAATACTGTATGACACTGGCTCGTCCATTTATTGCCTGCTTCCACGCCTCGGGGTAGTGTGAGTACACCCTCACCATGGTGATATCCTGGGCCAGACCAGCCCAGTGATACTCCAGAGCGCCGCCATCTTGTTGACGGCCTGAAGGTCCCTCATCTAACTCGTTGCCCTCGTCCTGTGCAGGCAGAGACGTTTTAAGGCATGGGCAAAGTGGGCTCTGGCCCAGGGCCCCAGCCTTTTAGGGGGCCCCCCTGATAGAGCCAGCTCTGTTCTGCAGAGTCTTGCCCCCCTTACCTTAAATAATTCATAAACAGATTATAAATACCGTTTTTCTTTAATTAATTTAGGTTTAATGTGGATGATGTGTGAGAGTCTACTGCAGACATTTTGCAAAGAAATTGTGTTTTTGTTTCATGCAACATCCATAAAAAAAGGTTTCTTTTAGATCAAAACAGGACCTTACATATGAGAAATGGGAGGGGGTCACAGAGATTATTTGCAGTAATATTAGTGAGTTGCTGCTGTGTTACAATATTGAAAACACAAGTCACTATCCCTGAATATTAGATTTAAACACATTTCGAATTTGGACGAGTGTGTCTGTGCACTGTCACTGACCTTGCCAAAAAGGCATGAAATAGCTGAAATTGGATCATAAATTCAAAGCTGTTCCTAGCAGGGGCCCCCAAAATACTTTTGGCCCAGGGCCTCCTATATCCTTAAGATGTCCCTGTGTGTAGGGAGGTGCGTGTCTAAGTAAAGACCAGGTTGACCTACGGGCTGCTTATTTTCGCCTGAATTGGCTACTAGGGATGCTACGGACAGGCAGCACAGACCCTACTAGGAATCGAGCGATAGGAAACGAGCCAAGGTGACTACCCCCGAGCGAGTCGGCATCGGTTACTGGGAGGGACCAAAGTGCAGCCGGCCTCGACTCCTCCGGCCCGGTGAGCTTATCGCAGAACAAACAGCGCGGTTAGTTATGAATTCACACAGACTCTGCCCTACTCCGAGAGGCGCTGCACGCCCTCGCGTCAGGCCCTGGAGCTACATCCACCGCCCTCGGGCCAGCTACCCTCCTTTCTCACAAGGACCTGCTCTCTGCACACACGGTGTACGGGTCCGCGGAAGGACACCTCCCGGGAGTGCAGCAGTACCAGCCCCCCGTGTCTTTGCAAAGCTCACCGCCGTCTTCTAGAGGAGTGGGGCCGACGCTCGTGGCCTGGAGTCACCCCCTTCATAAATCAATTGAAATACGAGGGCAGCGGAAGGAAAGGTCTCCTCTACCCGAAGAACAGCGACACCTGAAACAGTGGCACTGGAACGAAAGGAAACCTCCAGAAATCACTTTTCTCGGAAAGAAAACCTTTACTCCAGGCATGTGAAACACGTGTCAATGAATGAAGGGCTTGCTGAAGAAATAGAAGAATGAGTTTCTATGAATAAATGACTCAGCTAGTGGAATAAATTGACCATGTCTAGACGTAACTGAATCGCCAAGGACTGATTTACAACTATAACCACTCAGCAAAAGGAATGAAATGACTATTCTACAGAAATAAAAGATTCACTAATACAATAAAAAAGACTCATCTCTAGGAATAAACGACTCGGCTAGGAGAAGGAAGTACTCGCTCTGGCGATATGCGTTCCGTGTGTTTTATATTGGAGGCATTTAGGATGCAAAAGACAAAAAGTCAGTGAAGAGTTGTTGCACCGAAAGAGCAGGGAGTTCAAAGACTGCCTGCCAAAGACCTCTCTTTCCAGCTCACTTTTCTTTTCTGGGAACTCCTAGTGTTTCCAAAACAAGGACGAGCAAGTGTATGATACCGACAGCTAGGCAAGGGTGAGAGTCACGAGAATGGACTACACCTTGATTTTTACCTTATACTGTTGTTGGGGAGCTGCCACTTGAACTCAGCGCTACGTAGTATTCTGACTCCTTCCTCTGGCCCGGAGGCCCTACTGAAAACCTGACTCCTCGGATCAGTCGAACTCAGGTGGTATCCTAGGAAGTACATGGGGTTTATGACATTCCTTGGAGCAAAAAGAAGTCTGCTCACAGCCTCCTAAGTTTGGAACAGGTCAACAGTAAGTCCACCCACAGAGGTGCAAGGAGACCAAGTCAACCCATCTGGAAGACACCAGCTTGCTGACATGGATGCAGCATCAAAAGAAGCCCTGGCGGATACCGCTCTTATCGAGTGTGCCATATGCTTTGAACCCTTTGGAACAACAGCTACACCGCGGGCCCCAAAGACCTTGATGTGCCACCACTGCCTGTGCCTCTCCTGCCTAAAGAAAATGGTGTGCCATAACGCTGTGATTTCCTTCATCATCTGCCCTTTCTGTCGTACACTCACCGTGTTACCGGAGCAAGGGGTCCAGGCTCTGAAAACAGATGAAGAAACCCTACGTACTCTGTCAAAGGGGGACCATATGCAACAGGTGGAGCCAGTGTCCAACTCCATGCAGGGAGCAGGAAGTCACCTGACCTGGTCAACCAGCAGCTCCACTTTCTCTCTTGACATGGACTCCAACTTTTCAACACGGTCCTCCATCTTCACTCTGAGTGATAGGGTTTCTCCATATGGCAATGGCATCCATAGAACGCCTGCGCTCTGGGGTGGAAGATACTTGCAAGAACTTCAGAGACCCTACATGGTGGAAATACCACAGAGAAGGGCCCTGTCTGACTCCCGGCCTACAACTTCCTTGTCTGTAGAGAACCTTCGTGTATGCTTTGCCCTTAGCCTCATTGTGTTCATAGTCGCCGTCTTCTTCATTCTTGTCTTTCTAAAGTGAGCAAGAGGCTTCAAAAGACATGTGAACAACTCTCCCATGGGCGAGGGGGAAGGAATATGGAAGAAACAGATGAACAGTGCTCCTATGACAGGTGTACACAAACCTGCAAGAGACAGGCAGACACATTTTCTGCTTGTCAAGAAAAGTGTGAAAAGACAGGCAAATGTCTCCACTTGAAGCTGGATACGGGGCAGGCAAAGAACTCCTGTGGGAAGGAAGCTGCCAACAGGCAGTCACTCAACTCTTCAGACACATCTTGAATGAGAGCGGCAATAAATAGTCACATCGGCAACTGTGGGAGCTGGTCAAGGAGCATGCAAGAAACAGACGTTCAACTCCTGTGTCAAGAGACAGTCGCACACCACCTGGGTGTAGGTTTGACAAACAACCTCCCAGAGACAGACAAGTCTCTCACTCATGGGAACTTCATAGGGATCAATCAAATAACTCTCCTGAGGTAGCGTGACACCGCTCGCCTCGTTGGACAAGCAAGCTACCAGACAACCTACCCAGGCACGAGACCTGGACAAAGAACAGTCAACATATAGAAAAAAACTCACCCATGTAAGCTGCACAAAGAATGTGACTGTCATTTATCCAGCTCCAACCAGAGAATTACCAGTCAAGTGACAAAGGCAAAAACAACTCTCGTGAAGGAACGAAAAACCCCACTAAAACTACACATTTTATTTTTGTTTATCCCAATTGCACTCACACTACACTTAAAACCTGTAAGGCCGTCAGTGTCACCATTCAATGTACTTTTCAGGTGAATTTATTTTTCAGTTATTAATCATAAGCGAGGGGCCTATCCTACACATGTACTACTGTCTCCAAGAACTCGGGGACTCCACATTAGGGTCTACAGTAACGCTCTTAATAAATGTACCCCTTATATTATCACCGTCTTTGAGAGTCAGGCAAGTTCTAATAAGTTGGGAGAGTCCATCGATCTGAAGGGTGGAGGGGGATGGGGGATGTTACCTATGTTTCAGAATAATAATGATTAGTGCCTCTTAAGATATTACAGAATGTTGAATCACTCATGGGGAGCGTGACCTACCACTACCAAATACAGAACTTTTATTTGCCGAAACGTAAAAAAATAATGTACCCTTACTTAGTCCAAGAAACTGTGTGGTTTGTAAAGATTAATGTGCGTCTAGTGCTTTGCGGTCATTGTTTCTGTCATCGGCATTAACACCAGACCCACCTCCAAGAATTTTGATAGTTTCAACAGCACTGCCAGAAATAGTCACAAATAAAATTTCAAGCACACTAGTAAATATCTTTCTGTAGAAGTTGTGAATCTGTGTCTGACTATAATATAGGTGGCTGTATGACAGACATTGTACATATGCTTCATTGAAAAGTACATCAGATTTCCAGGACAGGTCTGCATTCGAAGAGCGCACTATGTTACCGAACAGGTGACCTGCTCACCACGTACACCCCATGTTTGATCCCCCCTACCCCCCGCTATTGCCCCTTAAATCATTAAGCTATACCGCCTCAACACCGTCCTGGAGCCACCATACCTGCACCTATACTGTATTCTTGTATACGTGTTTATCATATTGCTAATTGCAATATAATTTCCGCATAAAATACAGTCACTCTACAAGTGCTTAATTTGAGCGGGTGGTTGTCGGTGGGGGCCACCGGCACTCATTTTTGGGGACCGGTGCTTATTTTTCCTTATCAGACATTCACCGAGAAGAAGAGAGGGAAATGCACAAGAGGGAAAGAGAAAGACGAAACCCCGTCATAAAGGGAGAAAGCAGGAGTGAGGTATAGGGGGAGGGAGTGTCTGCCAGTGGATTAGAGAGCCCTGGTGTAAATTCAAGACTACGGAGCCTTGGTAGCACGAGTGACTCATCAGATCTTTGGGCACCGGCATTCATTATTTTACAAATTAACCACTGCGCTACTTCCACAGTGCAACAGTCAGCGAATCGCCACCCTCGGCGTGCAATCTTGCTGTCTCCGCTGACATGAAGCCATGCATGTAGCCCAACACACAGAACGGATACAGCATCTGATGTGGCAGTGCAAGCGTCCTTCACATACATAAAACAGTTACAACAGGCGCGCCAATAGTGCAGTCTTCTTACACAGCACAGAGTGTGTGTGTGTGTGATGATGTGTGAGGTTGAACAGAGATGGGAAGTTGGAATTGGAAAACTGGAAAGTGTGTCCTTCAGAGCACAAAAGGACTCAGCAACAAGGGAAGAACGGGATAGAGGCTTAGGAGGGTGTCATGTTCAACGGGGTACAGATCTTGGGAAGGGGGAGTGAAAGATGGTAGGCGATGCGATGGGACACCATGGATGAGATACTTTATCTCTCAGTTAGTGTGAGCATTGGGTCACCAGGTGACTCCGCATCCCAAGAATATTATTTTCCAGTCCTGTGCTTTCCTTGTGAGTCAGCCTATTTGGTTCAACTGAACTGAGGCAAGACTACAACTCCCACAATGCACTGATGTGTAAAAGAAAATACCAGGACTACAAAATGTGTAGCCTCATGACATGAAGTCACAAGATAATCTAAATTTAGGGTGTCCTTAAAATATTATTTGAGAGTATGTAATAAAAAAAATGTGACCAACAGAATCAATGACAGCACGTACCTCTGATAAATACTTGCATTACATTACTAGGTTATCCAACTTTCCATTTTAACTTCCCAGGGCACTTTGTACTTACAGAGAAATGTTTGCACGCAGAGACACTTGGTGCACATGGCCACATCTGAAGACATTTTCTGGAAGGGTATGGGTTTGCTGAGCGCTTTTTTTCGCATTTAATTCCAAATCGATCTCATATAAATCAGGCCCCAAATAGATCTGACTGGACATTCAGTTTATGAAGTGTGATTACTAAGTCATTCTGTACCCGAGTTATGATCCCTTTCCCACGTCCTGGAGATAATCGTTAATGCTCACAATTACTACCCTTCGAAAATCCATCAATTGTGTACAAATGGAGTAACCTTGTTATTCGTTTGGAAACACACCGAATCTTAGGCCATCAGACACCAATGGTAATTGACAGTTTCATCCACAGATATTTGCTAGGAACTGATGTAGCGCCTCGGGACCCAGAGAAAAGCCCTCACAAGTACCTTCCGCCTTGATTGCAGACATTGAGAGCGCTTGCAAACAGGGTCAATTCTTTTTTGAGAGAAAAAACTGGACGAAATCCAAACAGGATGGAAAATTCCTTAAGTTGGGCAAACAGCATCAACACCCCCCTCCTCCCCCCCACCACAACTAGATTTTGTCGATTGGTTCAGTGATAAACATGACGCTAGAAGACTTGACATCTATGTCTGGCTTTACCAGAAGATGCAATAAACACTGCATTAAAGCTTTGGCCCAGGCTCCCATCTGAGCAGTACTTTTCAGGGATGGAAGAAGAAAAAGTTTCCTGGTAAGTCCTCCCAAAAGTATGACAAATCACAAATATTTTGGGTAAGCACATATAACTGGAGGAGGACTAGTGTGTTGCTGAAATGCTGATTTGAAGAAAAAAACCCAATAAAGACTGGAAAACATATAACCCTAACCTCACAGTATTGTGATTCCTTTAAAAAAAGGACTGAAAACCTCCCTCAGTCCCGGCAGCATGTTTCACCAGGTTCCTCCTCACTACCATCAGTTTATCAGTGCACGGTGGGCTCCCTTAGGAGTTCTTTAGAAGGTTTTTATGCAGGATAGGCACAGTTATTGAGGGACATTTCCTTCAGCCACGTGAAAAAAACGAGAGTGACTTTCCAGCTCTTAACAGGGTGGGGCTAAAGGGTATAAAATGAATAGGGGATGGTTTTTATTTTACCTGTTTCTGACCTAAGTGAAGAAGACGGTGGTTCCTGAGCATTCATCACCAAGTTCCAGTGCATCATCCATAACCTTCAGTCACCTGATTTGTTTCTACAATCATTTCTGAAGGAAGGGGAAATTCGAGGATGACACAAGTGCTAGGTACGGCAGGAGGTTGGTCAAGATGACCAGTCTGTCATATTAGTCAGGTCACCCAATGGAGCTCAGAGCTCCTTGAGTAGCTAAGTAATACCCTGGCACTCGTTCCCTCACGCGGAGCTAGTCCAATGTAGACGATCCTGATTAAGGCTATGTACTTTCAACAAAATATCTGCAATGAACTTACGGGTCTGAAACAAGGAACAGGTGGCTTCTCAGCCACCAACGTTAAGAGTCTTGTGCTCACGGCAATATGGACAAATGATGTCCAAGTAACACTGTTCTGTAGGATTTTTAAAGGCTTACTAAAAGATTCTCTGGGTCAGGTAGTTTCTCCCTTAGAAGAAACAGCTTGCCTATCGCCTTGGTGTAGCAATTAGAGCACAGACTAGAAGATAAGAGGAGGAAGAAGCTTTTTCCTTTCTTCCAAGAAGAGGAACTCAGAGGAGATGGAGGAAGGTCATTACCAACCTACTAGGAACCAATGGAACCGGGAAGCATGAGAGACCGACTCACTCCTCCACAAAAGGAGCACAGAGGAAATAACCGGAGTTTTAATTTTGGGTAGGGGGTCAGGCTGCACGCAATTTCCCTTGAAAGAGAATTCAGTCAGGAAACGACCCTGCATGCTATTAAACAAGGGGTCTCACTCATCTATCACAATACTTTAAACATTAGGGCCTATATTTATCAAGGTTACCATCACCATTATTTGAGGGTCAGCATGGGAGGACACATGGCATCAGCCCATGGGTAGCTAAAAGTTGGCAAGAATCACCATCATTATGCAATGGTCAGCACAGGTGGGCAGTGGGCTTGAAACCATGGATGTCCACAGATTGCCAGGGCCTCCGAGTTATCAGAGATGGATAACAGGCAACACCATATGGATGCCAACAAGTTGCCAAGAATTATCACTAAGGTATGTGCGCACACACAGCCATGTTGATCATTTCTTTAGCTTTTTTTTTTTTTTTTTTAAACATATCTTTGATGGTGCTCCAGGCTGCATTCATTTGTTTTTTCTCGCTCGGTCTCGTTTTTATTTCTTGCTTCACCTGCCCAGAACAAGGAGCCAAGCATGAGTTACTAGGGAGAGGGCAAGCGTGTGCACGTTCAGCAGGGAGATGGTCCATTGGGCAGGCGTGTGTGCTTCTGGGAGGAGGGAGGGCCGGAGTACTGCCAGAAGGGGGAAGAGGGGAAAGGAAAGTGGGAACGAGGAGATGGTGCCGAAGGGCTTGGTAAGTATACAAGCCAGGGGAACGAGACAGGTGGGTTTAGTGGGGTTGTCTTCCCTTCATTATGCATCCAGTTCCTTTCAACTCCTTCCAATGTGAGAGGAAATATACTTTTTTTCCCCTCGCAGAGCAATTTTTTTTTAAATTAAATTTTATATAGCGCGAACATGACCCTTTCGGGTATCAGAGCGCTGTGCATCATGGAGGCAAACAGATGAGCATATACAAGTGACCCTTTTCGTGAATCAGAGCACTGTACATCAGGAAAAGTAAACAGATAGGAGTATACAAGTACAGGAGAATGGCAAAAGTGAGTAAAAGGACAGACTTAGGATGATGCACATAGAGTCCTGATTCAGAATGGTCATTTAAAAATATGCAGAGTGTCAACATAGACAATAATGAAGGGTCGTACCTCGGCACTGATTCTGCTTGATCTCAGTGCCTTGTTCGACACGGTCTCCCACCAGGTTCTGCTGAGGCGTCTGGAGGAGGTGGGTATAGTGGGCTCCGCCCTGGATTGGTTTGCCTCCTTTCTTTCTAAGAGGTCCTTCCAGGTAGCCGCCCCTCCCTTTGTCTCCAGAGTTTATGCCACCAAGCAGGGGGTGCCGCAGGGCTCAGCTTTGAGCCCTACCCTCTTTAACCTGTATGTTCAACCACTGGCGATGGTGGCTAAGAACAGAGGGCTCACTGTAGTATCGTATGTAGACGATACTCAGTTGGTAGTCACACTCTCCGACGACATCACTCGGGACGCTTGTAAGTTCCGGAGCGATCTTGAGGCCGTCGCTGAGTGGATGACTGCCAACTGTCTCCAGCTCAACGCCAGCAAGTTTGAGATATTGCTGGTGGGAGAGACTCGGAGCTGTGGAGTGAGCTCTGGTGGCCTGCCACGCTGGGGCTGGCACCTGCCCCTAAACAGGTGGTAAAAAACCTGGGGGTTTGGATTGACACTGCCCTTAGCTTTCGTACCCAACCAAGAACACATCACTCCAGCTCTCAACTCCCTCAACTGGCTTCCCATGGAAGGGAGGTGTATTTACAAGCTGGCCTGCATCACACACAAAACCCTTCAATCTCCGGCCCCCAACTACCTGAACAACAAACTGGTAAGAGCAGGTCAATCCAGAACCTTGAGAAGTTCTAACTCACTCCTTCTTATCCCTCCGAAACTGAAAAAGAAAACCACCCAATACCGATCGTTTTCTGGCAACGCTCCCAGGATATGGAACGCTCTCCCTAGAGTCCTCAGATGCAACCCCTCCTTCTCCTGTTTCAAAAGGGACCTGAAACTCCATCTCCTTAACAAATACTTTCCTGACCAACGTCAACTAACCTAGACTTCAATATCCGAGTTGACTCCTCTCTCTCTTTCAACATTCAAGGATAGTGGTGACCGGACTGTGTTAACCACCTTCGTTTGTTTTCTCTCCCTCCGCTGCACTGTTTATCTTTTTTCATGTTGTATTTTTTATCTCTGTTTTGCTTCCCTACTGCCTTCCTACTATGTAATGCAATTTCCTTTGGTTTTTTACAGTGTGTATGTAAAGCGCTCTGATACCTACGGGTCTAGCTAGCGCTATATAAAACTTTTAAAATAAAAAATAAATAAGGTGGCAGGGACTTGTTTTGGGCTAGTGCGGGGGCTCAAACCACTGTTGGGTTTCTTCGATCCCACTATCTGGCAGGTTATCGTCCAGGCTTTGATCATGTCAAAACTAGACTATGCCAGTTCCCTTTATTTGGGGTCCAACCAGCCTGAAATTGTCAGACTACAAAGGGTTCAGAATGCGGCGGTTCGAGCTCTCCTGGGCCTGCCTAGGAGGTGTACTACTTCTAATGCCATTCGTCGCCTCCATTGGCTGCCTGTGGCCAAGCGCATAGAGTTCAAGGCCCTCTGCATTACGTTCAAAATCCTGAATTTTTCATCTCCATGTATCCTGGCCAATCGACATACTTTCTACATCCCCTCCCGCCAACTTCGTTCTATGGGACAGAACCTTGTGGCTGTCCCTAGGGTGAGGAGGGTTCGTGCCGGAGGGCGCTCTTTCCGTGTGCTGGCCTCAAAACTCTGGAATGCGCTCCCCACTTCCATCCGCAGTATAAAGACCTATCTGCCTTTCCGTAAAGCTGTCAAAACATTCCTCTTCCCTCCGTTGTAAGTTGCCTTCTGGCCACTAGCTGTGCAGTTTTCTGCCTTCAGTGCCGGGAAGCCCCTTTGCTGGGGCAGCTGTGCGCTTTATAAGCCGTTATAACATAACATAACATGTAATGCAGCCAAGAAGGCTTGTCGGTGTGCAGGCCATGGAGGGGGAAAAAAAGTCGTTGGGACAGGCCATGGAGGGAAAAAAGTCTGGGAAAGGTTGCATCTTCATTTGGGAAGGAATCTGTTCATTAGTAGTTGTTTTACTCTGCGTTTGAAGAGGGCAGTTGAGGTGTTGGTTCTGGTGCTGTATCCCTTAGCAACAGGCTATTAAGGGGCACATGTACGCTGGGGTGGCTCCTCCATAATGGCGGAGGAGCGTCGCCCCACAGTCCGCGTCAGCAGACTATAAATAAAATGATAATAACACAATGTTATAATCATTTTATTTATGCTGTCTGAGCCCCGCAATACAATAAGTATAGGGCTGGTCAGGGCATGGCAGGGAGGAGGAGTAGTGTGCACTCATAATTGCGCATGTGTGTTTGGCCGGATGTCCTAGGCTGGCCAAACACACACGCGCACTTATGTTTCTCCAACCCGGCTGTGTTACACAGTTGGGTTGGAGAAAAGCCACAGGCTCCAATGCACCGTATTAGCGGAGAACTAGGCCGCTCAGACCAATCCTGGCGCTACTCTCATGCTATGAGAGCAGCATCTGTATTGGGTGTGGAGCCTGTGCTCTGAGGGCCCATCCCCTTCCTGCCCGACGAGTGGAGCAGCGAGGCAGGCGTCAGCGGGTGGTAAGTCTTTTTTATTTTTTACTTCTATTTTATTTCTCCACTCGCAAAATAGGGTTTGCATGTCGCTATTAGTAAGGGGCGTGCCAAAAGCGTCTCTTGCTAATAGCAAGTCGCAGGTGGATGTACGATTGTTTTGCGACCGAAATGCTGTCACAAAACAATCACAGTTTAGCACCTACTTCAAGTAGGTGGTAAACCACTCACAAACGGGAAGGGGTTCCCAATGGACCCCTTCCCCTTTGTGAATGGTAGCGAAAACGTTTTTTAGGAGCAGGCAGTGTTAAAAAATTAAACAGAAACGTTTCATTTTTCTTTTTGAAACGAATCCCGTTTTTCTTTGAAGGAAAACAGGCTGCGTTTCAAAATAAAAATTGCTTTATTTAAAAGCAAACACAGGCATAGTCGTCCGTTGTCCCCAGCAGGCCACCATCCCTATGTTATTGCCCATTCCCAATGGGTCGCAAATTGCAACCTGCCTCATGAATATTGATGAGGCAGGTCAATGCGACCACATTGGGAATTGCTAATGTGTCTGAGACACATTAGTACTTTTCATTTTGCGAGTTTCTAATTGCGAGTCGCAGTTGTAATTGGGACCTAATCCCTATAAAGATTATGCACATAATGCTTCGCCTCAGTGATCCACCAGCCAGACCCAATGATGCCGAAGAGTGTGGCCCCCTGGCATGCTCACATCAATTACCTATGTCAGGAACCAAGCTTCTCTGCTCTCAAATGGATGGCAAGGAAACAAAAGTGCTTTTCAAAAAGAAAAAACACATAAGTGGGTGGGGGAAAAAGAGTGTCCCTCTCCCACCCAGCAACACCCGTTCTTGCTGCTGATGTTTTGTACTGACAGAACTAAAGGGAAGAACAACCTTGCAGATCTTCTTAGCAGCATTGATAGCTTGTGGAAATAGCGGCTATAGTAAACATTTACAGCTGCAGTACATTGCAAGCACATAGCAACGCATCTGTTCACTGTTGCGTTAATGTTCCTCAGTTCATGTTCTTCGCTTTAACATAACATGAATGAATGAAAGAAAGAGTTTTTTGTATAGCGCAACGTTCACTCCAAGGAGTATCTTGGCGCTGTATGCGGAAAGGGAGGGCACCTACCAGGAGAAAGAGCTGACGTAGATTTAGATAATAGAGATTCAGAGAAAGGCCCAAGCAATATTATCTGGGATACCAAAAATCCATGTTTTTAAGGACTTCCTGAAATTGAGTTCAGTTTGTATGTGTCTAAGTTGAGTTGGCAAGGAATTCCAGGCTTTGATCCCTTTGGCCGCCAGTGTCTTTCCGCCCCTGGTTTTACGTTTAAAATTGGGTGTTGTTAAAAGGTTCTCTGAGGATGACCTTAAAGTACGTTGAGTAATGTATGGCTTAGTTCTGACATTGAGATATTCAGGTCCAGTATTATTAGTTGTTTTATAGATGATGGTCAGAACCTTGTAGAGAACCCTCTTATGGACGGGCAGCCAGTGAAGGGTTTTTAGTGCTATTGCTGAGGAGGAATCTCTAGGCAAATTGAGTACCAGCCTCGCTGCGGCATTCTGGACCACCTGTAGTCTCTGTAGGACTTTTCTATTAGTTCCTGCATAGAGACTATTACAGTAGTCCAGGCGGGATAGAATTAAAGCTGCTACTACTGTCTTTTTGGCTGACATTGGGAGAAAATCAAAAAAAAATTCTGAGAGTTTTTATTACTTGAAAACAGGTACCTGCCACAACAAGGGCTTGTTTGTGAAAGGATAATGTCTGATCGAATTTTATTCCCAGATTCCTTACAGTATCTACTGTAGTAGGAGGTGGGGCCGAATTGGACGGCCACCATTGGTCCGGTCTGAAAACGTTGGTCTTGCCAAACAACATTATCTCTGTTTTGGAGCTATTGCATTTCAGGTGATTAAGCTTCATCCAATCCATCACTGCTGTTAGACAGTGGTGAAATTTCTCTTCAGCCGCTGTCGAATTCTTGTCTAGGGTAAGGATCAGTTGAGTGTCATCTGCATATGCGATGCACTCCACATCGTAGATGTCCATCAGATAAAGCAGTGGTGCCATGTAAAGGTTAAAGAGGGTTGGACTCAGGGCCGATCCCTGAGGGACCCCTGATGCCAGCCCTCTTTCTTGCGATCTATATCCTCCCAGTGTTACAATCTGTTTCCTGTTTTCCAAACAAGATGTAATCCAGGCCAGTGCATTGTTAGTAATTCCACTGCATGCAAGTCTGTCTCTCAGAATATCATGAGAGACAGTGTCAAACGCCGCCGACAGATCCAACAGAACCAGTACCGCATCCTTTCCCTGATCCATAGCAAGTTTTAAAGATTCAGTGGTGTGCAGTAGTACTGATTCTGTTGAGTGACCCGATCGAAAGCCAGATTGCTTGGGATGTAAGATGTTGGCTTCCTGAATAAAATCATTGAGTTGGTTGTTAACAAGTTTCTCAGCAATCTTACTCAGGCATGGCAACAGTGAAATCGGCCTGAGATTGGAAAGGATTGTTGGATCTGAAAGTTTCTTTTTTGAAGCGGTTTCACAGCAGCAATTTTCCAGCTGTCGGGAATTTTAGCTAGTCTAAAAGTAGCATTAATAATCTGATTGATGATGGGGTTGATAGTATCTACCAGTGCATGCAAAATGTTTGGAGGGCAAGGATCAAAAGGCGAGCCGGATTTACAGGAGAGAATAGCTTGCCTGGATTGTTCTAGGTTGATCTCCTTAAAACATATCAGTTCCTTATTACTTTTTCCTGTGGTCTGACCGTTTTGCATTTGGGGAAGTGTTTTAGTAAAATCTTTTTTTATATCCAGAATTTTTTTCTCAAAAAAGTCGGCGATACGGTCGCATAAGTCCTGTGAGGGAGGGATTTCCTGTTCTAGGTTTTTGGGTTAGTAAATGTTTTTACTATATTGAAAATAGTCTTTTGATTATCTGCTTTGTTAATTAGATTAGAGTAGTACGTCTTTTTTTCTAGTTTGATGTGTCGGTGGTAGGATCTGAGGGCTGATTTAAAGATCACCAGGTCTTCTATTTTATAGTGTTTCCGCCATTGCTTCTCTAGTATTCTACATTTTCCCTGCGAGGCTTTTAAACTAGGGGTAAACCAGGGAGCTGACCTTTTGTTTCTACTGTTTTTCTTTAGGGGGCCAAAGTGTTAGCCACTGATAGCATCCATTCATTAAATAGGTTATTATCTATTTCAGGGTCACTCGTAAAAATGGGTTTTTCAGCTTCTGCTATATTCTGCAGATTAGGATTAGAGAGCAAATGTTTCCATTTCCGTGTGAGACCTGGTTTCTCAGGTTTTTTTTCTAGTTGGACATTGTTAAGATCAAGCTTAAAAGGGATTAGCTTATGATCTGACCAAGTAATCGCCACTGGAGGAGAGGCGATTAGGTTGGCTGCATTTGTACATATTCCATCCAGGGTGTGCCCCGCTTGATGGGTGGCCCCTTCTATCATCTGTTTCAGCCCTAGTGTATTTATAGTATCTAAGAAGGAATTGGTGTTCGGTATGTCTGCTGTTTCCAGATGTAAATTAAAATCACCTAACAAGGTGAAGTTTGAAAATCTGGCCACTAGGGAGCTTAAACTTTCGCCCAACGTATCTAAAAACTTGCAGGCAGAGCCCGGAGGCCTGTAAATCAGGGCCCCTGCAAACGTGGTACAGCTATCTAATTGAAAACTAAAACCGAAGTTTTCTGCTTCCTTTAGTCCCGTGATATCAAAGATGGAACACTTCAGATGGTCCTTATATAATATAGCTATGCCGCCTCCTTTCTGCCCACTTCTATCCAGTCTGGAGATGGTATAACCAGAAGGAAGTGCTTGCGCTATATCAGGGTTGGAGCATGTCGTTAGCCATGTTTCCGTTATAAATAGGCAATCGAAGTTCCAACCACTCAGCATGTCATAGACATGCAAAGTGTTTTTCGCTAGAGATCTAGCGTTTATCAGGCCACAACGTAGCTGATTAGATTGTACAGAACAAGGAGGGAAAACAATCTCATTAGGTATGTAGTTGCTAGTATATTTACATGTAAGGCAGGAGAAAGGACCTTTAATGCTTTCTGTAGATGTAGGAGGTTGGCAGGTAATAGCTATTGTATTAAGTGCTAAAAGTTCTTCTCTAGTATATGTGCGACGGTCTGGTCCTAGACTGGCAGCGTTTCTAGCCCTAGCCGCGTTCCGGACGCGGACGGGCGCAGACGGGCTTGCCTTTGGCGCGCCCGCTGCGCGTTGAGCAGAACATCCGGTTTTTATTCAGTAGGGGAAACGGCTACTAGACCGCTAAAGCCTCCCTTAGACCGGAAGTCGCCTAATCCTCCCTCCACTCAATCGGGACGTCACCCGTGGTGGACCGGGGAGGGGCGTCGGAGCCAAAAGACCAAGCTAAATAGAAGTCTGTCAGGTAAAAACGATCTATGCAGTTTTAAAAAGTATTAGCAGGTATTTTAAAAGAACATGTGCAAATAAATGCTGTGCCAAGTATAAAAATCGAGCAAATGCTGCAAAGTTAAAAATAGAATTAAACGGAGTTTGTTCACGCAATTTCTAAGAGTAGATCTGTGGGCACGCGTCTATAAGTTTAAAGCATACAGTTTAAGTTAAAACAGAGCATACAGACAACACTTTCCCTTGTCGGCGCGCGACATCTGTAATTGTAAAGCGCCCGTTCACCCCAGGGTATCTTGGCGCTGAATAACAGATGCTTATTGTTACCCAACTCAATGGTACCTTATTTTATCAACCTCTGAAGGATGAAAGGCTGAGTGGACCCGCCGGGATTTAAATCTGTGACCATGAGGTCAAACACAAGTCCCTAAATTGGATGCATTCACTAAGCCACCAGACCTGGCTTTCCTAGTGCTTTCTGGTTCACTTTGTGCAAAATATTCAGATTCATCGGGGTGCGGAGGGGAATTGTTTGTGTAAGGGACTCAGGAGCGGGCCAAAGGCACCAAGATGCATGACTGGGAGGCTGCAGAAAGGGGCCAGGAACAGAGAAGGAAGTACCACGGTTTGAAGTGAACAGGTGGAGGCAAAGGAGTGGGGGAGAGCAGTGCTTAATTTGTAAAATATTAAGTGCCAGGGCTCTGACCAGGAGGCCACTGCAGCTTGCACCACCCATCGCCCTTGTCATCGCTGCCAAAACAACTACTAACCATCTCTCTCATATTTAAATGCGACAGTTCAGATTATTCCAGGCCCCCAAAGCTAAAGGAATGGCTGGGGAGGTAGGTATTAGCAATTTTAATGTGTATTGTATTCCTAAACAACCGTTGTTCTGCTCATCTCTAAATTAGATGAGCAGCGCCACCATGTGGTAGACTGTTGATTGTATGGTGTTGACAATTAGGTGGCAAGCACCGGAAACAAATTAAGTGCCGGTGCTTAGCACTGGAAAGCCCCGGCTCAAATTAAGCACTGGGGGGGAGGGCGCAGAGCAGCACAAAGTTTAATACATATCCTCACAGTAATGGTGTCCACGTACGGCATTGCTCGCAGCAACATCCCAGGCCCATAGTAGTGGAAACAAAACATGAGTAGGAATGCAGACTCTCACATTTACTGTGTTGGGCGGATCTTCGACTGCTGTTGCAAGAGGGGACTATGGATTTCAAATTGAAGGAATGGTAGGATATTGGTATTTATATAGCGTTTACAACCCCTGACAAGGCTTAAAGTGCTTTGTGTGTGGGTAGCACGCTCCTCCATGGGAGTCTAGTGTCAGTCACGGAGTCATGTATAGGGGTACAGTTCGGCATGCTGTTTGCATGCATTTTGCAATGTGAATTTCCTGACCATTTATTGTTCCATTTTTTCACACCATTAGGAACTTTGACATTGTATTGTTTTGTATTTTATTGCTTCGCTATTTATATAGCGCTTTCCTCCACCAATGATGTACCGAGGTGCTGAAGTGCTTTGTGGACAAATAGTGTGGTACTACGTGAGATACTTACAATATTAGTGGCATAGGTAATGCACATTGAGTTACAATTTGTCATGTAGATTATCACATAGTTGTCACATAGTTTGGAAGTAGTTTGCTATGCAATCTGATATATAGAGCTGTCACAAACTGTCATACAATCGGAAATGCTCAATGTCCTTATTAGGCTATACAATCTGTCATGCAGGCAGTCATTCAGGTCATGTGGTGAGCATGCGAGCAGTCATGCACACAGTCATACAAGTGTATATCTACATTCTGACACAGTGGTACCAAAGTAATACTATTCCGAGTCATCCCAGAAGTGACAGAATCCCAGCCCATAGTGGCAGTACTAAGCCACCAGGAAGTACCGTATTGAGTCAACCCATCCCAGATGTGGCAGAATCTTAGCTCCTGCTGACAGTGCTGAGCCACCAGGAAGTACCATACTGAGTCAACCCATCCCAGATGTGTAGAATCTTAGCACCTGGTGACAGTGCTGAGCCACCAGAAAGTACCACATTGAGTCAACCTATCCCAGATGTGGCAGAATCTTAGTTCCTTGGTGACAGTGCTGAGCCACCAGGAAGTACCATACCGAGTCAACCCATCCCAGATGTGGCAGAATCTTAGGTCCTGGTGACAGTGCTGAGCCACTAGAAAGTACCACATTGAGTCAACCTATCCCAGATGTGGCAGAATCTTAGTTCCTTGGTGACAGTGCTGAGCCACCAGGAAGTACCATACCGAGTCAACCCATCCCAGATGTGGCAGAATCTTAGGTCCTGGTGACAGTGCTGAGCCACTAGAAAGTATCATACTGAGTCAACCCATCCCAGATGTGTAGAATCTTAGCACCTGGTGACAGTGCGGAGCCACTAGAAAGTACCACATTGAGTCAACCTATCCCAGATGTGGCAGAATCTTAGTTCCTTGGTGACAGTGCTGAGCCACCAGGAAGTACCATACCGAGTCAACCCATCCCAGATGTGGCAGAATCTTAGGTCCTGGTGACAGTGCTGAGCCACTAGAAAGTACCACATTGAGTCAACCTATCCCAGATGTGGCAGAATCTTCGTTCCTTGGTGACAGTGCTGAGCCACCAGGAAGTACCATACCGAGTCAACCCATCCCAGATGTGGCAGAATCTTAGGTCCTGGTGACAGTGCTGAGCCACTAGAAAGTACCACATTGAGTCAACCTATCCCAGATGTGGCAGAATCTTAGTTCCTTGGTGACAGTGCTGAGCCACCAGGAAGTACCATACTCAGTCAACCCATCCCAGATGTGGCAGAATCTTAGCTCCTGGAGACAGTGCTGAGCCACTAGAAAGTACTATATTGAGACAACAAACCCTAGATGGGGCAGAATCTTAGCTCCTGGTGACAGTGCTGAGCCACTAGAAAGTACCATATTGAGTCAACAAACCCCAGATGGGGCAGAACCTTAGCTCCTGCTGACAGTGCTGAGCCACCAGGAAGTACCATACTGAGTCAACCCATCCCAGATGTGGCAGAATCTTAGCTCCTGCTGACAATGCTGAGCAACCAGGAAGTACCATACTGAGTCAGCCCATCCCAGATGTGGCAGAATCTTAGCTCCTGCTGACAGTGCTGAGCCACTAGAAAGTACCATACTGAGTCAACCCATCCCAGATGTGACAGACTCTTAGCTCCTGCTGACAATGCTGAGCCACCAGGAAGTACCATTCTGAGTCAGCCCATCCCAGACGTGGCAGAACCTTAGCTCCTGCTGACAGTGCTGAGCCACCAGGAAGTACAATAAGAGTTAACCCAGGACAGACAGAATCCTCGTCCCTGGCGGCAGTCACAGTCCAACAGGAAACACTAAGTGGAGTCTGTCGCCTCAGAGTCAGTACAGAAGCAGCAGACTCATAGCCTCTGGGCCAGTGCCAAGCCACCAGGAGACACCATGCTCTCTAGTCGAGTGGAACACCAAGGTAGATGATCTGTAGTTTAACTTGAAAAGTATTGAATTATTAGGTAGATGCAGTAGTCGGCAGAGGTGACATCTAGTACTGTCTGTAGGAGAAGTGTGTTAGGTTAAGTGAAGAGATGGTGAGAGAATAAGAGCAGAAAGAAGGGAGTAAGACCCAGGTACGACAGGGGAACAGCACAAGCCATGCACTGGTTTGATGGAAAAGGAACAAATGATGGACGGAATGCTGAACAATGCAACCATTCACCCCCAGTCACAAAGATCTGGGTTTAATCCATCGTTCTTTTGGTGCACTGGTTACAGGCAGCTATGATACATGCCCAATAAATTCTCCAGTAGCAACAGAGGAGCAGCCCATGTTGTGTACTGTTTACAGGCAGCAAGTTAAATGGCTATTGCCTCCACCCAGGAGCGACAGAGGAGTCTCCTGTAGCATGGACTGATTACTGCTAGCCAGGATGAGTGCCAAATGCAGTCTTCAGCAACAAAGGAGTAGTACAGCACATGGTTACACACAGCTCTTTAAATGCCCATTGTATCCGAACAGGAGCAACAGAGGACCCTGTACACGGAGCCCACTGATTACAAACAGCCAGATAAACGCCCATTGCTTCCACCCAGGAGCGACAGGTCACTGTAGTGTGTACTGGTTACAGCTCGCCAGGATAAGTGTCAAATGCAGTCTGCAGCAACAACAAAGGAGCAGCACATGGTGTGCATGGTTTCCACACAGCTCTAAAAATGCACATTGTATTCAGACAAGAGTGACAGAGGAGCAGATCATGGCATGCTCTGGCTACAGACCAAGAGATAAATGCCCATTGGGTTCACCCTGGAGCAACAGAGGAGCAGCACAAGGTGTGCACTGGTTAAAGACAGCCAGATAAATGCCAATTCTCATTCCACACTCCTCATCCCTACCTCTCTTCCCCACTTTTCATCCGTCATTGCTACTTGTCATCCCTACTTCTCATCCATCATACGTCATTCCTATTTCTCATTACCTACTTCTCATTTGTAATCTATCACCCCTACTTCTCATGCCTACTTCTCAGCAATCATCCCTACTCATCATCCATCATTGTTTCTTCTCATTTGTCATCCTTCAGTCAAAGTGTGTGCAGTGCTACGTTAGTAAGGGTTTGCATATGAAACATGAGAAAAAATGACTGTCAGTAGCATGCATTGAGGGGGTTACTTTTATTATTTCGGTTTAGATTGCCTGTATTTAATTATTTCATGATATATTTAAAGTAAGCATTGGCATTATGGAGAGTGTTAACCAATTATGGAAACTCTCACCTTCATGTTGTCTTTTTTGATAAACCAAATTTTATTGATTTTTTAGTTGTGAACAACAAACAGCGCATCGCAAGCAGTCACGTGCAATACGCAGGCAATGCATAACCCTGTGATACTGATACCAGTCCATAATAGTCCCACTTTTACCCCAAATTCTCTTGTGTTTGTGAGGGTAGCCTCGCTCCACATAAATGGGTTCCTTCATTTTCACACACCAGTCCACTGCCAAGCTGATAGTGAGGGCGGGTTCACGGAGGTCCAAGTCTGTGCGATATCTCTTTTGGCAACCAGGCTCCCATCCCCACCAGACCCCCCCCAATTCTCCAGAAGCCCCAGAATCACAATATGTGGCAAGGGGTCAATATGTCTATCTAGGAGACGCAAGGGGCAGCTGAAGATGGAGGACCAGTACTGCTTATCCACTGGGCACTGCCAGACCATGGGAAAGAAGTCAGCGCTCTCTGCAGTACAGCGGCAACAGTCTGAGGAGGTGCACGTCTTGGCCCTCCATAATCATAATGGTGTCAGGTAGGTAATGTGCAGGAATTTTAGTTGAATAAGCCGGAGTCTGGATAATATCGCTAGCTTCCGCTGTGCCATTAAGGTCACCCTCCAGTAACCATCTTCCATAGAAGACACGCAGGACTCTCACCAGGCTCTCAAAGGAGTAAATAAGTCTGTTCATTTGGCAACTAGCGATTTGTAAGTACAGAAGATAAACCCCCCCCCCCCCCCATCCCCAGGTCCCCCATAAATAGTTTGGCCTCGAACTGCTTGTACTCAGGAATCTATTTCAGGGAGTCCCCATGGGATAGTAGAGTAAAACTGGGAATGTTGAAGATGAAAGTCTGCCTGTAGTTCCCAAAATTACCTGATATGAGACCCCTGGCCCACATCCCCAAGTTTGGAAATGCCTATTAAGTCCCATTTGCTGAAACCCTCCAATTGGGATACTTTTCCTAACAAATGGCTCCTCCATAGGGAATTCTCCAAGGTAATCCTTCCTTCCCATCCAATCCAACGTAAGGCCGCCTGCCAGACAAGGAACACCACCTTGGTGAATTCCAGAAAGGGAGCAAGGAACAAGCTCCCCATAGGCCATGCCAATAATTGAGTCAACACAGATGAAGGTTATTTCGGTTTGAAAATCTAGGTCTCTCCATCCGCCGTTAGGCCACTCATTAAGGACCGCTAACTGGGAATCCCAATCATATAGTTGCAAGTCTGCTACAGCCATGCCCCCTGTCAAAGGTAGATTGCATGCATCACATTTTGCAAATGCATACAATCTGATTCGTCCATAAGAAGGACCGCACTCTAGTCTGAACCTCAGTAAACCACTGCTGTAAAATCGCAAAGAGGAAAATTTGGAGGTCATAAAGAAATCTCAGCATGATCATCATCTCGAAGAGGGCCAATCGTAAGTGGGAGGTAAGCCCATTTCTTAAATTCCCTTTACATTTTGGAAACCAATGGTGTAAGAGTGAGGGACCAGGAGAGGACTGGAAGCAGACATATGTGGATTCTTAAATATTAGATGCGGATGGGCACCCTATATTGCCATGATATAATTTTAGTATGTCCTATGAGGGGAACCAGGAGAGATTTAACCTAGTTAACTTGCAGACCAGAGGCCTGCCCATATAGGTCGGTATCTGGAAGAGGTTCGTGGCCTCTGGTCGATACAGGAAGAGCAGCACATCATCTGCATATAACGCAATGAGGTCCTCCACTCTGCCCCCCCCACGCAAACACCTCACCTGCACATCACATCTGACCCATATTGTCAGGGTCCACTGCTAGGACAAATAGCAGCAGGAATAGCAGGCAACCTTGTCTGGTGCCACACTGGATAGGCAAGCTGTGAGAGAGTACCCCACTCACATGTACTTGAGCATTAGGGCAGGCATACAATAACAGGAAACAGGATTCAAATCCAAGAGGGCCACCATTAGAAAGTCCCATTCAGGGAATCAAAGGCCTTCTCAAAATCGACAAGTTACAAGGCGTTAGAGCCGATAAGGCAATGTCGGTAAGCCAGGGCTGCATGGACCTTGCAAATACATTGCCTAGTGCTTATTTGAGGTATGAAGCCAGATTGATCTTGGTGGACCTGGATGAACGACTCCTCCGCACCCGACATCGCCATAGCCATCCCAGACGGCTATAAGATCACCCGCAGAGACCGCGTCAACGGAGTAGGAGGAGGAATCGCCATCGTCCACAAGAACTCCATCAGGGTCTCGACCAGCACCAACGACTTTCTCTGCACCGCCGAACACATGCACTTCCAGATCCACACGGACCCCAACACCACCCTTAGAGGCACCCTTGTCTACAGACCCCCTGGGCCCGACCCCAGTTCAGCGACTCCATCGCCGATTTCATCAGCACGCACGCCCTGACCTCTACCGACTACATCCTCCTCGGAGACCTGAACTTTCACCTGGAGAACAACAACGACAGCAACTCCACCACCCTGATCGACAACCTCGCCAACCTCGTACTGAGACAGCTCGTCACAACACCGACCCATTCCGCCGGCCACACGCTCGACCCAGTCTTCTCCTCAAGCTCCCACGTCTCCTTCAGCCACACCACGGAACTCCTCTGGACCGACCACCGCTGCATCCACTTCACCTTCCAGAAACCCACCACACACCACCGCACCCAACAGATCCCACGCCGCTGCTGGAGCAAAGTCACCGAAGACCAACTACAGACAAACCTCGCTCTCAGCCCTCCCTCCGACCCATCCAACACCGACAACGCTGCCTGCAACCTCAGACGATGGATAGACGACTGTGCCAACACCCTCGCCCCGCTGAAAAAACTCACCTACAGCGACACCACCAAAAGAGCCAGCTGGTTCACCCCGGAACTCCTAGCTTCCAAGCGTACCTGCCGGAAACTAGAGAAGAAATGGCACAGTGATAAGACACCGGACAGCCACGCAGCCCACAAAGACGCCATCCGTAACCACCACCACCTCATCAGGTCCGCCAAGAGAATCTCCTTCAAAGACCACCTCGACAACAACGCACACAACAGCAAGGAGCACTTCAACATCGTGAAGGAACTCTCCAACCCCAGCTCCAACACCAACGACATCCCGCCGTCGCAAGCCCTGTGCGATTCCCTCGCCACCTTCTTCCACCGCAAGATCGCCGACATCCACGACAGCTTCAACACCCAGACAGCCCCCACTAAGATAGATACACCAGACCCGCCGCACACCATCGACCATGACCCCTTGCCAGCCTGGGCCAGCGTGAACATCGATGACACCATCAAGACCATGAGCACAATACACTCCGGCTCCCCGTCAGACCCTTTCCCGCACCACATCTTCAACAAAGCCAGCAACTCCATCGCACCCCACCTGTGCAACGTTATCAATCTCTCCTTCGAGACCGCGACCTTCCCAGAGAGCTGGAAACACGCAGAGATCAACGCACTACTCAAAAAACCCAAGGCGGACCCGAGAGACCTCAAGAACTTCCGGCCCATCTCCCTGCTTCCGTTCCCAGCCAAGGTCATCGAGAAGATCGTCAACAAACAGCTAACCCGATACCTCGAAGAAAACAGCATCCTGGACCCATCCCAATCGGGGTTCCGCAGCAACCACAGCACTGAGACTGCCCTCATCGCCGCCACCGACGACATCAGGACCCTGCTGGACAACGGTGAGACCGCAGCCCTCATCCTGCTGGACCTCTCCGCCGCCTTCGACACTGTCTGCCACCGCACTCTACGCGCACGCCTCCACGACGCAGGGATCCGAGACAAGGCCCTGGAATGGACCACCTCCTTCCTCGACGGCAGAACCCAGAGAGTCCGCCTCCCACCTTTCCGATCCGAAGCCTCCGAGATCATCTGCGGCGTACCCCAGGGAGCTTCCCTCAGCCCAACACTGTTCAACATCTACATGGCCCCGCTCGCACGCATCGCCAGACAGCACGACCTCAACATTATCTCCTACGCCGACGACACTCAACTGATCCTCTCCCTCACCAAGGACCCCCTCGCCGCCAAATCCAATCTCCATGAAGGAATGAAGGCCGTCGCCGATTGGATGAAGATCAGCCGACTAAAGCTGAACACGGACAAGACAGAGGTCCTCATCCTCGGCTCCAACCCCTCAGCCTGGGACGACTCCTGGTGGCCAACGACGCTGGGAGCAGCCCCGACACCCACCGACCACGCACGCAACCTGGGAGTCATCCTCGACTCAACGCTCTCCATGGCCAAGCAAGTCAACGCAGTCTCCTCCTCCTGCTTCAACACCCTCCGCATGCTTCGCAAGATCTACAGGTGGATCCCGACAGATACAAGAAGAACAGTCACCCAGGCCCTCGTCAGTAGCAGACTTAGCTATGGGAACGCCCTCTACGCGGGAGCCCCGGCCAAGCTCATCAAGCGACTGCAACGCATACAAAATGCCTCCGCACGCCTGATCCTCGACGTACCACGCCACAGCCACATCACCTCCCACCTGAGGAACCTGCACTGGCTCCCCGTCGACAGGAGAATCTCCTTCAAACTCCTCATCCACGCACACAAGGCACTCCACAAGACTGGCCCAGCCTACCTCAACAGACGACTCTTCTTCTACGTCCCCAACCGCCAGCTCCGCTCCGCCGACCTCTCCCTCGCCACCGTCCCTCGCATTCGAAGAACAACCACCGGCGGCAGATCCTTCTCACACCTCGCCGCCAAGACCAGGAACACCCTTCCACTAAGCCTACGACAGACCCAAGACCTGCTGACCTTCAGGAGGCTACTCAAGACCTGGCTGTTCGACCAGTAGCAGCACCCCCCCCCCTTTTTCCTCTCCCCAGCGCCTTGAGACCCTCGCGGGTAAGTAGTGCGCTCTACAAATTCTGTGATTGATTGATTGGTAATACTGTAGCGAGCCTAATAGCTAGTACTTTGGTGTAGAGCATTGATACTCAAGAGTACGGCCCGGGGGCGGCATGCGGCCCTCCTAACCTTTACATGCGGCCCCCTGGTCAACTGGAGCACTGGGCTGCGGTTTACTTGAGTTAGCACTAACAATAAAAAGATGTTAAATAGACAGGCAAGCATTTACTTAAAGGTTAATAGGTGTTAAAGAAAGGATGTAACTAGGGAGTCCTGCATCACTTTACTTTAGAAACACCATCATTTTTAAACACATCTTGCAGCAAAAGTGTAAAAATATGACAGTCTCTTCAAAATTCAAAAAGTGTATCTAATTAACATGCAGGACATTTTCACCTTAGTACAACTGATTATATCAGTACAATTAGAAGTATTAATTTAAAAATGATAGGTTTCAAACATGAATTTAGAAACATTATTTCTTCCCTGTCCGCTGACAATGCCAATAGGGAACTAAAGAGGCAAGTCCGTTGTTATGTGCACTGTTTGGGTGGCCTGGGTTCCTGCTATACATGAACAACATTATAGCTTATTAAATCAAACACAGGGGAAGGTTTTGTACAGCGCACGTCCTGAAGCCAAGTATTTCGAGGTCCTCTTATATGTCATAATGAAGAAAAAGTAAGGATAGTGAAATAAAACATTTGCCTAGGATCACACAATTTGGTAAAGTGGGGAAGCCGGGAATAATTACAGGTTTTCTGGTTTCACATTGTTCTATTCAGCTAGATGTATATGCTACGCTTCACCTACACTCACCTTACCGCCTATCAACCCATCCCCCTCACCCGACCGCAACTCCGCTGGCATCAATGCGGCCCTCAGCCATTTCACACATCAAACCTTTTGGCCCCTGGGAAAATGTTTGCAAGTACCCATGGCATAGAGTTTAAGTTCGCTATTAATAAGAGAGTTCGGGGGTAGGAGGTGCAGTCTTCTGGAGTCTTCCTGCTTTATGTAACAACTATTGTGGCTTAGTCGAGGCCATCAGGGAAGCCGCCTCTCCTAATCACCTAGTTATACATGGACAGTAAGGCAGGAGGAGTGATTTCCGGAATTTGCTGTAGTATTCGATCGGGAAACCATCTGATCCTGGGGTTTTGCCTGGGTTCATATGCGAGGGCATTCTCCATTTCCTCCAGTGCGATTGGTTGGTCTAGTTTCTGGCTTTCAGATACGGTTAAAGTTGGCAGGGTAGGTCTGCAATCAAAGGCGCAACCATTTTCCTCCAGTGTCTCTGTCACTTGGACTAGAGGGCTTGATAATAATCAACAATGGTGGCAGCAATCACTTGGGCCTCTGTCACTTTCCTCCCAGCGGAAATTAGTATGCCTGGGATCACCCAGTCAGCAACCCCAAAAGTCGGCAAATCAGTGTAGTAATTTACTTGATTTGTCGCCCCATGCATATACACGACTGATAGAGGCGATTCAGCACTGGCAAGCCTCGTTGGGGCAGAGGTGTCTCAGAGATGCTTGGAATACCTCCAACTGACGGGACTCAGTTTTGCTTACCCCGGATTCTTGTTCCAGATGGACAATATGGGCCTGCAATTCTGTTATTTTTTGCTATTTATGCTTCTCCTGAGCTGTTAGGTGGGATTTTGATATTCCCCGCATGTAAGCCTTGCCAGCCGCCCACAGAATCCCCAGAGAATCCACTGACCCCTCATTGATGTTGAAAAAAGCATACAGTGTCTGGTGAGAGCTAGCTGGTCACCTCTCTATCATCCAAATACCATGCATGGAGTCGTCAGATCAGGCAGCTGCACAATTTGAGACCACCAGGGCTTTACCCAAGATCCACTAGGAGTTTATCTGTGGAGCCATCATCGTGTTAAAGTCGCCCCCAACAATCGTTATTCTGTGTGGGAGCTGAAGGACCACAGACTGCACCACCTCCAACGTAGGTCCCAACAGCTGAGGAGGCACGTAAAAGCTAGACTACAGGCCTGCCCAGCAAGCTTCCCCTCAAGGACAATATATCGTCCCTGGGTATCCAACCCCACATGGAAAACCACCATGGATAGCTGCTTATGTAGGAGGATCACTACCCCCAAGAGCCCTCACGCTGTCATGCCCATATCTGGCCAGACACGGGCACTTAGTGCCCAGCAAGTAAGTTTCCTGCAGTAGCAGGACATCCGGTGTGTGACATCTCACGAATCCTCTCCACACTTCTACCCAAGAAGTATCTGTTATCCCAACAAAAGGTAGCACATAACTGATTAGAACAACTGAGGCTACATAAAGAGTTCAACCACCCGATGATGAGAAAAGTGTAAAGTTATGTTGTGTTGCTGGCAAAGAAAGACATGATAATCAGGAAAGGGAACCACCATGACCACATTTGATTGTCTCTCTGGGATCGATGATTGAGTCCATGCCTCAGGGCCCCCCCTAGCCTCCCCTCCCCCTTGGAGCTGGATACCAGGTCTCACACAGGACAGCTGCCCCCAATAGCTGCAGTTTGACTGAGGTACTTCCTCACATCTGGATGCCCGGTCTCACACAACAGCTGCCCCCGATGGCTGCAGTTTGACTGAGTTACTTCCTTGCATCTGGGACAGTCTGTGCTTGAAGCGGAGGAGTACGATGATCCCCTTATGGATCTCCCACCACCTGCGGGAGTCTCTGCGTTTATTGTGGCTCCTGGCACGCGCCCTCAGTGGACCTCCATCCTCCTACGCTGGGGGCTCCTGGGATGGGAGGGTGTTGCAACCATTAAGGTGCTGCTGTGTTGCTCATTCCCAGACTGCCTCCAGGGTATCAAAGTAGGATTCGAGTGCGTGAATCACCCAGAGTTTGTCAGGGAACAAGAGCATATATTGCAGTTTCATTGCCCTTAATGTTTGTTTAACTGCTTCAAAGGACTTGCGTTGCAGCTGTACCTGGTGGGAGTAGTCAGATAACATCAGGATCCTAGAGGATCGGTATGCGAGTGCCCCTTTCTCTCTAATTGCCCTAATGATCATGTCTCTATCCCTATAATTCTGGTCTGTGGCCATCAAGAGGTAAGGGGGTACGCCTGGAAGGGGATTCACTGCCAGCGAACTGTGCCCCTTTCGATGAACAATTGGAAAGTTTCTGGGAGCCCCTGTTGTAATCCACTTCTCGGGGAAGGGCTCCTGGAAAGGCCCCCCTCCGATCCTTTTGCAAAGGCCACGAAACGCAAATTGCTCCTTGGTGCACAGTTCTCTGCATCCTCTGTGCGTTCCTGCCTTAATAAGGCAACATCTACCCTGACCTCCCAAATCTTGGTCTCGAGCACCAAGCACAAAGCCTGGATAGCCTGGAGGATGATAGTAATGTCTGTGGGGTCGGAGCATCCTGATACTGCCCCCACACCTAAGGTTGCATCTGTCTGTGGAGCAGTACACTTATCGATCTTTGTGCTGGATGAGGAGGGGTTCTGACGCATCCTATAGCTGGTCACTGGGCCTGCTGGTCCCCAGAGCCCCCTCAACCACAGGCATCTGCCTTAAACATTAGTGCCTCCAAGATTGGGTCTGCAAGGCGCCCACTCCTCCTGGCCCAGGGTCCGAAGCCGTCACTCCTCCAGAGGACCCCCTCTTCTACCAGTCACACTGAGGTATGGTTTCGACCCGCTTGCCCCATGACCCACCGATAGTCCTGAGCAGTACGATCAGTCAATTACCAGACGAGGCCCAGTAGCCAGGAGACACTTTGGGTCAATAGTTCTGCCTGCAAACACTCCAGCAGGCCAGGGCGGCATTCAAATGCCCCTTCTGCCTCCTGTTTGATCCAAATCAACGTTAGCTGGCCCTATGCGGGTAGTTTGGGCAATGACATGGGGTCCTATCTGGCCCCCCCACTCCACCTCGGGGGCTCGTGGTCAATACCAGCAGATTATGACCCCTGGACCACGAGGCGGCACAGATGCAGTGTAATCCACTTACCTCTGAAATAAGTGGATCTCCAGCCCCACAGAGGTGCACTACAAACCCAAGGCCTACTGTATGGGGTAATTTGACCCAGGGCACCTCCGATCGCCCCAAGGTGGGACAGCCAGCTGGTCCCCTGCTTCCCTCGTACCATAGGCCAACGCTGGTTCGCAGGCCCAGGCTTCTGCACTGCATTGTAGAACCTAGCCTCCAGTCTCCGCCTCTTCTCCACCCCTGGGCTGCCACAGAGTACCTGTGGTCCAAGGACCACCAGCCATCAGGTGTAGCGTATAGGAGAGTTCAGGGGCCACCCCTTCTCCGCTCGTCTGCTTTCTGGAAGGTCCTCACTCCACCGGCGTGCGCTACACCGCGGCCGCCATTTTTACGAGTTGCTCACTTGCATACAGTCGGTCACGGCCGCCCGGCAGCCCTCCCACCAGCGCCAGCACTCGCCCGGAGGCATCAAGCAAGCTCCCAGAGGCTTGTGCTCCAGTTGGGCCAAAAGCTCTGCCAGCAACCAGGATAAATGTCATTATACTGGTTTGAGTCAGCAGTAATTCCATTCTCAATATGCAATTTAATGATACTATAAATACCTACCCCCCTAGAGACAAAGTCCTTCCTTCAGAGGTTTCATTTGTATTTCATGTAAAAGCTGTAATAAGCAACTGGGTTAATGCATCCAGAACTCTAAAACCCAGTTGCCAAAGTGACAGGAATGATAAATTATGCAGATGTTATAACGCCTGTTAAATACTAGGGGGTGTAAAGTTTGCACACCCTTTTAAAATGAGGCTGGTCAAAGCTTCCCGAATTTATAAGGGGAAGTATGCCCTGTAATAACATAAGGATATTGGTGCAATAACACCAAAACCTGCTGGTTAGTCCCCATTATCGGTGAAAACTTGTAATATTCACACCCTCCTCCAAGACGCTCATAATGGGGGCTTAGTGGAAATGGTGATCCTTAGCTGGATTCAATACATATTTAAGCGTGTGTTGATTTGTTTGCATACAAAATTATAGAAAGGCTGGCGAGCCTAGGCAAATCTCTTTATTAACTATAGTCTTTCATATCTGAAGCCATGCGAATGAGCAAAGTAGGCAAGTATGGTAGTTCTTGCATGACTAATTCCTGTTATTATGTAAGAGGCATGCACTGGTAGAGTATTTATATTGTACTGTACATGGCACTGAGCAGATAAAATATGGCAGTACATATCTGTTTACACACAGACAGAATGCAACCACACTGTAAAACAAAACACAGGCCTGAAAACTTAGGGGGTCATCCTTGTGAATGGTCCGCTATGGGAGCTGAAGCCTTTTCCTCCGCCACCCTGGCTGAGGATCTTCTGCCCAACTTAGAGACCCCTTCCTGCCTGGTGTGGAGGTAGCAGCCGTTGTGGCAGCTCCTTTTGACAGCGCTGCTTTTTTGCAGCATGAGTGCCATGATTAATGTATATGACTGGTAAACGTTTTTGTTTAGTTTTTTTTTCACTCAACAAAAATTAATGGGTTTTGACATGCAGGGAGTTTTCTGTGTATGCATGGAGGCAATTATGCATTTACGCTGCTTATGTCCGCTATCCATCATATCATAGAGACAATTAATGATGACTCTTAATAAGGTGGGATGACTGCCCCTGTGACCTGGCAGCCTCTGGTGGAAGGGCCTCCAGGTCAGAGATTTACATTCACGGAGCTTTTGGGTGCTAAGCCAGTGTAAACACAGTGCCTTGGGAAATGTGTTGGGCTGAAGGCACTACCAATTTGCGGAGGTGGTCTTGCTTTGAAAAATCCTAAATGATCCCTTTTGTGGCTCATTCACAAGCTTGTATACCATCAGAAGTTGTGCCTTACTCCTGAGAATTCAGTAGGAAGTCAGTAGTAAGTCATTGGTATGTCATACACATCTACCAAAACGTCCTTTTGTTGCTTAATATATGAAGCATAGATGCTTCAGTCTTACCTCTCTGACTTCAACTAAACACAGTTGTATTTCTTTTATCTAGAACTCTATCTGATTTTTATGTCTCATACTAGAATTTCTGAGGCCCACGAGCACTACTTCTCCAAAGTGGGAACAATATTAAAAAAATCTGAAATTCACTTCTGCAGGCTTTTGCCTTGTGCTGATTAAATTAACAATGTATCCGGGATTCTAAAAGATTTAGAGGTGTACTTCTTGGATCTGCAACTGTCACAGATCCCCTGCACTGCTCTCATGTGTAAATACGGCCCAAAAAGAAAAGTATCAAGTATGCATTTCATTATATCGAAATGTAAGGTTATAGGGCATTTGCAATAATAAACATCTTAGCGGTTTGTGGTTGCTCATGACCCTTTCCAACCTTGAAAACAAATTATAATTAGTTCCAGACAGAATTAAACCTACATCTTTTTTTCAGGGTTCATAATTACTACTAAAAGTTTTCCAAATAATGAAAAAGATGTTTTTTTGTGTGATCACCAGCTTTCGTGGGTGTTCCCACCATGCGCCGGCCACATTGCAGCTCTACAAGGAGATTTACTCACAAATAAAATAAGATTACAGTGTTGCATAGTTATGTCTCAGCAGATACCTTTATGACTGCATTTCATATTACAAACTAAGGTATACATGTCTTAAAAACACAAATATATGTGAGACTAAAACCCTGCCCAGCTACCTCCACTTCTAATCAGTCCTCTCTCTCAGAGTGTATAGCAAATATGATTTCAAGGCTTACACACCTACAGTTCAGGAGGAGTACCCTACATCTCTAGCTGGTCTGGATTACAGGCAGCGTATCTTGTGGCGGTCATTTTCCTTTGTGTGTTGTGCTCAGTGATTCTGCCACTTCACTAATACCTACCTCTGGCGAAAGTAATTAATTTGTGGAAATACACAGGGGCATATTTACAAGCCCCTATTGCCACTACAATGTCACTTTTCTCGACGGTGTGGTGGCGATGGGGGCTTCGCCTTATTCACAAGGCAGTGTTAAGCCACTTAATGTGGCTTATTGCAGTCTTGTGAATAAGGCACCCTTCCACGCTATACTTAGCGTGAAAGGGGTGGGCAATGGGTGTTGTGGTGGGTGTTCCACCGCAACACCCATTGATTTTGACGCTGCCCCATATTTACAAGGGTGGCATAAATATGGGGCAGCACCAAAATTAAGACCAGGAAAAACCTGGTCTTACCCTGGCGCAACGAGGAGAAATGAGAAATTTCTCCTCATTTTTACTGTTTCCATGTGTGCTGCGTTGTGCAGCACACATAGAAACATCAAAATGCAATTGATTGTTTATGTGCAGGAAGGTGTCCCGTCCTGCACATAAACAATCCTTAAACAAAATTAAGTTTTGCAACTTCTATGTGTGCTGCATTAAGCAGCACACATAGAAATTTCAAAACACCATTTCAAATTGTTTAGGAACACCTTCCTGCACATAAACAATCATTCCCCTCAATGCAGGCACCCTTGCACTATTGTGCAAGGGTGCCGGCGTTGGCGCTATTTTTTGTAAATACGATGCAGCCGTCCGTTTCAGAAGTGGTGGAGCGCGGCGTTAAGCCAAGGAGGCTAACGCCGCGCTCCGCCACTTCTGTGTAAATGTGCCCCACAGTCTTATACGACAACACTATCAACAACATTATTATCATCAAAATTATAATCAACACTAAAGCCATATTAATGGTTTGGTGGGGCAGGAGGAATAACTAAAGCCAGTGTTCCTTCCCGTCTGTAAAATCAGCGGATCAGCACTCTAATTAGATTTGGGGGAACTACTGCGTTACTGTCTGTGGCATGTCAGCTGGGTTTTCGTGGTACCCGTGAGAGCCTCTGAATGTTTAAATAGCGATTGATGGCGAAGGTGTTAGATGGACCTGTTAATGTTGCAAGCCCTCTCTGACATTACATTGTAAGGCCTTAAGTTGGCTTCTGAATAGAAGTGTGTGTGATATATATTTATGCATATATTTACTGAAAAAAACAAGGGTTAAAGTAACGTTAATGTTAGGCAAATTTGTCAGAGACGACATTAGCGTTTTGTAGTAAAAAACGCACAGAAATTCACCAGTTATAGTTAGCAGTGTTAACTATAAGTTGTGACCTCGCCAAGCACTGCTTATGACATCACTCCTGACCTGTTCTATGACATCATTTCTGACATCCCTGATGACATCTTAAATTACATCATTGATGCCATCACTTATGACATCATCCAAGCATCATTTTCCCGCAGAATGCTGTATAAATTACTATACAAAATAGTCCTGTCTGTAACTCAATAGGTTTGGAAAACCAATATTACTTAAAAGTAAACCAAAAGCATTAATCAACATCAGAGAAAAAAAAGAAAACACAACTAAAAGAAAGGTTCACTGCAAAAAGCATGTATTATGGCGCATGCACATGAAACTGTCTATGTACAATGTACTGAAGGTTGCTCCAAATGTGCAAAATTTGGCGAAAGACCTCGTGCAGAGTGACAAGTGAAAGGTAGGATGACTGTATACATAAAAACAATAAAAGTCGAAGTTCACAGTGCTTAAGCAGTCTGCAAGCTCTCTGTCAGATATAGCTAACTCCAAAAACTCCTCAACCAAAAGGGCAACTAGAAGGTTTTCTTAGGAGTCCAAGAGAGGATTAGGCCTTAGTACAGACAGACAATCAGAGAGCGTTGACGTTTCGACCCCAAAAAATCGAGGTTGCTTAGAACCATCAAAGATGGTCTTCATCAGGACGTGGAGGAGGCAACCTTGAGTTGCATGAAAAAACTTTCCATGGAGAAAGTCCTTTGAAGTTGATTAGACAGCAAGCCTCCTCGTCTAAACGAAATTGTTCTTGCAAATTGAAGTGAATGGTGGTGCTGGATAGGTAATCAGGTCTAGTCAGGTCGACATGTTTCACGCCTGTTTGGTCCCTAATGGGTCCTTTGGCGTTTCATCAGGACCAGGGGGGTGTTTAGGAAATACATTTTTTTTTATTCCGTAAACACCCCCCATTCACTTCAATTTGCAAGAACGGACGAACCCTTCTCATTAACAGCAGGGTCACTAGTTCCCTCCTTTGCCTATTTTTAAATATACCGTACGGACCCAAGAATAAATACATTTGAGGGTACCAGCACAGTATTTCTAATCCACTTGCACCAATCCCCACACACCTGCACTCACCACTGCGGCGTTCCTCTAAAAAGATCTCTGACAAAGAGCGCTCTCGCGGGGCCCGTGGGGGACTGCAGCGCCACCCTCACGAGGAGCAAAACGCCTGATGATGAAGCATGACACCCTGATGGGTGTGTGAGGGCAACTCTCCAATTAGGAGGAATTCCCCCTTATCCAACCTGTGATTACCTATACTTCAAGCTGTCGAATGGACAAGCTATCATCTATAAGAACAGTTACTCTCCAGTGATCGACATCCCTACCCTGCCCCAATATATTTTTTTTTCTACAACTTCAGGACAGGGGATGAAGTCCCCGAGTCCTGTAATGGCTGCCAGCAACATTTTTCTCATGTTGCTGGCAGCCAATCAGTGAGCTCGCTCTCGCTGGAGTCTGACTCCCATTCGAGCAAGGCGGCCCAAGGGAAATAAAGCATCCTGGGCCAGTCAGAACGCTCCATTTTTTAAATTGGCGCTCCTGTGTGAGTCTCAGAAAATCTCGCGAGCCTAACCGTCCAAATATCTATATTTGTTTTACTCTTAATATCTCAAAAACTACTGAACTGATTTACACTAAAAGCACAATTTGTGGACCGAAATTTAGCTTCTTGCTGAATTTGGTGTAATTCCGTGATGTCACTGACCAGGTCATGAGTGACGTATTATTTGAGTTCATAAGCAGTGCATTGCAGGGGCGAAAGTTATAGTTAGCTCAGGTAACTATACTAAGGGTGGGCGGAGCTCGCGGAGTTGCACTACACGGAATTCCACAGAGTCGCAAAAAACTCATTTGAATTCCGCGGAACTCTGCTCCGCCCCACCACCAATTTGGCACTGAGACGTTTGCACCATCCTTACTGGGAACAGGCCAAACACATTTACACACAAGCATGCTAACATGTGCATATGCAGACACACATGAAAACAGACAATTGTGTTTACAGCAACATACATTCTCTAATGGAATAGTCCATCGTCATGGATATAATAGGTGTGTAGCATCGACCAATCGGATGCGAGCCATGGGAAGACTCCTCGTTAACGCCGCCATCCCATGCAAAGCAAGGGAAGATTGAACGGGAGTCACAGGGATGTGCTTGCAGCTTGTGAGAAGTCACACTTTTAAAATACAACAATTAAAAATCTCTTTAGAATGAAAGCTCCATTCATCCAACGCTACCCTCTTTGTGTCCTTGAGAACCTGCCGAGATTTTAAAACCGTACACCGCATGCAGCAGGACAAGCAATACGCTAATTACGTAACTTTGTACAGATGGAGGGATCAGCATTTCATCGCACAGTAAGTTTTATAAACACCTATCTAGTGTCCGCGGGTGACTCAGTGAGTTAAACGGTTGGTGCATGAAGTGCAGTAAAGTGTTTTGTAAAATAAATAAAAAAATACAATAAAAGAGCACTGTACCTTCGGATGTCATCAAGTCAGTCAGTCCCCCTTGAGTCAAGAGTGACCAATATCGAACAAATGCTTCCCCTGTAGCCGTGCTTGCTATGGCGAAGTTGCTTTTGCCGATGGTCCGCTCCATCCTATTGGGCTAGACCATGGATGGGGGCGCCATGTCTAAGTGTGGGGGTCAGGACGAGGGAGTCCCTCAAAAGTCACTAGAGCCCAATATATGAGAGCTCTGTGCTTATGCCCTCCACGCCTCTGCTGACCCCAGTTGGTGTCAGAGGCAGGCCAACATGAAGGACGATATCTGGCTGTCTATCGCACAAGAATGTAGCACCACAATAATTCATGTCAGCGCGCCGCTGGCACCCTTGTGACAACTGATACCTTTGAGGCAAATTTAAAAAAGCACTGCTGACTCTGCACGTGCACTGCAACCCCACACGCTACCTCCTCCAAGAGTCCGTGGCGCCAGGACACTCGACCTGCCGCACGCCTGACCTCCCAGGATCCTTGAGGGGGTGGAGTCAGTAATGGTGCAACAACAGCCGGGCCTCGTGGGGTGCAATGGTCAGGCACAAGCATTGCGCAGTCTCCGTTCTACTACTAGCTCACTCACAGTACAGACACCAACCACGACGTTATGTCTGCTGCAACATTCAGCCTTTTTTTCAACAAGAGGCTAGCCCTTTATGGTAATAATCATCTGTGTTTTCCCCGAGCCCCATTGCCATATCCTCCCTCTCATCCCCAGGAAGATCTGTGGGCCATTACTAGGGAAATAGGTGCTAATTGAGAATGATTTTACTAGGGATGGGTCTGTGCCAGTAAACTCTGCTATGCGACGGTGCGAGGCGGAGTTTTTGTCGAACTCCGTGCTCCAAGCGGAGTGGGCAAAACTTCGCAAGCTCCGCCGGCGGAGCGGAGTTCACCGCCCACCGTTAAACTATACCTGCTGAATTTCACTGGTTTTGTGCAAGTGAAATCTGAGCGTAACTATAATGTCCCTGTAACCTTTGTTTTTTTTTCAGTGAAAATATATATATTTCGGTTCTTGCACCTGGAAGTGCACTCTCGCCATTAGGGCTAGGAGGATTTGTGAGGACTGTTTATTTGCAGAGATATCTCTGGGTTCTTTTTGCAGGACCCCCCCCCCCCTCCCCACACACGTTTTGCCTGGTTTTTGATGCAATGATTGACTGAGGTGTAGTGGGTCCCTGCTAACCAGGTTCCCAGTATCGGTGTTCTTTCTCTAAAATTGTACCCCAATTGGCAAAACTTGAGCAAGTCCCTAGTAAATGGTCCCTCTGGTACCTAGGGCATTGGGACTGAAAAGGGTACCCCAGGGCTGCAGCACCCATTGTGCCACCCTAGGGACCCCTCACCAAGACAATGCAAACTGCCATTGCATGCTACATGTCTTGGTGCAGAGAAAACTGAAGAGTCAACATGGCACACATCCCTGTGTGCCATGCCCACAGACACTGCATGAGGTGTAGGTAAGTTACCCCTACTGCAAGCCTTAAAGCCCTAAGACAGGGTGCACTATATCCCATGTGTGGACATATCTGCTTGAGCAGATATGACCCTATAATATCTAAGTCTATTCTTGGATATTGTAAGTGTCCAGGGAAGCCATAGAGAGTACGTGGGCTGGATACTTGTCATCACGAGTTTCCTAGCTCCATGATGGCTTCACTGTCCCTTAAGATGTTTGGTACCAAACACCTTGTCGTAATAAATCCTCTCTAATGCCAGGGTTGGATTTATTAATAAATGCACCCAGGGGACACCTTAGAGGTTCCCCTGAAAATCTACCAAGCACTGGTGTGGTCTCTGACTAGTCTTAGCCAGCCTACCACCACCAGACATGTTTCTTACCTCATGATGTTAAAAGCAAAACGACAATCGTGAACATTACCTGCGCCATCTTGTCTGGTGGAATTCTATGTGCACATAAGTTGCAGTCATTTTAATCTATCACAGCCATTTTGTACTCTGTTGGTCACCTTTGTTTCACCCTGCCCTTACTAGCATCCCTCTGAACGACCTGGTACGTGTGCTGGGGGCTATAAACTCTATGTGCCGCAACAAACCTCAGCGCCACTTGCTGCCACAAACTCGTTTTTCCTCTCATCTCTGTTTTCAGGCAAACCTTTGGACACTCTACCCCTCACTGCACCTAGTTACACAAACAGGTTCCAAACACCAAAAAGACTCTTGCAACATGATTTATTGCACTGCAAACAGCAAGACTTGTTGTTACCAACAATGGGACCTGTTTTTATCAACAGAATGGACTCTTAGATCTGGCCGGTCTCACATGTTTTAGACCCTGAAGCAAGGTCCAGCTGCAAGATAAGATTGTCTGTTTGACCTGGGTGGGAAGAGAATTACTGTTGGGCTTGTGTGACAACCTGCCCGGGGCGGGGACCCCAAGCTTGTGTAACCATGTTGATGAAACCAATGCATTGTGTCAAACCTGTATAAAAGGAAGAGCCAAAGGAGTTATCAGCAGAACACCTCCCTCAGACATCCCGGTGTCTGCAGTTGACGTGATCTCCTCATGAGAAATAAACCTTTTTCTTGTCTTCCAGTTTCCAGCGCTTGCCTCATTATTTTGATAGCGAACCCAAAGTGAATTAGAGGTGGAACCCTGCACCAGGCAGCATTGAGGGACTTAGAAGACTCGCTGCCTTTCACAATGGGGTGAGAGCCAGCACTCTGAGGCCAGTAACAAAGCCTGCTCTGGGCAGAGGTGCTTCTCACCTCCCCCAGGCCAGGATGGTCTTCCAAGACAGGAAGCTCCAAAGGCAATGCCGCATTTGAAATGCTACCCAAGCAGCTCAAGGTAGTGGAGGAGGCCAACCCCCCTGTCCTGCTCCACATCTGGCAGGAGGACAGGCAGGAAAATTAGTTAAATTAGGAGGTGGGCCCCCATTCAGCCAGCCGCAACCCTAAGGTGGGGCACGTGATGTGGAGCCCACGTTTCATTTCCCTCCATCTTGGTTTGAGAGGGAGTTAGCCAATTAGGGTCAGGGTAGTGCCCCTTCCCACATGATGCGGTCACTTAGAGGGTGTAGACACCCTAAAGGTAGGTAGCCCATTGGCTACTACCAGTCACCCCCTTTAACACCCCAAAATGTAGTATTTAGGTAGTATACCTGGACCCTGAACTCAGATTCAACAGACACAGACAAGAAAAGGGCAAAGAAGAGCTCCTGACCCGAGGACTGAAGCCCTGCTGCAGAAAATTGGCGCCAAACCCTGCCTGCTGCCTTAAGGACTCGACAATCGTGGTGTGCTGTCTCGTCCTGTAACTGTTATGCATTCAAGAAAACCCGCTGCTCCTCCAGCCATCTACAAATCACCAAAGACCTCCCATGGAGTGGAGGTATCACTTCTCTGCAGCCGCAGGCACTGAACCGCAAAATCCGGTTTTACCGACTTGCTGCTCCCCGGCGACTCCGACGCAGCACCCGAACCAAAAGTGGTACATCAGCTCCGGAGGATCAAGGGCCAGATGTATGACCATTGATGTTTGCAGACTTGCAAATTGCATTAAATTGAGAGTCGCAATTTGCGAGTCGCAAACATCAATGTACAACAGTGTCAGAGACACTGTTTGCGATTCCTAATGGGGTCGCAAATTGCATGCCTCATGCATATTAATGAGGCTGTCGCAATTTGCGACCCCATTGGGAATGGCTGCCACTCCCAGGGATGGTGGCCTGCTGGGGTCAGCAGACCTCCATGTCTGGGACTGCTTTTAAATAAAGCAGTTTTTTTTTTAAAATGCAGCCCGTTTTCCTTAAAGGAAAATGGGTTGCATTTAAAATATAAAAATGTAACTTTTCATTTTCAGTTTTTAAGGGCAGGCAATGGTCCCTGGGACCACTGCCTGCCCTCAAAAAATGTTTGTGCATGCATTCCCAAAGCCCTTCCCGTTTGCGAGTGCTTTACCACCCTTCTGAGAAGGGTGGTAAACTGCGAGTGTTTTGCGACCGCATTTGCAGTCGCAAAACATTCTTACATAGCTTTTGGAGTCGCTATTAGGAAGGGAACGCCCCTTCCTAATAGCGAGTCGCTAAACCCTATTTTGCGAGTCGCAAATTGTTTGCGACTCGCAAAATACGGTTGGTACATGGGCCACATGTTTTTTGAGGTCGCAAACGGCCTAAACCCCCTTTGTGACCGCCAAAAACCAGTCGTACATCTGGCCCTAAATCTGTCTCCCCTCCAAGTGTGGAGACACCAGAATCTACTGGAGCCGTGCTGCACCAATACCCCGGGTAACGGACCCTCTGCAGCATTCACCGAGACGAAGAGTCCAATGCGGACTCCAACTGCCCAGGAAGCAAGCACCGGTCAAGGAACGTCGAGTCCCCAGAGACCCACTTTGTGAGTGACCCAGCTGTCCCGGAATTGCCTCTCCAAGCTGTCTGCTCCTGACTGCCAGGGCATCTTGACCCGCACTGCCCGGCTGACGTATCTGCTCTGCACCCAACCCGTCCAGCCTGGGTACTCACAAACCAGCTGCGCTCCCGTGGTCCTGAGGCCCTTGCGACCTGCTCCCTCGATTGGGACCCCTCGGTCTTCCCTTTAAGTCCCCTTGTTCAGTGTGTTTTCAAGTGGCCCCCTTCTTCGTAGTGCACCAGCTACCAACGACCTCAGCACCCTACTCCCGGCGGAATCTGGGATACTCCAGAGAATCCGCTGGTGGAACATTGGGCCTGGCCTTGCTACTTACTTAAATCCTGAAGGTGAACCTTGAAAACCAACGATGTGATTTTATATACCTTTTTCTATTTTTTCTCATTGATTTCAATGGTGCTTAATTGCGCACAAAAGTGATTTATTTTCAAAGCATGAAAAATTCATATCTTAAAAAGTACTTACTGTAGAACGAAGTTTTTGTTCTGAAAAATACATATTGCCTCTGTGAGTACAACAGATGCTAAGCACTACCGTCTGATAAGCCTAATTGCTCGCCCACACTACCACAAATAGAGCATTAGTATTATCTACTTTTCCCTTTGTATACCAATCTGGGTCTCACTGGACTCTCTGTACTCTCTCCACTATATAGACAGTCAGTGTGTATGCAGGTGCATGTTAGAATCCTCCAGCACATTAGGGCCATAGTTAACAGCGATGCGTCATATCCAGTGGCTCGCCACTTTAAAGCCGTACATATGAATGACCTTAACTGCCTAAAATATTTTGTAATTAAAGCCATTCCGAAACCCCGCAGAGGAAGCAATAGAGAACGCATGCTTAGGCAGCAGGAATCATATACAATACTGGAACTGGACAGTAAAACACCAATGGGTTTAAATAACAATGAAGACCTTCATCATTTTTTATGAAACACTTTTTATACCCTAAACTATTGATTTTTTATGAAGAATTTTATAGAAGTTTTTATGAAGTATTTTATTAATGTTTTATGGAAAAAAAATTATGAAGTTTTTAATGAAGTTTTATCAATCTGGACAGGGGTTACAGTATAGTAATACTGGCAGGAAGTACACAAAGTAGTCACAATAATGAATTTCAACTATGTGACCAGCCAGATAGTGCCATCAACAATAAAACAACAACATAAAAGAAATGGCCAATAATTGTATACAACATAGAAGCATCACTCTGGAACAAAGCTAACCAAGAATAGTGTAGTTAACTACACAACAGACCTAGAACAATGTAGCATAAGAGCCGCCCATGAGATCTTTTTATTTAAGCAATAAAAATAATAAAAAACAGTATTTTAGGGATATAATTGAACTAGGTGACATTTTAGTACAACCAGCACAGTAAAGCACTTAGCACTTTTTACGCACTTATGCACTTAAGGAAAAGCAATGTTTGCACAATAGCACATTTGCACATGGAGCAATAGAAAGAGGCAGAACTCACGCATAAGTAAGCAGTAGGATCTAAATTTTGAGACGTTTTATTACATGTTAATTCCAATGAGTGATCACGTTTAATTTAAGTGAATACACAATTGGGGATTTCAATATAACAACAATGCATTTAAGCAGTTAGTAAATATGACTATACTATAAGACTAAATCCTAGTCATAGAATAATGAGCATGCACAATGGAGAAAGTGCAGATCTCAGTATGACGATTATCAAGTATAGAGAATGCAATGATTCACTCAGGCAGTAACATGTATTTATATATATATTTATGTATGGTATTATTCATGAATAGGTATGAGCCAGAAATATATGATTGTATACTGTGCAAATGATCAATCTCCAAGGCCCCGAAGACTGAGGTCACGGCAGAAAACAGTCTGTTTACTATGTCCATGCTCTTGTATGTTACGTGAGGAGATCACATGGTATGTTTAAATAATGGCAGAGTATAGCGTTTCAGTATGTGAGCAAGGTTACCGGAAGGGTAAATAAATCAACTTTGCAAGATAAGGGGAGTTCTGTGCTCTTTGGGACCGGAGGGGGGTGGTGGTGGTGGTGGTGGTGGTGGTGGTGGTGGTGGTGTGTGTGTGTGTGTGTGTGTGTGTGTGTGTGTGTGTGTGTTTTTATTCATAAGGATCCTGTTAACCCTCCAGGCAGGGCCCATTGTGGCCTCAATTAATAGTCTTTTGGAAAATACCTCGTTATATATCGATTTTTTTCCTAAATCCCTTAGTCAAAGACCTTGCATCTTATGTCAGGGATACGCAAGATTTTTTACGATTAACGGAGGGCATTGTGTGGGAATTTGATATGCTTTTGATAACGCTTGACATTACCAGTCTTTATACCTGCATTCGCCACCAAGATGGGATGGCAGCGGTCAAGTGGTTCTTAAACAAGAGATCTTTGAAATTTCACAAGCACAATACAATGCTTCTGGAAATGATCAGTTTCTGTTTAAATAACAATATTTTCCTATTTGCAGGTAAATTGTACCAACAACAACGCGGTACCGCCATGGGCACGTGCTTCGCCCCCAGCTACGCGAATCTTTTCGTGGGCTGGGGGGAGACAAAGGAACCTTGGCTGGACAGCATTATTTTATGGGCAAGATATATAGACGACCTTTTTATTGTTTGGAGGGAAGTCGCTCCTCGGCTGAGGAGTATATTGCCTCTCTAAACAATAATGGGTTGAATCTTGAATTCACAGGTCACATTAGTGACAGCGCAGTTAATTATCTAGACCTGGAAGTTTTTATTGAAAGTAATACACTACAAACCCGACTCTACAGAAAGCCAACAGCTGGAAATGCTGTGTTGCATGCAGCGAGCTACCACTCCCAAAAGCCTTATAAGAAATATTCCATTTGGTGAACTATTGCGTATTAAACGCAATTGTTCTAACCAAAGAGATTTTAAGATAGCTAAAAACGAAGCCATAGGAAGATTCAAAAGGCAGGGGTATAGCAATGCTACCCTACAACAAGCAGAAGCAAAAGTGGGGGAAATAGATAGGCAGAAAGTAGTGTAAGAATGATTACAACGTACAACAATAAATCTAGTGCGGTTGTACATATCTTCCAGAAAAACTGGCACATCTTACAGACAGACAACATTTTAAAACATCATCTTCCGTCAACCCCCTTTAATTACTTACAAACGCTGCCAATCAATTAGTGACCACTTAATACACAGTCACTTTGATCCCGCGATGAAGACAAGAAACAGGATTAATATTTTGGGATTTTATCTGTGTAAACGTTGTAAGGCCTGCAAAAACAGTAAGAAAACCACCACCTACAGGGGGAGGCCAGGGGATCCTAGGCCCATTAGAACCATCAAAAAGTTCCTCAACTGTAATTCAGATTTTACAGTATATTGTTTAGAATGTCCCTGTTTTAAACGCTACATAGGAAGCACCATACACCCGGCCAAAAAGCGCATCCTCGAGCATATGCGCGCAATAACAAATAAAGATGCTACCTATGCAGTTGCGCGCCACTTTGAGCAATATCATCAGAGTAATCGAGATCTCCTCCAATTTTATTGCATTGATCAGGCAGATAGAGGGGAAAGAGGAGGTGACAGGACAAAAAAGCTGCGGGTGTTAGAGTCCAAATATATCATTGACCTACAAACGAAGGCCCCTATTGGGCTGAACAACGATGAAGAGTTGTGGGTCCATTTGGACTAACAGGGAATATGAATTAATGAAGTAAACTGAAAACTGATAGGTGGGGTATACCTTAGAGATCTGTATATAATGTATATGTTGCATATATTGTATATGTATTGATCGCTGACTAAGATGAATGACAATAATTGCCCATTAGGGCTGAATAAGGACGTAGCTGTTATGAATTAAACCGCTCACATTGCTGCATAAATGCCTATTTAGGGCTCAATTTTGAAACAAATGGAATTAATTCGGAAAGAATTACATCTTTTGAAATCATTGCATGGCAGTTCTGCCCTTTTCAGTAGCATATACATATGTATGTTAATGAAATTGTAACGGATTTTTATATACTGTAGGGTAAAGACAGTCGAAATTGATTCCATTGTATATGATTTTAAAACTTCTTTCATTTCACTTATTGCACATTTTTTAAACTCGGCAGTATGACAATTGTGGGATGTAAACCACACTATAAGATGGCCGCCATTCTTTGGCATAGCAGTACAATGTAAGTCCATCGTTTATGTCAGTCATTGATCATGTGACACGCTGTGAATTGAAATACTGCCGGTCTAGCACAGGGCAACTGACATCGAAAAAGCCGCAAGGCGAAACGCGTCTGTCAGTAAGCGGGGGGTCTGCACCAATAAAGTATTTTATACTTTGAAACTGTTCCCGTGAGTGCTTTCCGTTGGGTACTAGGAAATAAATGTACCTTGTTGCAGTATATATATATATATATATATATATATATATATATATATATTCACCAAACTCCTTCTCCACGTGTCAGTTTCCCTGGGCACAAAGAAAGAGCGCGGACCTCGTCAATCTTCAATATGCAATGTTTATTTGTGCTCCCCAAACAATGCTGCTGCCATGACGCGTTTCGTCCCTCTAGGGGACTTGATCACATGACGCGCTGGTAGTTTAGGCAATTATTTAAATACTGTTTGCAACGTTATCATGTGACACCTTTCTTAAAGTGCACGGTGCTCATAAATAAATTAATAAAGTTTAACATATCCAAACTAACAAAATTGACAATATAATTCCTGCATAAATGCTGTTTGCACCGATTTGTTTCTTAAATACATATATATATATATAAATATATAAATACATATAAAATTCAATAAATATATAAACACATAAATGTTACATTGAAAATCGGTTTTAAAACATGTTTTAGTTACGACTCAAAGGCTAATAGAGCCTAGTACTATTTAATAGTATCATCTTCCCTCATGTATATGATATAAATTGTCATTGTCTATGTTTGGTTATTTTAAAAATAAATAAAGCGTGTTTGCTACCCTAACGTGCTATCTGCCTTAAACTATCTATTATAACCTAAGTAAGTGAAAGAGAATAAAAAAGTGAATAAAAAAGTTTAAAACCTGAAATGTACTAAAAATCCTATTTAAGCGGTCTGGACAAGATGTTAAATTAAAATATTAAGGGGAACCCTGGTTGATTTAATCTATAGTTTCTTTAAAGTTTTTTACTGATATCCTATATTAGACACATCATAAAAAAGGGAAGGAGGGGGGGATTTTTGGGGGGAGAGAGAACCTGAGTATCAATGTGTGATTCATTTACTCTACAGATGTTCAAAGATGGTTGCTGTATTTAAAATAATCATTTAGTAATAAACTTTAAATTTGAATTTTTATTACTCTTGAATTTTTACTCGGAGAAGGTTGGTTAGAACTGACCCACTACCTGCCTCATTTGTCTAAGCTTGTGAATTCAGAAAATAAGACTGGAATGGAGTTCCTCAGTGGCGTTCAATCCATTTGGCTGTTTGGTATCGAGATTTAAGATGTATTGCATCTCTAATTTGCGGAGGGCTTTCTCACGATCGCCCCCTCTTTTGTTGATTGGAATACAGTCAATTAAATAATATTTAAGTTTTTTAGGATTGCCTTCATGTTTTTCATTAAAATGGCGTGCCAATGGGTATGTGGTGTCTTTATTTTTAATTGCTCGTATATGCTGGAGTACCCTTTTATGACCCTGTAAAATAGTACTGCCAACATATTTTAATTTGCATGGGCACTCCAGCACATACACCACATAGTCAGTTTTGCAATTGAGCACTTTGTCTATCCTCCTCTCAATGTCTCCAAAAGGAGCCTTATAGCTCGTCATGTTGACCCCATATTGGCATGCTTTACAGGTTTTACACTTATAAAAGCCAAATCTCTGAGACAACCAAGTATTTTTGTTCACTGGGCCAAATGGATCATTTTTTACTAAGGCATCCTTCATGGATCTGCCCCTACGATAAGTTATGGCAGGCCTTTTCGGGGCTGTAGGGCCAATTATCGGGTCCTGTTTAATTAGGTACCAATTTTTCTTTATGATTTTTCTTACAGCAACCTCTTGCTGATTGTATTTTAAAATGAACCCAAAACTGCTGGTTTCTTTGGTTTTTTCCATCTTTGATTTAGTTTTAAGAAGCATTGCCCTCGATTCTTGATTACTTTTTTAAGAGCTGCCTCTAAACATTTTTGACTATAGCCCCTCTCTCTGAATCTTTTGATACACTCATTTTGAGCTAATTGGAGGTCCCTATCATTGCTGCAGATACGTTTAAGCCTCAGTAGTTCACCATAGGGTATACTTTTTACCAGGTGTCCAGGATGGGCACTACTGGCATGTAATACGGCGTTGCCAGCTGTTGGCTTCCTGTGGAGTCTCGTTTCAATTTTATTATGTTTGACATAAATCTCCATGTCATATTATTACTGATGCAGGCAGTAAAATTCAAATTGAGATGATTCTTATTGATTCTTGCTATAAAACTTTCAGCTTGTTCCTGGGTGCCTTGCCACACCAGGAAGAGATCATCTATAAATCTCCACCACTCCCTTACATGTTGAACCATGGAATCTCTGTGTATATATATATATATTCACTGAAAAAACCATAGGTTTCAGGCACGTTATAGTTAGAAATTAGCATTTAAAAAACCATAGAAATTAACTGAAAAAACCATAGGTTTCAGGAACGTTATAGTTAGTTGGACATTTCACTTGTACAAAACCATAGAAATTCCGGCGTTATAGTTAGTTCAGCTAACTATAACTCGCGCCCCCGCAATGCACTGCTGATGACGTCACATATTACATCATTCATGACATGGTCAGTGACATCACTGATGACATCTCAAATGACATCACTGATGACATCACTGATGACATCACTGATGACATCATCCAGTGACTGTGTGTTTCTGTAAAGTTTAATTTTGTTTTATATATATGCCAAGCTGTATTGAGGAATGAGTGGGTGTATAAGTGTCTGTATGGAGAATTTAGTAGGTACGTGACTGACTGTATCAGTGAGTGATTAAATGTGTCTTACTGAATGCATGGGTTAGTGACTAAACTGTGTGAAAGTCTGTATCAGTCTGTCTGTTGTTGTGTAAGCTGCTGCATGGGTTGGTGAGTAGCTGCATGAGTGTTTATATGGGTTATTGATTGCTTGCCTGAGTATTTATATGGCTGCCTGAGTGTGTGTGTGTGGGTGGGAGGTGTGTGACTCTGTGCATAGATGTGTGAGTGGTTGATTCACTGGGTGTATGGGTTCAAGAGTGCATGTGGAAACAGCTGTATGGGTGGGTGAGTGTGTGTATGGGTGTGTTGGTGAGTGAATGGATGTCTCAGTGGTACATGTGCAAGTAACTACATATGTAAAAGGCAGTATATGTGAGTGATGGTGTATATAAATAACTATATGTGAGAGTCAGTAATTGTGAGAGTGGCTGCATGGATGAGTGTGTATTTGTATCAGTGATTCTATAAGAGAGTAATTATGTGTTAGTATCTGTATGAATAAGTGAGGTTGTGTCTGTATAACTGTATAGGTGAGTAAATGGAAGTATGATTGATTCTTTGCATGACTGACTAAGTGTGTGAGTAACTCTGGATATGTGGCAGTGTGTGAGTGTCTGTATAAGTGTATGAGTGCATATGATAGTGTTGTATTGATGAGTGACTGCATGTATGAGTGACTGTTTGGGTGAATGAGTGGATGTGTGTGTAGACCTAGGAATCAGTCAGTGCGTATTTAGTAACTGGTATTGATGTGTCTATTTTTTCGAAAATGGTAGTCTGTATTTTAGAGTGGGTGTATCAAAGGTTATATTCAGGTGTGAGGAGGTGCATCAGATTTTCACGTGGATGATGTCATCAGTGATGTCATTGACCATGTCATGAATGATGTAATATGTGACGTCATCAGCAGTGCATTGCGGGGGCGCGAGTTATAGTTAGCTGAACTAACTATAACGCCGGAATTTCTATGGTTTTGTACAAGTGAAATGTCCAACTAACTATAACGTTCCTGAAACCTATGGTTTTTTCAGTTAATTTCTATGGTTTTGTAAATGCTAATTTCTAACTATAACGTGCCTGAAACCTATGGTTTTTTCAGTGAATTTCTATGGTTTTGTAAATGCTAATTTCTAACTATAACGTGCCTGAAACCTATGGTTTTTCCAGTGAATTTCAAAGGTTTTTTAAATGAAAATTTGTAAGTCTAATGTACCTCAATCCTATGTTTTTTTTATTTTATATATATATATATATATATATATATATATATATATATATATATATATCCCTGCTCCAAAAATCTCTTGTTCAAGAAATTATAGCACTCACGGGGTCGGCAGTCAGTTGATTTTATTTTCTCAACAAACAACAAACGCGTTTCGGAACCAGTCCTTCATCAGTGTTTACACATCATGTTCTCAAGCGCCATTTTTAAAGAGGCAAAATTATAAACATAAACAGAGGATATGGCGCATTCTTACTAAGCGCCATTACTAAGTGGTGTGACATATCACATGTACCACCATTAAACCATAATCTCGCCGTGGATCGGCACCAGGCCACCTCCATAATGGGGGTTGCCCCTTTTTATTCCTCTGTTACTTTTTTCCAGTTTCATGTAAAACTTATATACAGTAGCAGTATAATTTTAAATTCATTAACGTCACCTATTTACTAGAGACATGTTAAATACCAGGGTGTACACATAATATTATAAAATTATAAAATTAAATGCCACGATATTAAAGAGACAAGATCATAGAGAAGAAAAGAAGAAAATAGAGGTATAGCGCATGTTTTCTAAGCGCCATTTCTAAATGGTGATTTACAAGATTCAGAAATCTGATCTACTAAACTAATTTATATGAGAATCAATATTCTTACACGAAAATTCGCCATAATTAGCAGCACGTATATCACCAATGAACTACAATCTCGCCGTGGATCGGCGTCATGCAACCTCCATGATGGAGATTGCCCCAATACCTCTGCTCCCTCTCAACATGAACCCGTAAATCTCATATTAATATTGTGTGCAATAACAGTATGATCTTAGTTAATTTTCTCATTACTATTATCCTGTTCACTAGAGATAAGTTAGTTAACCAGATGTACCGCCAATTCTTCCCCACTGTTAAGTCCATTCGGAGTCTTAGTCTGTAAATCGATTATATATCGTGACTCCAGTCTACGTAGTTTTAAAACCCTATCTCCCCTCTGATATTAATAGGAACATAGTCCAGACTGAAAAATTGTAGTAGGTCCCTATTACTCCTATGTTTTATGGCAAAATGCCTGGCAACTGGATAATTCAAATCCCTTTTTGCTATGGCACGCATGTGCTCTAAAATTCTTACCTTGACACTATGTATTGTGCTGCCTATATACCTGAGGCCACAAGGGCAACTCAGGCAATAGACGCAATGTGTAGTTTGGCATGTCATAAATTTCGAAATCTTCCTACGTATGTTGGTTCCTGTCACCTCATAGCTAAGTACTCTTTTACTGAAGGCACAGGCCTTACATTTGCCACAGGGATAGAAACCCCTCAATTCACTCAGTGTGCTTTGCCTGGGGGGAATTACCTCCAAATGACTATGGACCAAACTGTCTTTTAGAGAACGGGCTTTCCTGAAAGTGATCATTGGACATGGTGGGATATCCATGCCAATGATCAGATCGGTTTTAATATATGCCAATTTTTCCTCAATATTCTTTTGAGAGATTCTGCCTCCTCCGAATAGGTGGTAATCATTCGGAATTTCCCTTGGACAGTGCCCTTATCTCTCCCAAGACGAGTTGCCTTAATTAATTCGTCTCGTCGCAAAGAATCCACTTTTCTTAAGGTGGCTGTCAGCAAGTCGATATTGTATCCTCTGGCCAAAAACCTGTCCATACTGTCCTTGATAGCTACATCAAAGTCACAATTTCTGGAACAATTGCGTTTGATCCTTAAAAACTCTCCATAAGGTAAACTGTTTTTAAGTTTAGGAGGATGACTGCTGGTAGCATGAAGCATGCTATTGCCAGCAGTTGGTTTTCTATAAAGAACCGTTGTTAATTTCCCTTGCCGTACTTGCACCTTTAAATCAAGATAGTTGACCATTACTGCACTGACTTCCCCTGTGAAGTGTAAATTGACTTCATTTACATTAAGGTGTTGAATGTATGCCCTTGCCTTGTCTATTGACCCTCTCCATACAATGAAGAGGTCATCAATGTATCTGTGCCAGGCTACTATCTCATTCGTCCAGATTTCATTAGCTGCTGACCAGGCCACCTGCTCCTCCCACCAGCCCACGAATAAATTCGCGTAGCTGGGGGCGAAGCAGGTTCCCATCGCAGTCCCGGATATCTGCCTATACAATTCTCCCTGAAAGAGAAAAATATTGTTCAATAGGCAGAATTCAATGAGTTCCATCAACATGACATTATGACTTGCGAACTTCAATGATCTCTTGTGCAAGAAATAACTAACTGCTTCCAATCCCTTTGAATGTTCAATACAAGTATAAAGACTTGTGATGTCCAATACTATGAAGCAGTAAGATGGTTCCCACTGTAGTTGTTCAATATGATTTATGAAGTCAGTCGTATCCCTTATGTATGAAGCCAATTGCAGTACTAAAGGAAAAGATAATAATCCACAAATTTGGACAGGTTCTCCGTAAGGCTACCCAAAGAGGAGACAATCGGTCGTCCTGGTGGTCTAGTGGCGTGTTTGTGGATCTTTGGTAGATAGTAAAATGTGGGGAGAATCGGGTTCAGGATTCTGAGAAAGAGAAATTCGTCCAAATCCAGCATTAATTTGTCATGCCACTTTTTGATCAATGTATGGTACCGTGCCACGCTCTCATGATATTGATCTTTTGTCGTTACTTCAGTAGCACGTTTGATTTTTCAGTTGTCGAAGGGCCTCCTCCACATACTGCTCTCTTGGAATCAGAACAATATTCCCCCTTATCCGAGGGTTTATAGATGACATTCACATCACTCTCCAGATTCTTTAAAGCTCTTTGTTGTGCTGTGGTTAAGTTCCTCATCCCAGCTGATGATTTAGCATTACTCCGGAATTGTATTAAATCTTTAATAACAGACTCGGAGAAAATGTCTATCGCATCTGATGGCATCTGCGGTAGAAATTGTGATGGTGGTTTAAAGGGGCTTGGTGCGGTCTCTTGTTCTATGCCATGGCTACTTATCCTCTGTGACATAGTTACATCCGTTCCAGTGTTGCCATTATCATTATCTTGGCGTAGTTCTTCCAACACCTCCAAGGTGGTGAGATCATTCACCGTCAAAAGATCCGTCTCCCTGGCCTTGGATTTCAGAAGCCTCACTTCCTTCACTGTTGGTTTTAGTTTAAAATACTTGTGCAGTTTCAATTTACGCACGAATTTGAAAAGGTCAATTCTGGTCTGTGTGAACTCCAAGCGGCTGTAAGGGCAGAAGGTGAGTCCCAATTGCAATACTGATTTCTCTGTGGCAGTTAATGTCTTAGACGTTAAATTCACTATCGTAAAATTGTCTATTTCCATTATCGTCTGCCTCTCCTGTTGCTTCTTGTCACCCGGAGTTCACACAGACCAGAATTGACCTTTTCAAATTCGTGCGTAAATTGAAACTGCACAAGTATTTTAAACTAAAACCAACAGTGAAGGAAGTGAGGCTTCTGAAATCCAAGGCCAGGAGACGGATCTTTTGACGGTGAATGATCTCACCACCTTGGAGGTGTTGGAAGAACTACGCCAAGATAATGATAATGGCAACACTGGAACGGATGTAACTATGTCACAGAGGATAAGTAGCCATGGCATAGAACAAGAGACCGCATCAAGCCCCTTTAAACCACCATCACAATTTCTACCGCAGATGCCATCAGATGCGATAGACATTTTCTCCGAGTCTGTTATTAAAGATTTAATACAATTCCGGAGTAATGCTAAATCATCAGCTGGGATGAGGAACTTAACCACAGCACAACAAAGAGCTTTAAAGAATCTGGAGAGTGATGTGAATGTCATCTATAAACCCTCGGATAAGGGGGGGAATATTGTTCTGATTCCAAGAGAGCAGTATGTGGAGGAGGCCCTTCGACAACTGAAAAATCAAACGTGCTACGAAGTAACGACAAAAGATCAATATCATGAGAGCGTGGCACGGTACCATACATTGATCAAAAAGTGGCATGACAAATTAATGCTGGATTTGGGCGAATTTCTCTTTCTCAGAATCCTGAACCCGATTCTCCCCACATTTTACTATCTACCAAAGATCCACAAACACGCCACTAGACCACCAGGACGACCGATTGTCTCCTCTTTGGGTAGCCTTACGGAGAACCTGTCCAAATTTGTGGATTATTATCTTTTCCCTTTAGTACTGCAATTGGCTTCATACATAAGGGATACGACTGACTTCATAAATCATATTGAACAACTACAGTGGGAACCATCTTACTGCTTCATAGTATTGGACATCACAAGTCTTTATACTTGTATTGAACATTCAAAGGGATTGGAAGCAGTTAGTTATTTCTTGCACAAGAGATCATTGAAGTTCGCAAGTCATAATGTCATGTTGATGGAACTCATTGAATTCTGCCTATTGAACAATATTTTTCTCTTTCAGGGAGAATTGTATAGGCAGATATCCGGGACTGCGATGGGAACCTGCTTCGCCCCAGCTACGCGGAATTTATTCGTGGGCTGGTGGGAGGAGCAGGTGGCCTGGTCAGCAGCTAATGAAATCTGGACGAATGAGATAGTAGCCTGGCACAGATACATTGATGACCTCTTCATTGTATGGAGAGGGTCAATAGACAAGGCAAGGGCATACATTCAACACCTTAATGTAAATGAAGTCAATTTACACTTCACAGGGAAGTCAGTGCAGTAATGGTCAACTATCTTGATTTAAAGGTGCAAGTACGGCAAGGGAAATTAACAACGGTTCTTTATAGAAAACCAACTGCTGGCAATAGCATGCTTCATGCTACCAGCAGTCATCCTCCTAAACTTAAAAACAGTTTACCTTATGGAGAGTTTTTAAGGATCAAACGCAATTGTTCCAGAAATTGTGACTTTGATGTAGCTATCAAGGACAGTATGGACAGGTTTTTGGCCAGAGGATACAATATCGACTTGCTGACAGCCACCTTAAGAAAAGTGGATTCTTTGCGACGAGGCGAATTAATTAAGGCAACTCGTCTTGGGAGAGATAAGGGCACTGTCCAAGGAAATTCGAATGATTACCACCTATTCGGAGGAGGCAGAATCTCTCAAAAGAATATTGAGGAAGAATTGGCATATATTAAAACCGATCTGATCATTGGCATGGATATCCCACCATGTCCAATGATCACTTTCAGAAAGCCCGTTCTCTAAAAGACAGTTTGGTCCATAGTCATTTGGAGGTAATTCCCCCAGGCAAAGCACACTGAGTGAATTGAGGGGTTTCTATCCCTGTGGCAAATGTAAGGCCTGTGCCTTCAGTAAAGAGTACTTAGCTATGAGGTGACAGGAACCAACATACGTAGGAAGATTTCGAAATTTATGACATGCCAAACTACACATTGCGTCTATTGCCTGAGTTGCCCTTGTGGCCTCAGGTATATAGGCAGCACAATACATAGTGTCAAGGTAAGAATTTTAGAGCACATGCGTGCCATAGCAAAAGGATTTGAATTATCCAGTTGCCAGGCATTTTGCCATAAAACATAGGAGTAATAGGGACCTACTACAATTTTTCAGTCTGGACTATGTTCCTATTAATATCAGAGGGGAGATAGGGTTTTAAAACTACGTAGACTGGAGTCACGATATATAATCGATTTACAGACTAAGACTCCGAATGGACTTAACAGTGGGGAAGAATTGGCGGTACATCTGGTTAACTAACTTATCTCTAGTGAACAGGATAATAGTAATGAGAAAATTAACTAAGATCATACTGTTATTGCACACAATATTAATATGAGATTTACGGGTTCATGTTGAGAGGGAGCAGAGGTATTGGGGCAATCTCCATCATGGAGGTTGCATGACGCCGATCCACGGCGAGATTGTAGTTCATTGGTGATATACGTGCTGCTAATTATGGCGAATTTTCGTGTAAGAATATTGATTCTCATATAAATTAGTTTAGTAGATCAGATTTCTGAATCTTGTAAATCACCATTTAGAAATGGCGCTTAGAAAACATGCGCTATACCTCTATTTTCTTCTTTTCTTCTCCATGATCTTGTCTCTTTAATATCGTGGCATTTAATTTTATAATTTTATAATATTATGTGTACACCCTGGTATTTAACATGTCTCTAGTAAATAGGTGACGTTAATGAATTTAAAATTATACTGCTACTGTATATAAGTTTTACATGAAACTGGAAAAAAGTAACAGAGGAATAAAAGGGCAACCCCCATTATGGAGGTGGCCTGGTGCCGATCCACGGCGAGATTATGGTTTAATGGTGGTACATGTGATATGTCACACCACTTAGTAATGGCGCTTAGTAAGAATGCGCCATATCCTCTGTTTATGTTTATAATTTTGCCTCTTTAAAAATGGCGCTTGAGAACATGATGTGTAAACACTGATGAAGGACTGGTTCGAAACGCGTTTGTTGTTTGTTGAGAAAATAAAATCAACTGACTGCCGACCCCGTGAGTGCTATAATTTCTTGAACAAGAGATTTTGGAGCAGGGATATTTAACCACGAGGCACCACCGTGGTTTGTAAAGCACCCGCCCCTTGAGTGACCCGCAAGTGGGGTGCATTGGAGCTGGATATATATATATATATATATATATATACACACACATACACTCACACATATATATATATATATATATATATATATATATATATAAAAAAATTGTGAATAATTTTTAGTTAGGAAAACTATATTCATTCTTTTTAAAAAGAAAAAATATTATACAGAAGTCGCGCACCCTTCGCGCACCCTACACGATGGCTGCGCGCATTCCGGTAGCCATTTTGAAAAGTCACGCTGGGGTCGCGACTTCGGCGTAGGTTGTAAAGTATGAAATATCTTTAAATTAATTAGAAATAAAAGTTTTCCTTTAAGTGTTTGTCTAAATTTATTAATAAAAGTATTTTTAAAGTATTATTTTCAATATAATTTCGACTAAAAATTATTCGATTATTATTGGATTCGGAGGTTAGGAAGGATGGCCATTTTGCTCGATCTGTTTTGCAAGATTTTTGGTCTAGGCAGGTGGACACCCTCCTCCGGGTGAGGTACGGCTTGAGGATTCTATTCAAAGGTGAGGAATCAACAGGCAGAAGTATCCATCAGAAGAGCAAGTTACTTACCTTCGGTAACGCTTTTCTGGTGGATACAGTATCTGCCTGTGGATTCCTCACTGTCCCACCCGCCTCCCCGTTGTCTACCAAAAGATGCTTTTACTGTTTGGCATGAATGTTTTTAATATGTCTTAATCATGCTTATGTTTTAACAGTGAGAAATGCTTGATCTGTTGCTATTTCTTTATGCCTTTATTGGTTATGCATTTGTATATATATATATTTAGTATACTATGTATACATGTGAAAATGTGTCTGTCCACCTGTTGACCTCGGTGGCACGGAAAAAATGGGTGGAACTGACGTCAGCACGCCGACGAGGTCCTCTTATGGCTCCTATGACGTCATACAGTGTCGCGAGCGGAGCCGTGCTATTATGACATCGTCGTCGACGTGGGAGAGCTAGGAAAGAATTTCCGCGGAATGCTGGCACAGGGGATATTCACCTAAGTGTTCAGGCTAGTCCTTTGGGAGCAACTGTTTATGTTGCCACTCCAGAAACCGAAACCAGTGAGCCGCGGGCAGAGGCCCTGCAGATGGCACACGAGGTGGGGAGCCCAGTCGTGTGCACCGGCGGGGCAGCGAAGTGACAAGCACCACTACCCACAGAAAAGGTAACGAGGGCACTGAATAACACAGGATCTTCTCTTTGTATCTGGCAGGAACAACAAGGTTAAAATACCCTAGTTCCAAAATGTAGAATTAGTGCCACAATGGTCTTCAAGAGGACCTGCGATGGATGCCGCTTCTGCCTTCCATACACTGGAGGCGGCACATGGGTCACGCGGTACGGTCATACTGTGTTGGGACGCACACTCGTTGACCTCTCATGGCACTGCTCCACACTTCGGGGACAACGCTATCCATTAGCTGCGTTTTCTGATGACGTGTCGCGCCGGCCCCGTCCAACAGCAGAACCCCTTTAGATCCAAACAGACTCTTCCACTCTCTCACCGGAAGTGAAACCAGGCCACGCGGACACTTTCACAATACAACAGCCGGGAATGCACTTTTCGGTAAAAAAAACACATTCCTTCCTCCTAATTTATCAAATAAACGGCTCACTGAAGAACAGGGGCCAGCTTCGATCGGTAAACAGCCGTTACAACGACTTTTTTACTTCGCGATACCATTACAATGTATGCATTACCACGCATGCGTTGTACATCGCAAAGTCATTGCTACGCATTTTTTTAGAACGCATGGTCATTTACCACGCATGCCTTTACAACAAATTTTGTTGTAAAGGTATGTATGGTAAATGTCCATGAGTTCTAAAAAAATCTAGACGATCCACGTTGTTGTAAGGAAACAGAGGCTGTTCAGTTACCTCACAACGACGTGCACCGCCCCTCAGAGACGACATGAAGCAGGAACCACGAGGAGAGAGGAACCACGAGGAGTGAGAGGTAAGGGGGATTGGGCATGGGGTGGTGGTTACTTTTCTAGGGTTTAGGGTAGTGCAGTGGTATTTGGGTAGTGTAGGGGGTCGTGCCGAGGGTAGTGTTTTAGGGTTTAGGGTAGTGCAGTGGTGTTTGTGTAGTGTAGGGGGTCGTGCTGGTGGTAGTGTTTTAGGGTAGTGCAGTGGTGTTTGTGTAGTGTAGGGGGTCGTGCTGGTGGTAGTGTTTTAGGGTTTAGGGTAGTGCAGAGGTGTTTGTGTAGTGTAGGGGGTCGTGCTGACGGTAGATTTAGGGTTTAGGGTAGTGCAGTGGTGTATGGGTAGTGTAGGGGGTCGTGCTGGGGTAGATTTAGGGTTTAGGGTAGTGCAGTGGTATTTGGGTAGTGTAGGGGTCGTGCTGGGGTAGATTTAGGGTAGTGCAGTGGTGTTTGGGTAGTGTAGGGAGTCGTGCTGGGGGAGTAGTTTAGGGTAGTGCAGTGGTGTTTGGGTAGTGTAGGGGGTCGTGCTGGGGGTAGTGTTTTAGGGTTTAGGGTAGTGAAGTGGTGTTTGGGTAGTGTAGGGGGTCGTGCTGGGGGTAGTGGTTTAGGGTTTAGGGTAGTGCAGTGGTGTTTGGGTATTGTAGGGGGTACTACTAAGGGTAGTGTTTTAGGGTTTAGGGTAGTGCAGTGGTGTTTGGGTAGTGTAGGGTTACTGCTGGGGGTAGTGTTTTAGGGTTTAGGGTAGTGCAGTGGTGTTTGGGTAGTATAGGGGCTCGTGCTGGGTGTAGTGTTTTAGGGTTTGGGTAGTGCAGTGGTGTTTGTGTAGTGTAGGGGGTAGTGTTTTAGGGTTTAGGGTAGTGCAGTGGTGTTTGTGTAGTGTAGGGGGTCGTGTTTTAGGGTTTAGGGTAGTGCAGCGGTGTTTGTGTAGGGGGTCGTGTTTTAGGGTTCAGGGTAGTGCAGTGGTCTTTGGGTAGTGTAGGGGGTCGTGCGGGGGTAGTGTTTTAGAGTTTAGGGTAGTGCAGTAGTCTTTGGGTAGTGTAGGGGGTCGTGCTGGGGCTGGTGTTTCAGGATTTAGGGCAGTGCAGTGGTGTTCAGGCAGTGTAGGGGGTCGTGCTGGGGCTGGTGTTTCAGGGTTTAGGGCAGTGCAGTGGTGTTCGGGCAGTGTAGGGGGTTGTGCTGGGGCTAGTATTTAAGGGTTTTGGGTAGTGCAGTGGTGTTTGGGCAGTGTAGGGGGTCGTGCGGGGGTAGTGTTTCAGGGTTTTGGGCAGTGCAGTGGTGTTCGGGCAGTGTAGGGGGACGTGCTGGGGGTGGTGTTTTAGGGTTTAGGGCAGAGCAGTGGTGTTCGGGCAGTGTAGGGGTTCGTGCTGGGGGTAGTGTTTTAGGGCAGAGCAGTGGTGTTCGGGCAGAGTAGGGGGTCGTGCTGGGGGTGGTGTTTAGGGCAGTGCAGTGGTGTTTGGGCAGTGTAGGGGGGTCGTGCTGGGGGTGGTGTTTCAGGGTTTAGGGCAGTGCAGTGGTGTTCGGGCAGTGTAGGGGGTCGTGCAGGGGGTGGTGTTTCAGGGTTTAGGGCAGTGCAGTGGTGTTCGGGCAGTGTAGGGGGTCGTGCAGGGGTGGTGTTTCAGGGTTTAGGGCAGTGCAGTGGTGTTCAGGCAGTGTAGGGGGTCTTGCTGGGGGTGGTGTTTCAGGGTTTAGGGCAGTGGTGGTCAGGCAGTGTAGGGGTCTTGCTGGGGTGGTTTTTCAGTGTTTAGGGCAGTGCAGTGGTGTTCGGGCAGTGTAGGGGGTGTTGCTGGGGTGGTGTTTCAGGGTTTAGGGCAGTGCAGTGGTGTTCGGGCAGTGTAGGGGCTCTTGCTGGGGCTGGTGTTTCAGGGTTTAGGGCAGTGCAGTGGTGTTCGGGCAGTGTAGGGGGTCTTGCTGGGGCTGGTGTTTCAGGGTTTAGGGCAGTGCAGTGGTGTTCGGGCAGTGTAGGGGTCGTGCTGGGGGTGGTGTTTCAGGGTTTAGGGCAGTGCAGTGGTGTTCGGGCAGTGTAGGGGGTCGTGCAGGGGGTGGTGTTTCAGGGTTTAGGGCAGTGCAGAGGTGTTCGGGCAGTGTAGTGGGTCGTGCTGGGGCTGGTGTTTCAGGGTTTAGGGCAGTGCAGTGGTGTTCGGGCAGTGTAGGGGGTCGTGCTGGGGCTGGTGTTTCAGGGTTTAGGGCAGTGCAGTGGTGTTCGGGAGTGTAGGGGGTCGTACAGGGGGGTGGTGTTTCAGCGTTTAGGGCAGTGCAGTGGTGTTCGGGCAGTGTAGGGGGTCGTGCTGGGGGTGGTGTTTCAGGGTTTAGGGCAGTGCACTGGTGTTCGGGAAGTGTAGGGGGTCGTGCTGGGGGGTGGTGTTTCAGGGTATAGGGCAGTGCAGTGGTGTTCAGGTAGTGTAGGGGGTCGTGCTTCAGGGTTTAGGGCAGTGCAGTGGTGTTCGGGCAGTGTAGCGGGTCGTGCTGGGGGTGGTGTTTCAGGGTTTAGGGCAGTGCAGTGGTGTTCGGGCAGTGTAGGGGGTCGTGCTGGGGCTGGTATTTCAGGGTTTAGGGCAGTGCAGTGGTGTTCGGGCAGTGTAGGGGGTTGTGCTAGGGCTGGTGTTTCAGGGTTTAGGGCAGTGCAGTGGTGTTCGGGCAGTGTAGGGGGTCGTGCTGGGGCTGGTGTTTCAGGGTTTAGGGCAGTGCAGTGGTGTTCGGGCAGTGTATGGGGTCGTGCTGGGGCTGGTGTTTCAGGGTTTAGGGCAGTGCAGTGGTGTTCGGGCAGTGTAGGGGGTCGTGCTGGGGCTCGTGTTTCAGGGTTTTGGGCAGTGCAGTGGTGTTCGGGCAGTGTAGGGGGACGTGCTGGGGGTGGTGTTTCAGGGTTTAGGGCAGAGCAGTGGTGTTCGGGCAGTGTAGGGGGTCGTGCTGGGGGTAGTGTTTTAGGGTTTAGGGCAGAGCAGTGGCGTTCGGGCAGAGTAGGGGTCATGGTGGGGGTGGTGTTTAGGGTTTAGGGCAGTGCAGTGGTGTTCGGGCAGTGTAGGGGGTCGTGCTGGGGGTGGTGTTTCAGGTTTTAGGGCAGTGCAGTGGTGTTCGGGCAGTGTAGGGGTCGTGCTGGGGCTGGTGTTTCAGGGTTTAGTGCAGTGGTGTTTGGGCAGTGTAGGGGGTCGTGCTGGGGCTGGTGTTTCAGGGTTTAGGGCAGTGCAGTGGTGTTCGGGCAGTGTAGGGGGTCGTGCTGGGGCTGGTGTTTCAGGGTTTAGAGCAGTGCAGTGGTGTTCGGGCAGTGTAGGGGTCATGCAGGGGGTGGTGTTTCAGGGTTTAGGGCAGGGCAGTTGTGTTCGGGCAGTGTAGGGGGTCGTGCTGGGGGTAGTGTTTCAGGGTTTAGGGCAGTGCAGTGGTGTTCGGGCAGTGTAGGTGGTCGTGCTGGGGGTGGTGTTTCAGGGTTTAGGGCAGTGCAGCGGTGTTCGGGCAGTGTAGGGGGTCTTGCTGGGTCTGGTGTTTCAGGCTTTAGGGCAGTGCAGCGGTGTTCGGGCAGTGTAGGGGTCGTGCTGGGGCTGGTGTTTCAGGGTTTAGGGCAATGGTGTTCGGGCAGTGTAGGGGGTCGTGCTGGGGCTGGTGTTTCAGGGTTTAGGGCAGTGCAGTGGTGTTCAGGCAGTGTAGGGGTCGTGCTGGGGCTGGTGTTTCAGGGTTTAGGGCAGTGCAGTGGTGTTCGGGCAGTGTAGGGGGTCTTGCTGGGGGTGGTGTTTCAGGGTTTAGTGCAGTGGTGTTCGGGCAGTGTAGGGGGTCTTGCTGGGGTGGTGTTTCAGGGCTTAGGACAGTGCAGTGGTGTTCGGGCAGTGTAGGGGGTCTTGCTGGGGCTGGTGTTTCAGGGTTTAGGGCAGTGCAGTGGTGTTCGGGCAGTGTAGGGGGTCGTGCTGGGGCTGGTGTTTCAGGGCAGTGCAGTGGTGTTCGGGCAGTGTAGGGGGTCGTGCTGGGGCTGGTGTTTCAGGGTTTAGGGCAGTGCAGTGGTGTTCGGGCAGTGTAGGGGGTCGTGCTGGGGCTGGTGTTTCAGGGTTTAGAGCAGTGCAGTGGTGTTCGGGCAGTGTAGGGGATCGTGCTGGGGGTAGTGTTTTAGGGTTTAGGGCAGAGCAGTGGTGTTCGGGCAGAGTAGGGGGTCGTGCTGGGGGTGGTGTTTAAGGTTTAGGGCAGTGCAGTGGTGTTCGGGCAGTGTAGGGGGTCGTGCTGGGGGTGCTGTTTCAGGGTTTAGGGCAGTGCAGTGGTGTTCGGGCAGTGTAAGGGGTCGTGCAGGGGGTGGCGTTTCAGGGTTTAGGGCAGTGCAGTGGTGTTCGGGCAGTGTAGGGGGTCTTGCTGGGGATGGTGTTTCAGGGTTTAGGGCAGAAGCAGTGGTGTTCGGGCAGTGTAGGGGGTCTTGCTGGGGCTGGTGTTTCAGGGTTTAGGGCAGTGCAGTGGTGTTCGGGCAGTGTAGGGGGTCGTGCTGGGGCTGGTGTTTCAGGGTTTTGGGCAGAGCAGTGGTGTTCGGGAAGTGTAGGGGGTCATGCTGGGGGTGGTGTTTCAGGGTTTAGGGCAGTGCAGTGGTGTTCGGGCAGTGTAGGGGGTCTTGCTGGGGGTGGTGTTTCTGGGTTTAGGGCAGTGGTGTTCGGGCAGTGTAGGGGGTCTTGCTGGGGGTGATGTTTCAGGGTTTAGGGCAGTGCAGTGGTGTTCGGGTAGTGTAGGGGTCTTGCTGGGGGTAGTGTTTCAGGGTTTAGGGCAGTGCAGTGGTATTCGGGCAGTGTAGGGGGTCTTGCTGGGACTGGTGTTTCAGGGTTTAGGGCAGTGTAGTGGTGTTCGGGCAGTGTAGGGGGTCGTGCTGGGGCTGGTGTTTCAGGGTTTAGGGCAGTGCAGTGGAGTTTGGACAGTGTAGGGGTTGTGCTGGGGCTGGTGTTTTAGGGTTTAGGGCAGTGCAGTGGTGTTTGGGCAGTGTAGGGGGTCGTGCTGTGGCTGGTGTTTCAGGGTTTAGGGCAGTGCAGTGGTCTTCGGGCAGTGTAGGGGGCGTGCTGGGGCTGGTGTTTCAGGGTTTAGGGCAGTGCAGTGGTCTTCGGGCAGTGTAGGGGGCGTGCTGGGGCTGGTGTTTCAGGGTTTAGGGCAGTGCAGTGGTGTTCGGGCAGTGTAGGGGGTCGTGCTGGGGTGGTGTTTCAGGGTTTAGGGCAGTGCAGCGGTGTTCGGGCAGTGTAGGGGGTCTTGCTGGGTCTGGTGTTTCAGGCTTTAGGGCAGTGCAGCGGTGTTCGGGCAGTGTAGGGGGTCGTGCTGGGGCTGGTGTTTCAGGGTTTAGGGCAGTGCAGTGGTGTTCGGGCAGTGTAGGGGGTCGTGCTGGGGCTGGTGTTTCATGGTTTAGGGCAGTGCAGTGGTGTTCAGGCAGTGTAGGGGGTCGTGCTGGGGCTGGTGTTTCAGGGTTTAGGGCAGTGCAGTGGTGTTCGGGCAGTGTAGGGGGTCTTGCTGGGGGTGGTGTTTCAGGGTTTAGTGCAGTGGTGTTCGGGCAGTGTAGGGGGTCGTGCTGGGGCTGGTGTTTCGGGGTTTAGGGCAGTGCAGTGGTGTTCGGGCAGTGTAGGGGGTCGTGCTGGGGCTGGTGTTTCAGGGCAGTGCAGTGGTGTTCGGGCAGTGTAGGGGGTCGTGCTGGGGCTGGTGTTTCAGGGTTTAGGGCAGTGCAGTGGTGTTCGGGCAGTGTAGGGGGTCGTGCAGGTACTGGTGTTTCAGGGTTTAGAGCAGTGCAGTGGTGTTCGGGCAGTGTAGGGGATCGTGCTGGGGGGTGTTTTAGGGTTTAGGGCAGAGCAGTGGTGTTCGGGCAGAGTAGGGGGTCGTGCTGGGGGTGGTGTTTAAGGTTTAGGCCAGTGCAGTGGTGTTCGGGCAGTGTAGGGGGTCTTGCTGGGTCTGGTGTTTCAGGCTTTAGGGCAATGCAGCGGTGTTCGGGCAGTGTAGGGGGTCGTGCTGGGGCTGGTGTTTCAGGGTTTAGGGCAGTGCAGTGGTGTTCGGGCAGTTTAGGGGGTCGTGCTGGGGCTGGTGTTTCATGGTTTAGGGCAGTGCAGTGGTGTTCAGGCAGTGTAGGGGGTCGTGCTGGGGCTGGTGTTTCAGGGTTTAGGGCAGGGCAGTGGTGTTCGGGCAGTGTAGGGGGTCTTGCTGGGGGTGGTGTTTCAGGGTTTAGTGCAGTGGTGTTCGGGCAGTGTAGGGGGTCTTGCTGGGGATGGTGTTTCAGGGTTTAGGGCAGTGCAGTGGTGTTCGGGCAGTGTAGGGGGTCTTGCTGGGGCTGGTGTTTCAGGGTTTAGGGCAGTGCAGTGGTGTTCGGGCAGTGTAGGGGGTCGTGCTGGGGCTGGTGTTTCAGGGCAGTGCAGTGGTGTTCGGGCAGTGTAGGGGGTCGTGCTGGGGCTGGTGTTTCAGGGTTTAGGGCAGTGCAGTGGTGTTCGGGCAGTGTAGGGGGTCGTGCTGGTACTGGTGTTTCAGGGTTTAGAGCAGTGCAGTGGTGTTCGGGCAGTGTAGGGGATCGTGCTGGGGGTAGTGTTTTAGGGTTTAGGGCAGAGCAGTGGTGTTCGGGCAGAGTAGGGGGTCGTGCTGGGGGTGGTGTTTAAGGTTTAGGCCAGTGCAGTGGTGTTCGGGCAGTGTAGGGGGTCGTGCTGGGGGTGCTGTTTCAGGGTTTAGGGCAGTGCAGTGGTGTTCGGGCAGTGTAGGGGGTCGTGCAGGGGGTGGTGTTTCAGGGTTTAGGGCAGTGCAGTGGTGTTCGGGCAGTGTAGGGGGTCGTGCAGGGAGTGGCGTTTCAGGGTTTAGGGCAGTGCAGTGGTGTTCGGGCAGTGTAGGGTGTCTTGCTGGGGGTGGTGTTTCAGGGTTTAGTGCAGTGGTGTTCGGGCAGTGTAGGGGGTCTTGCTGGGGCTGGTGTTTCAGGGTTTAGGGCAGTGCAGTGGTGTTCGGGCAGTGTAGGGGGTTGTGCTGGGGCTGGTGTTTCAGGGTTTAGGGCAGTGCAGTGGTGTTCGGGCAGTGTAGGGGGTCGTGCTGGGGCTGGTGTTTCAGGGTTTAGAGCAGTGCAGTGGTGTTCGGGCAGTGTAGGGGGTCGTGCTGGGGCTGGTGTTTCAGGGTTTAGGGCAGTGCAGTGGTGTTCGGGCAGTGTAGGGGGTCTTGCTGGGGCTGGTGTTTCAGGGTTTAGGGCAGTGCAGTGGTGTTCGGGCAGTGTAGGGGGTCGTGCTGGGGCTGGTGTTTCAGGGTTTTGGGCAGAGCAGTGGTGTTCGGGAAGTGTAGGGGGTCATGCTGGGGGTGGTGTTTCAGGGTTTAGGGCAGTGCAGTGGTGTTCGGGCAGTGTAGGGGGTCTTGCTGGGGGTGGTGTTTCTGGGTTTAGGGCAGTGGTGTTCGGGCAGTGTAGGGGGTCTTGCTGGGGGTGATGTTTCAGGGTTTAGGGCAGTGCAGTGGTGTTCGGGCAGTGTAGGGGGTCTTGCTGGGGGTAGTGTTTCAGGGTTTAGGGCAGTGCAGTAGTGTTCGGGCAGTGTAGGGGGTCTTGCTGGGACTGGTGTTTTAGGGTTTAGGGCAGTGTAGTGGTGTTCGGGCAGTGTAGGGGGTCGTGCTGGGGCTGGTGTTTCAGGGTTTAGGGCAGTGCAGTGGTGTTTGGACAGTGTAGGGGGTCGTGCTGGGGCTGGTGTTTCAGGGTTTAGGGCAGTGCAGTGGTGTTCGGGCAGTGTAGGGGGTCGTGCTGGGACTGGTGTTTCAGGGTTTAGGGCAGTGCAGTGGTGTTCGGGCAGTGTAGGGGGTCGAGCTGAGGCTGGTGTTTCAGGGTTTAGGGCAGTGCAGTGGTGTTCGGGCAGTGTAGGAAGTCTTGCTGGGGTGGTGTTTCAGGGTTTAGGGCAGTGGTGTTCGGGCAGTGTAGGGGGTCTTGCTGGGGGTGATGCTTCAGGGTTTAGGGCAGTGCAGTGGTGTTCGGGCAGTGTAGGGGTCTTGCTGGGGGTAGTGTTTCAGGGTTGAGGGCAGTGCAGTGGTGTTCGGGTAGTGTAGGGGGTTAGGGGTGGTGTTTCATGGTTTAGGGCAGTGCAGTGGTGATCGGGCAGTGCAGGGGGTCGTGCAGGGGGTGGTGTTTCAGGGTTTAGGGCAGTGCAGTGGTGTTCGGGCAGTGTAGGGGGTCGTGCTGGGGCTGGTGTTTCAGGGTTTTGGGCAGAGCAGTGGTGTTCGGGCAGTGTAGGGGGTCATGCTGGGGTGGTGTTTCAGGGTTTAGGGCAGAGCAGTGGTGTTCGGGCAGTGTAGGGGTCATGCTGGGGGTGGTGTTTCAGGGTTTAGGGCAGTGAAGTGGTGTTCGGGCAGCATAGGGGGTCTTGCTGGGGGTGGTGTTTCAGGGTTTAGGGCAGTACAGTGGTGTTCGGGCAGTGTAGGGGGTCTTGCTGGGGCTGGTGTTTTAGGGTTTAGGGCAGTGCAGTGGTGTTCGGGCAGTGTAGGTGGTCGTGCAGGGGCTGGTGTTTCAGGGTTTAGGACAGTGCAGTGGTGTTCGGGCAGTGTAGGGGGTCGTGCTGGGGCTGGTGTTTCAGGGTTTAGGGCAGTGCAGTGGTGTTCGGGCAGTGTAGGGGGTCGTGCTGGGGCTGGTGTTTCAGGGTTTAGGGCAGTGCAGTGGTGTTCGGGCAGTGTAGGGGGTCTTGCTGGGGGTGGTGTATCAGGGTTTAGGGCAGTGGTGTTCGGGCAGTGTAGGGGGTCTTGCTGGGGGTGATGCTTCAGGGTTTAGGGCAGTGCAGTGGTGTTCAGGCAGTGTAGGTGGTCGTGCTGGGGGTGGTGTTTCAGGGTTTAGGGCAGTGCAGTGGTGTTCGGGCAGTGTAGGGGGTCTTGCTGGGGGTGGTGTTTCTGGGTTTAGGGAGGCAGTGGTGTTCGGGCAGTGTAGGGGGTCTTGCTGGGGTGATGTTTCAGGGTTTTGGGCAGTGCAGTGGTGTTCGGGCAGTGTAGAGGGTCTTGCTGGGGGTAGTGTTTCAGGGTTTAGGGCAGTGGAGTGGTGTTCGGGCAGTGTAGGGGGTCTTGCTGGGACTGGTGTTTCAGGGTTTAGGGCAGTGCAGTGGTGTTCGGGCAGTGTAGGGGGTCGTGCAGGGGCTGGTGTTTCAGGGTTTAGGGCAGTGCAGTGGTGTTCAGGCAGTGTAGGGGGTCGTGCTGGGGCTGGTGTTTCAGGGTTTAGGGCAGTGCAGTGGTGTTCGGGCAGTGTAGGGGGTCGTGCTGGGGCTGGTGTTTCAGGGTTTAGGGCAGTGCAGTGGTGTTCGGGCAGTGTAGGGGGTCGTGCTGGGGCTGGTGTTTCAGGGTTTAGGGCAGTGCAGTGGTGTTCGGGCAGTGTAGGGGGTCGTGCTGGGGGTAGTGTTTCAGGGTTTAGGGCAGAGCACTGGTGTTCGGGCAGAGTAGGGGGTCGTGCTGGGGGTGGCGTTTAGGGTTTAGGGCAGTGCAGTGGTGTTCGGGCAGTGTAGGGGGTCGTGCTGGGGGTGGTGTTTCAAGGTTTAGGGCAGTGCAGTGGTGTTCGGGCAGTGTAGGGGGTCGTGCAGGGGTTGGTGTTTCAGGGTTTAGGGCAGTGCAGTGGTGTTCGGGCAGTGTAGGGGTCTTGCAGGGGTGGTGTTTCAGGGTTTAGGCCAGTGCAGTGGTGTTCGGGCAGTGTAGGGGATCTTGCTGGGGGTGGTGTTTCAGGGTTTAGTGCAGTGGTGTTCGGGCAGTGTAGGGGGTCTTGCTGGGGCTGGTGTTTCAGGGTTTAGGGCAGTGCAGTGGTGTTCGGGCAGTGTAGGGGGTCTTGCTGGGGGTGATGCTTCAGGGTTTACGGCACTGCAGTGGTGTTCGGGCAGTGTAGGGGGTCTTGCTGGGGTAGTGTTTCAGGGTTGAGGGCAGTGCAGTGGTGTTCGGGCAGTGTAGGGGTCTTGCTGGCACTGGTGTTTCAGGGTTTAGGGCAGTGCAGTGGTGTTCGGGCAGTGTAGGGGGTCATGCTGGGGCCGTTGTTTCAGGGTTTAGGGCAGTGCAGTAGTGTTCGTGCAGTGTATGTGGTCATGCTGGGGCTGGTGTTTCAGGGTTTAGGGCAGTGCACTGGTGTTCGGGCAGTGTAGGGGGTCTTGCTGGGGCTGGTGTTTCAGGGTTTAGGGCAGTGCAGTGGTGTTCGGGCAGTGTAGGGGGTCGTGCTGGGGCTGGTGTTTCAGGGTTTAGGGCAGTGCAGTGGTGTTCGGGCAGTGTAGGGGGTCATGCTGGGGCTGGTGTTTCAGGGTTTAGGGCAGTGCAGTGGTGTTTGGGCAGTGTAGGGGGTCGTGCTGGGGCTGGTGTTTCAGGGTTTAGAGCAGTGCAGTGGTGTTCGGGCAGTGTAGGGGGTCGTGCTGGGGCTGGTGTTTCAGGGTTTAGGGCAGTGCAGTGGTGTTCGGGCAGTGTAGGGGGTCTTGCTGGGGGTGGTGTATCAGGGTTTAGGGCAGTGGTGTTCGGGCAGTGTAGGGGGTCTTGCTGGGGGTAGTGTTTCAGGGTTTAGGGCAGTGCAGTGGTGTTCGGGCAGTGTAGGGGTCGTGCTGGGGGTGGTGTTTCAGGGTTTAGGGCAGTGCAGTGGTGTTCGGGCAGTGTAGGGGGTCTTGCTGGGGGTGGTGTTTCTGGGTTTAGGGCAGTGGTGTTCGGGCAGTGTAGGGGGTCTTGCTGGGGCTGGTGTTTCGGGGTTTAGGGCAGTGCAGTGGTGTTCGGGCAGTGTAGGGGGTCGTGCTGGGGCTGGTGTTTCAGGGCAGTGCAGTGGTGTTCGGGCAGTGTAGGGGGTCGTGCTGGGGCTGGTGTTTCAGGGTTTAGGGCAGTGCAGTGGTGTTCGGGCAGTGTAGGGGGTCGTGCTGGTACTGGTGTTTCAGGGTTTAGAGCAGTGCAGTGGTGTTCGGGCAGTGTAGGGGATCGTGCTGGGGGGTGTTTTATGGTTTAGGGCAGAGCAGTGGTGTTCGGGCAGAGTAGGGGGTCGTGCTGGGGGTGGTGTTTAAGGTTTAGGCCAGTGCAGTGGTGTTCGGGCAGTGTAGGGGGTCTTGCTGGGTCTGGTGTTTCAGGCTTTAGGGCAGTGCAGCGGTGTTCGGGCAGCGTAGGGGGTCGTGCTGGGGCTGGTGTTTCAGGGTTTAGGGCAGTGCAGTGGTGTTCGGGCAGTGTAGGGGGTCGTGCTGGGGCTGGTGTTTCAGGGCAGTGCAGTGGTGTTCGGGCAGTGTAGGGGGTCGTGCTGGGGCTGGTGTTTCAGGGTTTAGGGCAGTGCAGTGGTGTTCGGGCAGTGTAGGGGGTCGTGCTGGTACTGGTGTTTCAGGGTTTAGGCCAGTGCAGTGGTGTTCGGGCAGTGTAGGGGGTCGTGCTGGGGGTGCTGTTTCAGGGTTTAGGGCAGTGCAGTGGTGTTCGGGCAGTGTAGGGGGTCGTGCAGGGGGTGGTGTTTCAGGGTTTAGGGCAGTGCAGTGGTGTTCGGGCAGTGTAGGGGTCGTGCAGGGAGTGGCGTTTCAGGGTTTAGGGCAGTGCAGTGGTGTTCGGGCAGTGTAGGATTTCTTGCTGGGGTGGTGTTTCAGGGTTTAGTGCAGTGGTGTTCGGGCAGTGTAGGGGGTCTTGCTGGGGCTGGTGTTTCAGGGTTTAGGGCAGTGCAGTGGTGTTCGGGCAGTGTAGGGGGTCGTGCTGGGGGTGGTGTTTCAGGGTTTAGGGCAGTGCAGTGGTGTTCGGGCAGTGTAGGGGGTCGTGCTGGGGCTGGTGTTTCAGGGTTTAGAGCAGTGCAGTGGTGTTCGGGCAGTGTAGGGGGTCGTGCTGGGGCTGGTGTTTCAGGGTTTAGGGCAGTGCAGTGGTGTTCGGGCAGTGTAGGGGGTCTTGCTGGGGCTGGTGTTTCAGGGTTTAGGGCAGTGCAGTGGTGTTCGGGCAGTGTAGGGGGTCGTGCTGGGGCTGGTGTTTCAGGGTTTGGGCAGAGCAGTGGTGTTCGGGAAGTGTAGGGGGTCATGCTGGGGGTGGTGTTTCAGGGTTTAGGGCAGTGCAGTGGTGTTCGGGCAGTGTAGGGGGTCTTGCTGGGGGTGGTGTTTCTGGGTTTAGGGCAGTGGTGTTCGGGCAGTGTAGGGGGTCTTGCTGGGGGTGATGTTTCAGGGTTTAGGGCAGTGCAGTGGTGTTCGGGCAGTGTAGGGGACTTGCTGGGGGTAGTGTTTCAGGGTTTAGGGCAGTGCAGTAGTGTTCGGGCAGTGTAGGGGGTCTTGCTGGGACTGGTGTTTTAGGGTTTAGGGCAGTGTAGTGGTGTTCGGGCAGTGTAGGGGGTCGTGCTGGGGCTGGTGTTTCAGGGTTTAGGGCATTGCAGTGGTGTTTGGACAGTGTAGGGGGTCGTGCTGGGGCTGGTGTTTCAGGGTTTAGGGCAGTGCAGTGGTGTTCGGGCAGTGTAGGGGGTCGTGCTGGGACTGGTGTTTCAGGGTTTAGGGCAGTGTAGTGGTGTTCGGGCAGTGTAGGGGGTCGAGCTGGGGCTGGTGTTTCAGGGTTTAGGGCAGTGCAGTGGTGTTCGGGCAGTGTAGGAAGTCTTGCTGGGGTGGTGTTTCAGGGTTTAGGGCAGTGGTGTTCGGGCAGTGTAGGGGGTCTTGCTGGGGGTGATGCTTCAGGGTTTAGGGCAGTGCAGTGGTGTTCGGGCAGTGTAGGGGGTCTTGCTGGGGGTAGTGTTTCAGGGTTGAGGGCAGTGCAGTGGTGTTCGGGTAGTGTAGGGGGTTGGGGTGGTGTTTCATGGTTTAGGGCAGTGCAGTGGTGATCGGGCAGTGCAGGGGGTCGTGCAGGGGGTGGTGTTTCAGGGTTTAGGGCAGTGCAGTGGTGTTCGGGCAGTGTAGGGGGTCGTGCTGGGGCTGGTGTTTCAGGGTTTTGGGCAGAGCAGTGGTGTTCGGGCAGTGTAGGGGGTCATGCTGGGGGTGGTGTTTCAGGGTTTAGGGCAGAGCAGTGGTGTTCGGGCAGTGTAGGGGGTCATGCTGGGGGTGGTGTTTCAGGGTTTAGGGCAGTGAAGTGGTGTTCGGGCAGCATAGGGGGTCTTGCTGGGGGTGGTGTTTCAGGGTTTAGGGCAGTACAGTGGTGTTCGGGCAGTGTAGGGGGTCTTGCTGGGGCTGGTGTTTTAGGGTTTAGGGCAGTGTAGGTGGTCGTGCTGGGGCTGGTGTTTCAGGGTTTAGGACAGTGCAGTGGTGTTCGGGCAGTGTAGGGGGTCGTGCTGGGGCTGGTGTTTCAGGGTTTAGGGCAGTGCAGTGGTGTTCGGGCAGTGTAGGGGGTCGTGCTGGGGCTGGTGTTTCAGGGTTTAGGGCAGTGCAGTGGTGTTCGGGCAGTGTAGGGGGTCTTGCTGGGGGTGGTGTATCAGGGTTTAGGGCAGTGGTGTTCGGGCAGTGTAGGGGGTCTTGCTGGGGGTGATGCTTCAGGGTTTAGGGCAGTGCAGTGGTGTTCAGGCAGTGTAGGTGGTCGTGCTGGGGGTGGTGTTTCAGGGTTTAGGGCAGTGCAGTGGTGTTCGGGCAGTGTAGGGGGTCTTGCTGGGGGTGGTGTTTCTGGGTTTAGGGCAGTGGTGTTCGGGCAGTGTAGGGGGTCTTGCTGGGGTGATGTTTCAGGGTTTTGGGCAGTGCAGTGGTGTTCGGGCAGTGTAGAGGGTCTTGCGGGGGGTAGTGTTTCAGGGTTTAGGGCAGTGGAGTGGTGTTCGGGCAGTGTAGGGGGTCTTGCTGGGACTGGTGTTTCAGGGTTTAGGGCAGTGCAGTGGTGTTCGGGCAGTGTAGGGGGTCGTGCAGGGGCTGGTGTTTCAGGGTTTAGGGCAGTGCAGTGGTGTTCAGGCAGTGTAGGGGGTCGTGCTGGGGCTGGTGTTTCAGGGTTTAGGGCAGTGCAGTGGTGTTCGGGCAGTGTAGGGGTCGTGCTGGGGCTGGTGTTTCAGGGTTTAGCGCAGTGAAGTGGTGGTCGGGCAGTGTAGGGGGTCGTGCTGGGGCTGGTGTTTCAGGGTGTAGGGAAGTGCAGTGGTGTTCGGGCAGTGTAGGGGGTCGTGCTGGGGGTAGTGTTTCAGGGTTTAGGGCAGAGCACTGGTGTTCGGGCAGAGTAGGGGGTCGTGCTGGGGGTGGCGTTTAGGGTTTAGGGCAGTGCAGTGGTGTTCGGGCAGTGTAGGGGGTCGTGCTGGGGGTGGTGTTTCAAGGTTTAGGGCAGTGCAGTGGTGTTCGGGCAGTGTAGGGGGTCGTGCAGGGGTTGGTGTTTCAGGGTTTAGGGCAGTGCAGTGGTGTTCGGGCAGTGTAGGGGGTCTTGCAGGGGTGGTGTTTCAGGGTTTAGGCCAGTGCAGTGGTGTTCGGGCAGTGTAGGGGATCTTGCTGGGGTGGTGTTTCAGGGTTTAGTGCAGTGGTGTTCGGGCAGTGTAGGGGGTCTTGCTGGGGCTGGTGTTTCAGGGTTTAGGGCAGTGCAGTGGTGTTCGGGCAGTGTAGGGGTCTTGCTGGGGGTGATGCTTCAGGGTTTACGGCACTGCAGTGGTGTTCGGGCAGTGTAGGGGGTCTTGCTGGGGTAGTGTTTCAGGGTTGAGGGCAGTGCAGTGGTGTTCGGGCAGTGTAGGGGGTCTTGCTGGCACTGGTGTTTCAGGGTTTAGGGCAGTGCAGTGGTGTTCGGGCAGTGTAGGGGGTCGTGCTGGGGCCGTTGTTTCAGGGTTTAGGGCAGTGCAGTGGTGTTCGGGCAGTGTAGGGGGTCGTGCTGGGGCTGGTGTTTCAGGGTTTAGGGCAGTGCACTGGTGTTCGGGCAGTGTAGGGGGTCTTGCTGGGGCTGGTGTTTCAGGGTTTAGGGCAGTGCAGTGGTGTTCGGGCAGTGTAGGGGGTCGTGCTGGGGCTGGTGTTTCAGGGTTTAGGGCAGTGCAGTGGTGTTCGGGCAGTGTAGGGGGTCATGCTGGGGCTGGTGTTTCAGGGTTTAGGGCAGTGCAGTGGTGTTTGGGCAGTGTAGGGGGTCGTGCTGGGGCTGGTGTTTCAGGGTTTAGAGCAGTGCAGTGGTGTTCGGGCAGTGTAGGGGGTCGTGCTGGGGCTGGTGTTTCAGGGTTTAGGGCAGTGCAGTGGTGTTCGGGCAGTGTAGGGGGTCTTGCTGGGGGTGGTGTATCAGGGTTTAGGGCAGTGGTGTTCGGGCAGTGTAGGGGGTCTTGCTGGGGGTAGTGTTTCAGGGTTTAGGGCAGTGCAGTGGTGTTCGGGCAGTGTAGGGGTCGTGCTGGGGGTGGTGTTTCAGGGTTTAGGGCAGTGCAGTGGTGTTCGGGCAGTGTAGGGGTCTTGCTGGGGGTGGTGTTTCTGGGTTTAGGGCAGTGGTGTTCGGGCAGTGTAGGGGGTCTTGCAGGGGGTGATGTTTCAGGGTTTAGGGCAGTGCAGTGGTGTTCGGGCAGTGTAGAGGGTCTTGCGGGGGGTAGTGTTTCAGGGTTTAGGGCAGTGCAGTGGTGTTTGGGCAGTGTAGGGGGTCTTGCTGGGACTGGTGTTTCAGGGTTTAGGGCAGTGCAGTGGTGTTCGGGCAGTGTAGGGGGTCGTGCAGGGGCTGGTGTTTCAGGGTTTAGGGCAGTGCAGTGGTGTTCGGGCAGTGTAGTGGGTCGTGCTGGGGCTGGTGTTTCAGGGTTTAGGGCAGTGTAGTGGTGTTCGGGCAGTGTAGGGGGTCGTGCTGGGGCTGGTGTTTCAGGGTTTAGGGCAGTGCAGTGGTGTTCGGGCAGTGTAGGGGGTGGTGCTGGGGGGTGGTGTTTCAGGGTATAGGGCAGTGCAGTGGTGTTCGGGCAGTGTAGGGGGTGGTGCAGGGGGTGGTGTTTCAGGGTTTAGGGCAGTGCAGTGGTGTTCGGGCAGTGTAGGGGGTCGTGCTGGGGGTTGTGTTTCAGGGTTTAGGGCAGTGCAGTGGTGTTCGGGCAGTGTAGGGGTCGTGCTGGGGGTTGTTGTGAGAAGTTGGCCTGGCATATGCTGTCCACTAATTATAGTGGGCACTGTGCACCAGTCCAAATCGACTCTTATGGTAGGTAGGTTAAAGACAACCTTATTGAAAGCTATCCTAGTGGTAGCTATGGAGAGCAGCCTTCAGGCTAAGTCTTGAAGGAATGTAAAGCAGCTTGTTTTACCAGTCTATAATCTCTTGAGTGACCAAATGAAAGAGCACCACACCAGGTATATATTCAAAATATATGTATTTATTACTAAACACACCCCTCTAGTCTCTTTATGAGGCTAGAGTTCGAAATACATAGGTTATAAGATCTTAAATCACAGTAATAGCACAAATACACGTTTGGGCCCTAGGGGCGTACCAAACCATATACCAATAAAGTGGTATGCGAACCACGACTGAACTAGACACTAGGCCTAGAGCCCCTAGAAGTGCTTGGACCACAAGGAACCACCCAAGGTAGTGACACAGGGGACCCACGGGAGACGCGTGCAGTGTAAATACACAACCGCGATACGCCGTTAACTTCTATGGAGAAAGTCGGGATCGGGAAAATAGAGGAAAGGGACACTTAAAAGAGGACTAGGACAAAACCCTTTGAGATCTAGGACTTTGAAGAGTCTCTACCCACGGGAGCACCGGAGTACTCGTGTTACCTCACCCAGGGAAGCCGGGTGCATAGGTGCCTTTCGGGGTCGGGTTTCGTCGTCGGTTCTTATGGCGATCTGCTGCAAAGTGCTGCTGGCGACCAGGAGAAAAGTGTCCGGGTGGATCCAAGAGTGGATCGGAGTTCTGAAGAACCTGAAAGCAGAGGGGACAGAGTTGGGTCACTAGCCAGTGACCAGGGAGGCGATGGACAGATGCCCACCGATGTCGAGTGCTTCAGGTTCGATGACGGTCGTCTTGACTCTTCAGCCACGAGGTCCGGGAGGCGTTGTCGGCGACCAGGAGCAGGATTCGGGCTGTTGCTCGATGTCTGTCGAGTGCAGAGGTGTCGGCGACCAGATTGGACCCAACAAGCCTTGGCAACGGCAAGTCTCGAGTAAGATGTAGATCGTCGATGATGCAGACCAGCGAGGTCTGGGGAACTCACCCAGCGAGGGTAAGTGAGGGCAGGCCTGGAGCAACCAGACTGCCAAGTAAAGAAAAGATTGGCCTTCGTTAAGGGCTACTAGCCAACGGGCTAGCGACCGCGAAGGAGCCTCGTGACGCCGCACGTGGAGCTGGCTTACAGGACACTCATGGAGTGGGGGCCAGTGATTTTCGGTGCAGGTGGTGCTGGAGGCTAGGGCTACTCGGAGCCCAAAGCACGACTTCTTGGGAGACCCAGAAGATGGTGCACTTGCAAATGTGCTCGGTGTCCAGGGGTCACGGTCTCAAGTCACCCACGATAGCCACGGGCCTCAGCTTTGCGGGGACTCAGGGTAGCCTCGGGGAGGTCTGAGAATCCACCTCTGGTGATGCGATGACTTCGGCGTCCGACGGGAGCTTCAGTGATGCGAACCGGACAGATGCTTTTTTGGTGCCTGCCAAGCAGGGAGTCACTCCTTGACCCCAAGGGAGATTCTTCAGTCCTCTAATCTTGTCGTAGAGCGTCGAAGGTCCAGGATTCAGTGTCAGAGTTTCGTCCAGGTATAATCTAAAGTCCTAGGGACTGGGTTCCTACCTTTATTCTAAAAATAGGGGATGGACTACTCTGTGGCCCCACCTATGGGTGGAGTCAGGGCAAAGGGTGGCTACACCCCTTTCCCTTTGTCCAGTTCGCGCCAAAGCAGGGGCTGCAAGCCCCTGATCCGGTTTGAACTGGGGTATGCACAGGGACACCAAATGTGCCCCCAGTGCAGGACTTCAAAGCACCCGAAAGTGCTCCCGCCCAGCCCCAATACACATTGTCCTGTCTGGGGAGGTGGTCACACCTCCCTGGGACAGAAACCTAGTGTCCAGGCCTCCCCTGCCGGAGTTTCGTCCAGCAGCAGGAGGCCAGACTCGTGTCTGTGGCAGCAGCATCCATTTTGTGATGCCAGGGCTCTGGAAAGAAGTTACCGGACTCGTCAGAGTTAACATGCCTTTCCCTCCAGAAGGGTGGAATGCTACCCCCGCCGCCAGGATTGGCGGGGGGTAGTATTCCAAGATGTTTGACACCAAACACGACATGTTTAGGTGCAGCCATTCCATAGTTAGCATTTTACCGCGAGGATATAATGCGTTTAAGAGTATATGGTCAGGCTGCACTACAAACAGCATCAGAGATGGTCTCCGAACGCTGCAGAGGGCCCTGCTCATGCAGGGGCACCCTCTCACATAGGAACCATGCACTCTGCCTTTAGGATTGATAAGGCCTGCCTTAGGAGTGACTTATAGGTTTATATGTGTGTATGCTTTTAGTGATATAGGTAACCTATACCACAGCAAGGGGTGCATGCACCACCTTACCCAGGCTGCAGTAGCAGACCTGTGGTGTCAGTTTGGATGGCCTACCAGGGGTGGCATAATACATGCTGCAGCCCCTGGCAGGCCTCTGAGGTACCTATGCCCTTGGTACATAGTATACCATATACTAGGGACTTACAAGGGCACTCCAGATCCCAATCAGTGATGTGCCTAAGGCAC